>JAAWXA010000027.1:565324-1014657 GCA_038090715.1 Florisuga fusca
TCACTCTTTGCATCTTTTGTCCAGTCCCAAGCGTTCGGAGTCTGGGAGCCCTATTGAGGAAAATGGGCTGTGGCCGTCGAGGGGTGAGGTGGTGGTGGTGGTTTGGCGGGCGCGGTGTTGCGCCTGGGGATAAGAGGGAGGTTTTAGGTGGAAATTTGTGTTTATGTTGAGTTAACCTGGAGGGATTTGATGGGTTTTATTTACTCCCGGGGCTGAGTCATGGCCAGGAGGAACGGCGGCACCGCAGTGCGCTACGGGGGGCGGGCTGCGGAGCCTCTCCCGCAGGAGCCTCCCGGACCCCCGCGGCCATGGAGGAGGGGATGCAGCGAAGTTAAAAGATGGGAAAGAGCCAGGTTGCGTCTGCCAGGTGGCTGCAGGATAATCTCGGCAAAGGAAGCGGTGCAAGCTGCGAAGGTGCTCTAGGTCCCTCCCCAGGCATGGGGCTCCTCTTGGTTATCCCTTTTTCTCTCCTCTTTCTTGCTCGGAGGTGATAGTGAAGGTGGCAAGCCTGGGTTTGGACCTGTGTTCTCTCTCCCAGGTGGGACTGCAGAGGAACTGTTCTGTTTCATAACCAAGGCAATGAGCCTTTTCTTGCTGTTGCAATTGCTGTTTCTTGTTATGCTGGGATTAAAACAGGAATGTAGAAAATTCAGTTTAGGATATGTTTTCTTTTGTGTTTCTTCTAAGCCACGTTGTGAATTGCTATAAATAATTTTATTTACTTACTTTTTAAAGCTGAAATTTACTACTGAGTTATCCCTGTTTAGGGGTACAGAAAAAAAATTACTCATTTTCACAAACAGATTGTTTGAATTACAACTCTCAAAGCTATTATGCTGGCTAGGATGATTCACATTAATCCACCCCACATTTATTCTGGTCATGACTTGGTTTTGCTAAAAGGCAAAACTGTTTTCCCCTGCTGGCACTGTTGTGTGACTGAGAGCTCTTGGAAGATGGAGAGGTTCCCAGGGAGATTCTTGCTGCTCTTCAGAATGTCTCTTGTTTTAACTACCAGACCAACAGCCCTTTGTGGGAAGAGTCTCTGGTCTTGGAAAGCTTCTCACAAAGTTGTTTTCCTCGGCAAATCGTCTCGTCCTGCACATTAGGATTTTGTTTTTCATAGTTTTCTTGCCCAACAGTAGGTCATACAGATGGGGAAAAACAGCAGGTTTTTTGTGGAGTGGTTGTTTTTTTCCAGTAGAAAAATTAACTAGACTTTGGATTGAGAAGGATTTCAGCATTGTTTTACTATGAAACTGGCTTTTCAAGTCCACAGGCAGTCTTTTGGGAGGAGAAATCTCCATCCCAATATGATTGTGGTCTGCCTGCTAGGCTCCTAGCTGCAGATAGAAATAGCTTCAGGCAATGTTAACAGGGTCAAGAGCAGCAATGTGAATGTTTCCCTGCAGTCTTATCTTAAGTGAAACATGTTTTCTGCATACCTTTAAGTCTTTGGGACTTCCAGTCTCACTTGGGCTTTGAAGACAGATATGAAACCATACAAGTATTGCCTCTCTTTCCCTCTCTATCTGTTTGATACTGAGTCTGAATAGCCTCTGCAATAGCAGAGATTTTTTAATTTTTTTTTTTTTTTTTAGTAGTAGACGTTACTCTTTGTAGTTCAGACTCTGTGCAGATTTCTGGAGTTGCCTACGTTAAAAAAAACAAACATCCTACCACACTACCAGCTACCTCTGGATTACAGCAATCATGGTGGACCTGAGCCATCACAGCAGACACTTGGTAGATTATTGTATGTGTTGGTCCCTCTGTGAGCAGGAGAAATTTTGGGAGAGGCAAAAGCCCCCTTAGTGCAGACAAATTTCTTGAAACTCCAGGGGGAGAAGTAAGAAGCACAGTCTGACTCCAGGGCTATTGGGGAACTGCTGTGAAAGAAAAGGTATTCAAAACCTAAACTGCCTTTCTCTTTGTCAGATGCATTTGTAGCTGTCAGAAACAGAGAGACCTGTTGAATGGTGTAATCAGAGGGAAGAAGGGAGAGCAATCTACAGCTGAAATCTCAGTTATCAGAATAAAAATCCTCTCTTTAAAAATCTCAAAGTTACTTTTATCTCTTCCTTTTCACTGGTTTTCATGGACAATGCCTTCAATCCCCTACTGAATCAAGTCTTGAAACCTCAGTGCCTGGCCATGTAGCTTGCTAGTTTCATGTAGCTTTTAAATAGAGTGAATTTGTAACATCTGTTTATGCCTTCAAATTAGGGAAGAAGCATGATCAAGATGAGCCGCATCCTCTTAACCACCTGCATTCTTCTGGCTGCTTTTTGTAGTGCTGGTGAGTACAAGGGAGGTGTTTTCCTCGTGTCATGTTATGACAGGGGCTGAGGAGATCATGGAAAAAATGTTGGAGAAGCACCAATAACAAGAAGGGCATGGATTATTTAATACCACTTTGGGGGATGACAGTAACCATCAAAGAAGAGCTTAGTATCTGTTGCTGATTGTCTTTGGGCAGAGGAGAGAAGCCAGGTGCAGAATGTGATGCTGCTGAATAGAGCAACAGACTGTTCTGCTTTGCTGCTGGGAGACTGGATTCCTGTTGTGTGAACTGGAAACTTGGTGGTGGATAGCACAAGAGAGAAATGATGAGAGGAAATAAAAAAGGTATAGAATAACATTCTGATGAAAGTGTCTCTTCTTGTCTGTCCTTTTGGAAAAGGCAGTTTTGAGCTAAAAGAGGCAGACATTTAATATATTATTCTGCAGGGACATAAAGGTGTTTTTAAAAATGACCTGAGTACATGTGTCAAAGTCTTCCTCTCAAAATGGCCAGTCTCAATTTATCCACTGACAAAAACTTGTGAATTTTAGCTTAAGTATTGAGTCTAATGATCAGTCATATATTTTTTGACAGAGATACAGACAGTGATGATTCTTTTTCCCTTTCTAATGCTGCTGCTATTTCAGTACTTCATTATTCAGTAAGATAGAACAATAAATTTTTGTCTTCTTAGGTTATGCCCTAAGGTGTTACCACTGCGATAACAGCCCTACCTTGTGCAAGACCAATAGTACTTGCTTACCAACTGAAGATACTTGCTTGCAGATGAAATTTGGTATGTATACTGTCTTACAGACCTAAAATAAACATGGTTGTATCAGTTTTCATTGCCTGTACACTTCTCATCTGGCCTAGACAGGCATTTCTCAGCCTGGCTCAGAGGAAGGTTGCAAAGGCTTTTGAAGGTCGTGCTTTTAGTAAATGGATTTAGTTTGACTTCCAAGCAACTGGTATGGATAATGAAGATCTAGATAGCTGATTTAAACTCACAGAAGTATGTGCAGATGTCTGTGTCCAGACTGAAAAACAAAAAACAAACCAACAAAAAAACTCACTCCAAGAGAGCTGTAAAAAAATTGGAGATGGCATTGACTTGAAAATACCAAACCTTTTCCCTGAATTTGTTACACTGTAAAAATAGATAAAACATATGTAACCCACAAAATAAACATGCAGATTAAGTTTTTTAGGAATTGACACCTGCTAAAATAAATGATCTTTGCCTGAGGGTGAAATCACCTGGGTCTTAAGAAGATAGTCAAGGGTATTCATGGCAGAGAGTTACTGTTTCAGTTAATTAACATGTAAATGACTTTAACTGTGAGGGACAGGAGTTTCATTGGAAAACCAGAAGTACTGAAACAACTTGGATAATATCCTGCTTTCCCTGCTGGTTCCCTTAGCCCTAGAAACACTCTTGGACTGGCTTTAGGTTGTGGGAACTGGTTGGGATGGGGCTGCTCTATTCCCCAGGATATTCCCTGCTAATGCTTGGAACATGGAGGAAGGAAAGCTTCAAACAATGCTGGACCAGGATGCTGCTCTGTGCAGCTTGTGTCCTAAATTCACTGCACTCTAAACTGATTCTCTTCCTGTACCAGAAGTGGTATAGCTTTGAAAATTCTGTTAATCTGTTTATTTATTTATTTTGCAGGTAAATTGAGAACTTCCTCCTGCTGGAAGGCATCCCAGTGCAGTATGAATTATATTGCTGAATTCTTCCTGCTGGATAATTTTGAATTCTTTTGCTGCCAACACGACTTGTGCAATGAGAGTGCAATTACTGGGGTTAACAAAGCTGCCTTCAGTATTGCCTCTGTAATGACCATGTTATGGATGCTTCTGTAATAATCCCCATTTGTATGCTGTACTTTCAAGCTGACATTACACAGAATCATCAAATGTCTTCTGAATTGCACTTGTTGCATTTTCAGTTCCTCTCTGTGGGCTGAAACATTAACTTTTCATTTTTAATTCTGTTTCCTGAGGTTCCATCTGTTAACTCACAGTCTCCACTCAGGGGAAGGAGACTTATTTTGTTACCAGTTATAGGGAATTTGGGTATTTTGGCCTGCCATATTCATGAGGAAAATAACTTGTTATGAAGTGATTTCATCTTGTGGAGAATCTGGGCAAACTTCAGGGAGTGTTGTGTAAAGGGAGGAATGCTCTAGGTTTTATGCTGGAAGATCACAGTTTCTTACCATCCCATGAACTGTAATTATTTTTGGTTGGGCTTTCTGTGGGGTTTTTGGTTTTGTTTTTACTTGGATTGGATGCTCCCTGGTCGTACAGATTTGCCCTCAGTACAGTAAGTGTTGGATCATAAGTGTAAACTTGCTGCAGTCTTCATGATGAATGTGGAAATATGTAGTTTCAAGTGATGTAGGCTCTGTTTCCATCACTGTAAAATTATTTTTTCTTTTTGCAGGCCTTGTAAGTGCTGTTATCTGGGGAGAAAACATCTACATTTCTTAAACCAAAACCAAAATAAGGGTATATAAGCAAGGAACACTTTTCCCTCTTTTTATATTTCCGGAAGCATGCAGACAACGCATGCTAGCTTCTTTTGCAGGCTTTTTTTTTTCTCTTTATCCATGCCTAGGATTTTAATTAAGCATGGGCTGTGCACTGAGTATTTATTGGTATACTGAAAATTGTTTATAAAATGTTAAGGGATTGAAATGGCACATCTAGTTTGTTTTCCCACATAGTTAGGGTTTGGTTTTTGATGGGAACAGTAACATGTAAAATTAACCCTTCAGGCTTCCACTTATGAATATTAACAAAACCTTGCAGAACTTAATATTTTGACTTTTATGCAACTTTATAGATGCCAACACAAAATATACCTGTATTTATATAGCATGAATTAAAAGAAAATGCTTGGTTTGTATATATAAGAGGTCTGGAGCTGGAATATTCTGTATGTTGCTCTGCCTTCAGGCACCAAGTCAGACCTCTGATGCTTGGCTGGTACTTGGAGACCTTCTCAGCCAGGTTCAATATCAAATTCTCCTTTTTTTCTTCTGGAGCTCTTGCCACATCCCTGCAAGGGTCATCGTCCATTGCCAATAGCATATTCTATCCCAGGACCCTCCCTTGTTCTACACAGGGTGCCAGTGACACCAGTTCACCCAGTTACAGCAAGGGTGTTACTCCAAGTCCATGATGTATTCTGCAGTGTAGCTTTTGGTGAAGCTTATCTTAGCTCTGAAAGCATTCTGCAGTCTCTCTGATCACTCCCAATATGGAAGCTGTGCTGTCCTTGATTAATAAAAATGTCAAAAAAGAAAATGTGGCGAGTGTGATTATTTGTCAGTGTGCTGTTCACTGGGTGTAAGAAGTCATTTCTCTGTGAGATGAATCTGCACTTTTTTTAAATAAGCACAAAAAAAAGCTCTGTATTTTGTCTAATCATAGCTCAAACAGTAACTTTTAATATTTGTTTTCTAATAGCCTTGAATATTTTCTTGTCTAATCTATAGTATTTCACATTCCTCTCTCTTCTAGAAGCAGCTTGAGCAACCAGTCCTTGTGTTTTTGCACTCTACAAGGCCACTTTTGGAAAGATCAACAGGAACAGTGTTTAATTCTGGTGCTGAGAATGAGTGTAGCAACAAGAGAATTTGCAGCAGCAACTGTTATGACAGCAAGCAACTTGGAAAAAAAGAAAAAAAAAAAAAAGACTAAATTTCAAGTGGAAAGTAACCTCAAGTGGAAAATAACCCTTTTGTTCTTCTCCTGGGAAAGGTAGATTAGCTATGTAGGCTGTCTCTCATCTCATGCTATTGACAAGCTAAATGGTGATGCAGGGCTTAATGTTTTGGTGTATATTTGTGTCCTCTAAGCCTGTGTGCTCTGGTGGGTGAGCTCTCTGCAGGAGTGCAGGGTAGCTTGCCACTATTATCTAGGGTTTGGTTTAGTTTGTAATTACCTAAATGGTTTGCTTTGTTCTGAATTAGTGGCAGAACTAAAACCTCTTCCTTGTCTTTTTACCTTTGAGTGTGCTTTTTTTTTTTCCAGCAGACATAATTTATATTCTAATGGCTGTCTAATCATCAGGGAGTATTCTTCCTTCCACCTATTTCTCAATAGTCATTGCTCTCATAACCATTAGTCCCTTTATTGGGAGGCACAAGTTCACAGAGGAGCTATTTTTCCATACAGGTGTATGAAGAAGGAGCTAACAAATGGAGCTGCAGTAGCAGCAGCAAGTGGTGTGTGTAGAAATTCATTCTCGTGATCACTCTCTGCCATTAATTCCCCTTTCAACCTCTTCTGCTTTCTGCCTCCTGCCTGGTGGTGACTGCCTCTCTCTTGACTTGGAACTTGGCCATGGGGAGCTTGGAAGTCTTGTAGTCCTGGCAGGAAGGAGGGGCTGACATACCCAGTTGGTTGAGATTTTGTTTTAGCCTTCTCTAGTTTAACCATCAGTCATCAAGGGTAAGGTGGGCTGTCTCTGTGCTATTTCAGGATGCAGGAAATTGTGAAAAAGAAGCAGATGCCTGGGGAAAAAAACAGAGCCAGAG
This sequence comes from Florisuga fusca, assembly GCA_038090715.1. Taxonomy (NCBI): domain Eukaryota; kingdom Metazoa; phylum Chordata; class Aves; order Apodiformes; family Trochilidae; genus Florisuga; species Florisuga fusca. The sequence goes on from JAAWXA010000027.1 coordinate 572,162, forward strand.
CAAGCAATTTCCTCCTACTGCATGTTGGGAGTGCAAGGAATGAGGAGGCTGACTAGTGAGGAGCTTCTATTTTGTATAAAGGAGGAGGAGTTGCTAAAATAATAAAACAGTCCCAACAGAAAACTGCACAGTAAGTAACTGGCTGTTGCATTAACTGGGTCATCTGGATACTGCTTCTATATTAATATTGAATGCAATTAATAACAGTGGTGTTCAGCCTGAATTGAGCCCTCAGAGAGTTGAATGTGTCTCTGAGGGGTTTTGTCCTGGTTTGCATTTTGCTGGACAACACAATCAGTCCTAGGGTTGGCATCCAAGCAGGAGAGTGAGGCTGCAAGGCAGACCTAAAGATTCAAACCAGGGTTGTGTGTAAGATGCCCATGTGTGTTTGGACAGAAACTTGTACATCATGTGTCCTGAGGCAATGTTCATATTGTCTAAAAGGACCATGATAACAAATTTAGAGAGGAAGAGAGCAACTAATTTGGCTGTGGGATCCCTGCTCCTGTCTTTCCAAGAATAATTTATACATTGGGATAAAATACAGACATGCAGATGATATTATCTTTATGGGTTTCTGTGCTGCTTTGGTTATTACACTATCACAACTTGCAGCATAGGAAAAAGTGTTCTGGAGCCTAGAACAGTAAAGCTTAAAAATGCTTTTGGTTTAAGTGTAATGATTAAAAAACTGTTTGGAGCAAGGTTTCAGAGAATAAAGTGTCCTGAAAGGAGAAACTAATTCTGAAGAGGCAATGAAGATGATACAAACATTAGCAACAGGAACCTAAATACAGACTCTTCCCCCAGGCAACACTGATAGCAGATTCTCAGACAGGAGAACTGAAAATTCTGTAATTCTTGCCTACTGCAGAGATTACAGAGCAGCCTCTACTCACACATCAATCATTCTTCACATGTAAGTCTTCTAGACTGATGGTTTTTTGCACACACCTTCTGCTGCTCTTGGTTTTACCTCGAACCCTCAGATGTTTGTTTAGCTACAGATGAGGATGGCCAAGCTTTAACAATGCCTGTTAGCAGAATTTCAACACTGCAGTTACAATGCAGAAAAGTATCTATTCAGAAATTGAGGAGGAAAAAACATCTGAATATAGAGGGACTTCATATTTTTAAGTATTGCTTCAGAACCCTCTTTCTTGCACATGAAGATCTGTACATGGGATGCAATGTTTGTTATCTTTTAAGTGGTTAGGAATCTTAGATTTACTGAGGTGCTCCTGGGATTCAGATCCCAGCCCTGTGCTCAGTCTAGCTGTGTTATTCATGGCACATTACTGCTGATCAGGAATAATAACTTTACCCTTCCTGGCTGTACAGGGTTGGTTTGATGCTCAATACAATTTCAAACTGCCACTTAAACCACTTCTGTGACTAAGGATAAGAGAGAAGCACATTAATTCTCATATTTTCCTTTCTGACAGTCATTTGAATATTGTAGTCTAGTGCAAATTAAGGCTTATTCTCTGTTTCTATAGGATGTACTATACTGTAGGATGGATTGGTGCTTGTCTGGGAAATACTGGGGCTGTGGCTGGGCCACACATAGAGGCAGACTGTGCCAGACACTGCTAAAAAGCTCTCCTGCATGCAGGATAAATTATCTAAACTATTATAGAAGACAAAATACAAAAGGTTCTGCTTTCAGACACAATATACAGCTTGCTTTTGTATTTGAAACTCTGTCCTACCGTATAGAAAGCTGGAAGTGGTTTTCCTTTTTTTTTCTGCTTAGAAAAAAGGCTTCCAAACCATTCTTCTCCCTAAAAGCAAGAAGAATATAACTATTGTTAGGAAAATTCCGTTCTCTAACTATATAGCAACTGGTCTTTATTGGATACAGATGTTTTAACTTTGTGATTAAACATGTTTGGTCACATCAGACACTGCAATGTAATGAGGTAGTGGAATTTTACTGGAGACTTCGGCATGGTTCATGTGTAAGCACAACAAACCAAAGGGCAGCCTGGCCCTGGAGAGAAGGATTTGGCTTCTTTGAAGCTTTGAGCTTTCCGTGAAGGATAAAAATCTGAACAACCAAGATAACACCAGCATCTTGTTGTACCTGAATAGTGAAAGGGTAGAAGGACCTTGTGTAAAATCCCATTGGGAGTGCCTCGGTTTACCTGGAACACCTCATACACACCTGCTTGGATTTCTCCACCCCTGGGATTTCTCCACCACTCCTGGATTTCTCTCCCTGGTGTCCTGGCTGGGAAAGCTGTGGAGCTGGGTGACCCTTGAAGAACTCTGCTGAATGGATTTCCTTTGCTCTACAGCAAATTTCTCAGAGGGTTTTGCTCTTTCCTAATATTTAACTCTTGAAACTGAAGTCAATCAGGCACCTGCAAAAAATTTTCTGGTCCAAAAAGATTTTCAGGGTCACCTCTTCTCCTCCAGATGGACCCATCAGATTTGCAAAGCCCCACCAAGCTCATTGAGCCTTTCCTCGATCATTATTTTCTCTTCCACTAAATAATTACTCTTTTATTTTTCTTTCAGAGCCTCGGGGCTCATTTTTTTTTCCTTCAGGAAACACATTTTTCCTCAGATAACTTTTTTTTCTTCTGGTTTTATTCGCTCGTCACGGGGACCTTTCGAACAGCCCATCAGCCTTTAAAACATCCGTAGGCTGTTGCTGGGAGGTGTGGGACACCACCACACCACCTTCCCCCCTCCGAGCTCCCGGTCCCGGTTCCGGTTTCGCCTCCGTTGTTGGGCCCAGGCCCGGGGCGGTCTCGGGAGCCGCAATCGCAGCGGCCGAACCGCAGTCCTCCGCCCCGCTAGGGGGCGCCGGCGTACCTACGTGACGTCTCCCAGCGGGGCGTGGCGGATGCTGCGGGGGCCGCGCTGAGGTGAAGGCGGCGGCGGCGGCGAGCGGGAGAGCTGCGAGGGGCCCGGCCGCCCCCCACCGGCCACCCCTCAGGTGAGTGAGGCGGCAGAGGTTCGTCCCGCCGTGTTTTATTTCCTTCTTCCCCTCCGCAGACTTCTGCTGGGCTTTGGAGAATGGCTCTGCACCTGTCCCGGCCCGTCCCCTCCTTCCAGGGGAGGGTTGTGAGGGGAGAGTCCCCTGGGCAGGCCAGGCCAGGCCGTGAGGCGCGGGGGGGGAGGCAGCCGGGCCGGGTTCTGTCAGGGGAAGGGGTGTCCCTGCCTTCTGCCTGTGGGTGAAGCGGACTGAAAGGTGTTCCTCGCTGTGGGGCTTGGAATTCACCATGGGGAGCGCCGTCGGAAACGGGGGGGAGGCAGGGGGTCGGTGTCGTTCACCTCCAGGCAGAGGTCGGCCCTGCCCTGCAGGGCCAGGCAGGAGGAGCTGCAGCTCTTCTGTGATGGGAAGATGGGAAGAAACCGCACATGCACCTGTGCTTCACTGGCGGCTGTGCTGATCTTTTATTTCTCCAGCAATGCATTGTTACGAAATAATGATTCCTTGTGTTATTTTTCAAGAGGGGAAAAAAGTGGTCAGTGTTACTGAGAAATAGGGTTTGTAACAGACACAAGTGACAATTCTATAAATGTACTGTTATGTTAACTTTATGGAGTGCTTGTGGTTTGGTTAACCCAGCTTCAGTGTTTGTGCTTTTGGGTTTTGGTTTTTTTTGTATCTCACATGTTTGTGTAGCTTTGAAGTCTTTAAGTCTTAGATGGCACACACCATTTGAAAACAACTTTAGCTTATTAATTAGAAGAATCAGCACCTTGGCAAGCTGTCAGACAAAGTTGCAAACAAAAATGAGGATAAAAATAAGGAAATAATTATATTAAAATGCTTATATTTAAGTGTGTGCTTTTAAAGCACAGAATTGTTCTAAGAAGTGGATTTAAAATAGGAAAACACCTGAGTTTGTACACACTTCTGCTATTGTCTGTTTTTCTGTTGTTGTGGAAGAGATGAGAAAGGGAACTGCCCTTACTTTGTTTGGTAATAGGAGGAGCAGAGTTCTGACTTTTTTCTTCCATTGTCTATATTTCCACAAGGGAAAGGGGAAACGTCCTACCTTACTGGTTCTGTTGGGAGAGTTCAAATGGAAGCTATTTTTTGTATCAGAAAGATTTTGAAATAGATGGGGGAGGAAAGCTAGACAAACAGGAGTAGTTCTGGTGGGCTATTTCTGTGACTGGGTGATCATCCAAATAAGAATTTGTAACAATGTGGTTCAGTATTTTGTGGTGTAGAGTGGTCACCTTCAAGCTATGAGACTTCTGTGACCTCTCCTCACTACAAGCTGCTGCTGAAATTTGTCCTGTCTGCTGGCCTGTGCTCCTGTGTGCCCCTTGTGCTGGGCCCTGTGATAATCTGACTCAGGGGAGTTAAGTAGGCTGGAAAATACTGAGATGAATAATACATGGTTAGTTGTTGGGGTTTTTTTAGCTGGATTTGGCTGCAGCTAGTGCTGGGACAACAGAATGGATGAGTATGAAGGCAAAGCTGCCAAAGGGTCTTTTTTTTTTTATAACATCCCATTATAATAAGAGCCAAAACTTCAGTTGCACTTTGAGCATCAGGAGAAACTTGTTGCATACAATTAAGTGATCCTCTGTTGTGTCTTGTGGAATTTCTGATAGATTTGACTTTCCTGCCTGTTGTTCTTCAGTGAAGAAGAGGTTAATGGAAATGAATATATAGTGAATGGCAAAAAATGGCTATCAGAACAGTAGAATGAAGTTTTATAATAAATAATTTAGGTTGGAAAAGACCCTTAAGATAGTAGAATCCACTTGAGTATGCAAGATGAAGAGCAGGATGAGGTACTGGCAGAGGTGAAGACTGTGAAACCTTGAGGGTGAGGGGTTTGAACTTAAAGAGGAAAGACAAATTATCTGTCACCGTGGAAACTTCAGAGAGGGTGTCATGGATCATGTGGACTCCCTGCTTCTGTTACATTTAATGCCTGATAGTGCTATGGCCAGATGATAGGCTGCCAAAGGAAGGAAAATGGTGTTGGAAACTGAGGTGAATTGGGTTTAGATGTAAGAGAAAGAAGGAATAGAGTTGAATTATCCAGTGTTCAAGTTGCAGCTTCAGTATCTTCAGGGCTTTACCTTGTTGTCTGCACCCCCAGGAGAAGAGCAAAAAACATTATTGTTTGATTTCCTGCTGGGTAAGAGAAGTCTGCTCAGTTTTGTTTCTCAGCTTGATTTGGAAAACGCATCAATATTTTGTGCCCCTGATATAAAAAAAAAATACATGAGAAAGTAGCAGTTGAGGTGTTCAGACAGGAGTGCTGGCAGTGAAGTGAGCAAAAGTGACTGCTTCAGAGCTGGAAATGAGCCAAGATGTTCAGAAAGTAAATACAAATGAACACATTCCATCTAGTGAGTCATATTGTCCTCTTTGTACCTGGGTAATCTGTGTAGGTATCTAGAAATGAGCTTTTTGCTGAGAACAGATGATGTTACAGCTCTGGAGGAGTTATCTGAGGGATTTTTACTTACACGTTCTCAAATTCTTATACCCAGGTTTGTCCCTGTGGTTGGTTTGTTGATTTTAGTGTTTGAAAAGAATCTTAGCATAATCCAGTTTGGCCTTGTAGATAATGTAGGCCACAGATTGTATTCTGTGATTTGTGGTTTTAGCTTTGAAATGCTAAACAGCTTTCAAAACAGCCTCTGCTATCATTCTGCATGCTTTTTATGATAAGTTACGTGCTAAAGTTTATTGTGAACTGGTTTCTAAACTCAGGACTGATCTGTATCTGTGTATTTCAAAAGTCTGCAATAGAGATCTGAAAGGACAGATTATTTTCCTCTGGATGTTGCTAATGGAGAGTGAAAATTGCTGAACAGGTACAGCAGCTCTCACTTGATGCTGCTGTGGGGAATGGCATCCAGAAGTTGAGCAAGATGTGTTGATCTGTTCTTAGGACTGTATCTCCAAGACACAATTTGGAGTTTACTGCATGGGTATTATATAGGCTTTGCCCATTTCTTTTTCTTTTTCCCCAGCCACGTTTGTCACTGTCATTCAGTAGAGATTTCAGCCTTTGAGCTGCCTTGTACCCACACAATATTTAGGATTTTGCTTTTTAAAACCCTGCTATGGCCTATACTTGTGTTTATTAGGAAGCTTCAGCTTTCTGTGTTCAGAAACTGTACTGATGTCTGGTGCTTTGGTACCATTTAATAGTTTGTGGTGCTTGATAGTAACCAAAAGGAGTAAGGAACAGCTCAATGTTGCTTCAGTTGCAGGCATTTTAAATGCTGATCAGCGACCTCAAAGGTTGCAGTGCTTCTTATATTTTTCAGATATGCAGCAATTGCACAGCAGTTAAAGGAGTTGGATGTTCCTTCATACTTTTTAGTCTTCATATATATGGTTTTATAGAAATTTGCTCTGATTTAATCTCTGATAGATTGCAGTGGCAAGCAGTGTTGAAGGTCAGGTTAAATGTTAGCAAACTATATGTGGTTTCTCCCAATCTTACAATGGGGAGAAGCAACTATGCTGAATAATACTTTGTGGCATTTACTCTTGAAAGACTTTGGATTATTTTTTGTAGTATTGAAACTTTGCTGACTAGCAGTTTTTAGAAAATGCATGATATGCATATTTTATACACAGTTTAATTATTTTGCAATAGCTAGAAATGTGCTGTCAGAATAGAACAAATTAATTTCAAGCATTTTGTAGTGAAATATGTATAGAGAAGTATGAGATTATTACAGTTATCTGAAAGTCACTGATATTTACTGTGATATTAATTAATTTATGTTTTTGTAGCCATTGTGAAACTATGTGGAAATGGGGTAGTGGAGAGGATTCTCCTTCCAAAACAGTAGTAAGTACTGAATTACTGTAAAATTATATTTTCTTAAGAATTTCTGATATAGAAAATCTTTAACTGATGATACACTAATCGTATGTACTTGCTCTTTTGTAAATAAGTTGCTTAACTGGTTCTACCATGACTTAGTTTTAGGACTGTAAAAGTCAGGTTGGCCTCTTGGTTCTTGCCTGGTTGGTATTTAATCTCTTGTGGGGAACACAGCTCCTCTGTTCCTGTTCACCATGCTCATCTTGCTTTAAAAAAACATCTGTAAGAATTACATAAGCTTTATCCCCAGTGTATTTTTTTGCCTATAGTATGTCCAGTATCAATATTTTGTTTCCACGAGGTTCAGTAACACTACTGGTTGCTACGATTCAAACCCAATAAATGACAAAAACCAGTTTTAGATACTCAGATGGTTTTGCTAGATTTCAAACTGATATTCCTAAACCAGTTTCTAAGGTTTGTAACCTCATGTGTCTATCAAACTTGCTAAAACCAGTCTCGTATAGGCACGTATAGTATATATAAGGTTTAGTATTGCACTCTAATAAAGATTTGCTGAGTGTTTTTAAAAAAAAACAAACACCAGCTGAAGACTTTTTGCAGAAGCAGTATTGTCTGCACCATTTTGTTTGTTCTAAGTATGCTTAATGTCTGAAGGCTGCAGGCTCCCAAGATGCAGGAAGCATGTCAGTGACAGATTTGACTGAACAGCTGAGAAGTACTGAACAGCTGGTAGCACAGCTAAAGGAGCTTGTCAGAGAGAAGGATGCTGAGCTTCAGAACAAAGATCTTCAGTTAAAGGTACTGTGTGTGTATTCTTGTCAAAAAGACATTTAAAACAGGACCAAAGATTCGATTTTTTTTAAAATCATAAGCAGCTTTCTTGTATAGAGGCTTATAATCAGTTATAGCAATTCTAGGAACACAGTAAAGATTGACCACAATTAGCTGCTGTGCTTGCTGGATCTTGCTGATTTTTTCCAGTCTGTCTTCTGTTCCAAAATTGTGACTGGGCTTGGGGATTACACAGATGACACATGTTCTTTGCATGAACAGATGCACTTAATAATTGCAAGGGACAGACTGACTTCCTGAGACCTAGGGGTGCCTGGTCACTTTAGGCTAAATATGGGAAAGAATGCTGTCCAAATCATTACTGAACTTTTAGTGAGAAGCCAGTTTACCTCAACCCAAATTTCTGTAGATATTTTTTATTTTTCCTTCCACTATAAATGTCTTTTTGTTGTCTAATTGTCTTACTATTAATGCTACTATTTATTATTGTCTGCATTAGGACGGAATGAACTAGTAAGGATTTAATAATCTGAAGTGTTTTGTGGGTTTATTTTTCTTTACTTTGTTACTTAAACAGTTATACGGTTGGTCTCTTCCTGCAAGAGACTATTTTTTGTACTTGAAAAAAATGTCTTCTCTGAACACCAGCAACCAAGTGTTAAAGTATTACATTTTCTAAAATTGATTGTAAATTAAGTTGTCTCTCTAAACAAAATGAAACACGTTTTTATAGTATTATGAACGCGTGGTTTTGCTTTTAAAAAAACAACCAAAAGTCTTCTTGTTAAAGAAAAAATCAAGCCTTGAATTTGTATGATTTTTTAAAAAGTAGAAAAATTTTTCACATTGTGATGCTCTGAATTCTTTATGGTAATAATAACCAGGTGCAGAAAGTGTAAATCTTGAAAAGGTGGTTGTCTCATATATGCAGACCTGTTGCTTGTGACTTTCTAAAGTCTCTTCAAGGGAAAGATTTTTTGGTAATCACGTTGTGTTTCTTTTTTCAATGGGAGGATGGAAGGACAGAGTTGTTCATATAACTAATTAGTCCTTCCTGACTTTGGTGCTTGTAGGAGGAGAAGGAATCTGCTGATGCCAAACTTTCCAAGTTGAAGCTGCAAAACAAAGCCAAGGTTGCATCCTTAACCTCACAACTGGAAGAACTTAAGAAACAGTTATCAGTGTCAGGGGGCTTAGAGGCAAAAGCAGAGCCAAAAAAGGTAAGTGTCCTTACATTTCAGTTCAGACATCATACTGTAAGGCTGTAGACAGCTTTGTGTGCTGGACTCAAATGTGGAACTGAAGTTTAAATTTACCAGGTTATGTGGGCTACAATTGCCAGGGGAAACTAATGCCCTTATTGCCCATTCCAGTCTAATTTGTAGCAGTAAGTATAACTAATAATTTAAATATGAAGATTTTCTGCAAACTTGATACAAATTCTGTGCCTGATTTGTCTATCTTCTACATGGAAAATGTAATATATAAGAGAACTGAAGGACAAACAATGAGTGAAGTTCACTTTTTCTCACAAGTATCATCTGAATAGGTAGAGGTAAGGAAGTCAGGTATTACTTATTTACAAAATCCAAAACTCCCTCTTTTTGCAGGCATCAAAAGATGGAGACCAGGAACATGCTGCAGCAAATCGTGGGAAAATACTAGTACTGAGAAGGAGAATTGAAGAACTAGAATCCCAGATCACACAAAAAAATGAAGAGTTACAAAAGAAGGTGGCATTTTAGATAATGCTAAGTGTGTGGTTTTGCACATCTGTGGTGTAGGATTATGCTTAAATATAATTATTTGAATTTATATTTAATTCTGTTTATTAAACAGGTATGCTGAGAGTTTTCTGTTGCTCAAGACAGAACTTGAGCAAGCAAATACTGTGAGAATTCTGTCACTCTGTCTTCAGTGAGCAGTGAATCCTCAAGCATGCTTCTGTAGTTTGAAAATAAGTGGTATAGAACACACAAATATGAACTTCCTGTGCTAATGTTTGTATTTAAATCTTGTATTTTCAAAACTGCTGTTTCAGTTTTTCTTGTTGCAAAAATATAGAAGGAAGAAATCTAGGCAAGGGATGGTTTCTTGTTATGGTTTGTAGTTATTCTGTGCAACAATGTGTTTTTTGGACCTGACTGTTGACTGTAGAAAGTGGCAGGAATGTGACTGCTTCAGACTTTCGGAGGGAAACGCTCAGTAATTCAGGATTTCAGCTGAAACCGAACTAGGTTATAAATTTGGTAATTTTTCCACTATCCTAAAACAGACAATAAGGAGATAATGACACCCTTCTTCTGTGCTGTAGGTGGTGGAAGTACAGCTTACAAGCAGTGCTGTCTTCTTACTTTCAGAATGTTGAACTGGAGGCTCAGCGCAGTCGTGGGGCTGAAATGGATGCCATGCTGGCAGAGAAAGAGAAGAAGTTAGCTGACAGAGATGCCTACATCATTGATTTACAGATGGCATATGGATCAAGTGGTGTTGCCAATGAAATGCTTTTGCCCAATGAAGAATTGAAGGTATATTAGCAGCTCAGATATAAAATCTCCATAGAGATTTCAAGGAATCATCGAATTCTGATGTGTTGTACGGTGGATCCTTCTCTGAAGCACAAATCCTCTGCACTTATTCATGTGAATAAAAATTCTTTATTCATTATTTTCATTGATGTTAGTAGGTCTATATTGGTTCATTTCTTTTTTCAGTATCACTACTATGTGTTAGAATCAACTTCAGAATCTGCTGACAGATTTTATTCAAATTAAACCCGCTTCTGATGTTTGAGTTTGTTGCTTTTACTGAGGGAGAGCCTAGGAGGTGGCTTCTTGATGGTTGCTGTAGCTCTTATTTCTGGGTCCATTCCTTGAATTGTCTTTTGGTTTGCATTCTCAAGAATCAGCTGGCTGTTAAGGAGTCATCACTACAGAGCATGGAGATTCTAGTTCAGAACCTTACCAAGAAGGTTGGGGACAGTGAAGAAAAATGTAGCTTGTTCAAGGAACAAATTGAGAGTCTTAAAAATATTCAGAGCAAAGAAAGAGAACGTTTCCAAGGAAAAGAAGCTACCTATATGGAAAATGTAAGTAAACACGCTGTAGAAACATTTACATTGTCTGGTGGAAGTAGTGTTATCTTGGCTGGAGTGTTTCTGTCTCAAAAGTTTAAAAATGGCATTTTTAATTTTGGGGAAATCGTGACTAAAGATGAATGGTACTGTGCTTCTCATTTAAAGTTTGATGCTGTGAAATTGAGACAAATGCTCTGTAAGTTGGAGGTTTATCTGTATGCATCACTGACATCAGTTATCACTGGCAGATGATTAGTAACTGTGAAGTGGAAGCAAAATTGAGACTTAAGGTAGAATACATTATCTTCCTGTAGCTTTAAGCATACAACTTAGTGTGCTGTTCCTTTGTGGACAGCTTTCATATTTATTTTCTATGTGGTTTTAGGTACGTGTGTTTCAAAATATTATCCAGGAGAAGGAAAAGGAACTGGTAGCGCAGAGAGAAAAGCACGAGCAGGAGCTCTTTAAATTAGCTGCTAAATCTGATGCAAGTGCTGACCTAGAGCAGGTATGTTGCTTTGGAAATTCAATAGCTTGCTTTGATTTAGTTTAGACATGGGAATTTGGCATCATGGAACTACAGCAACATAGTTCAGATGTCTGGTTGGAAAAATAACTGTAAATATTTATCTTTCTCTTCTGAAAGTTTTCACTCCTTCATTAACTGATTTATTTCTTTTTTTCTTTTTGGTGCTAGCTACTAAAGGCCTTGAAACAGAAGCTCCATGAAAAGGAAGAAGTCATGCTGGGAAGGACACAGGTGATAGATATCTTGCAAAAAGAACTGGATGACAAGGATCAGCAATTGAAAGTAAGAGATATCTCACCATATCAATGAGAAGCTGAGAAAGCTGTTTATATTCAAAAAATGATTTTGCATAACAGATTTAGGCAGTTCTCTGGGAGGCTTTGACATGTGCAATAATGCAGTCGTGATTGTGCAAACAAAGATTAATTCCAGTTATGACATTAACTTGAAGGAGAAGTTAAATCCATAAAATATAAAACTATGAACTCTCACCCATAGTTTGTCTTGATTCATTTTGGGATCTTGCCATGTAGGGAAGACTTTGCTGTCAAAAGATTTTCACTCTTAGTTAGATATTGCAGTGAGTCCCAAAACTGAGGTCTTTTTTCTTCCAAGGAACTGTTTCCCTAATTGCCTTTTCTTTCGTTGTAGTTCTGCTGCTTGCAAAAGCAATACCTAAGCAAGATTCTTTTGTGTTTTAGCATCCAACATGAACTCTGATATAGCCTTTGAGTGGTCCTGCTTCAGTTTGACACCGTAGGAGAAGACCCTTGCAGCCTCTCAGATGGACTTTTGGGACTCTTGGCTGAAACAGTCACATTGTTGACTGTCTGGGTTGTGCCAGGTCCAGCATTTTAACTGTACTATATCCAACAATTTTTCCACTTACCGAGAGGGCTGCCAGAATCAAAATCTTTTAGAAATAGTTTCAACCATGTACCCAGATAGATGTTCTGCTCAGGTAGTTAGGATATATGGTAGTTTGAGCCTGTTTCATTTGTCTTCCACATGTGTTATGCCTGCACTAACAGAAAACCTAGTTGGCAGCAAAATACTGAAAAGAAGATCTAGAGAAATTTACCAACTTTAATGGATGAAGGTGACAACATCTGGGTGACATTGTACCAAGCATAATTAATCTCTTACAGATCTGCTTCCATTTTTTTTAGTGAGCCATACAACCAAATTTTCTTTTTTTTTTTAATCCCATTTTCACCTATGGGAGAGGTTGCATGCAGTTTGCACTGAAGTAATGATGCCATTTTGCTGAAGTCACCACTTCTGTCTTGGAAAGTCAGAGCTGAGTAGCTTTTGCAGTATAGCCACGTTACCAAGAGTAGCACTGCTTTCTGATGGTAATATGTGTAGGCATACAGATACAGTATTTGACAGTAGAACTAAGAAGGCTTTGTGTTAAAATATAAAGGTTTTTTTTTTGTTTGGTTTGGTTTTTGTTTTGTTTTTACAGGAGATTAATGAAAACCTGAAACGTGTTGTGTCTGAAAAAGAAAACCTCCAGTCTAAACTGGATGCTGAGAAGCATGTAATGAGAGCCCAGTTAAAAGACATGATGGAGAAACATGAGCTTGAAATGACAAAAGTGAAGGAGAAATATAATGCTGAACTGCATGAAATTCAAGAGAAACATGAAACTGAGCTGCAAGAGAAAGATCAGGCCCTGTTTCAGCTTAAGAAACAAGTGGCAGAATTAAGTGGTAGAGGACAGAGTAATGCAAAAGAAGTTGGAGATCTGGAGTCTATAACCAAAGAGAAGATGGAAGATTTAGAAGGTATCCTAGTGAAACTGCTGTTCTGTGTCAAGGGTTCCTTTACTCCAGACTTCTACCTTTTATATGTCAATTTCATACCTCTTGCAAGTTAGAGCTACATTAAATTTGGCAGAAGTTGTTACCACTCTAATTAAAAAGTATCTATACTCAAATATTGTAATAATGAGGGTTATAGGAATGACAAGATAACTGCATGAACTTGATACTTTTTTTTTTTTTCTTTTTTCCATGCAGTTGCCTTGTGTGAGTGTATAATTTCAAATTGCAGAAGTATTAAGCACAGGTCTCTATTAATAATTTTTCTTGAGTTTAAAATATTTTTTGTGTCATGTTTCTTAGTACAAGTGAAACTGAAAACAGAAGAGGCCAGCAAATCTGAAGCAAAGTTTCTGAAAATGAAGGCTTGGTCTAAATCAAGAATCAAACAACTAGAGGATGAGCTAAAAAATGTATGTGTAATGTTATATTCAATATTCCATGCCTGTTTTAAACTACTGTGCTTGGAGATTTTACTCAAAAAACCAATATGTGGGATAAATGGAATATTAAAATAATTTACTCAAAGTATATTTATGTTTAAATAATGTATAAAAATTGTATGGACATAAAATGTTGATACAGGATGAAGTTTCAAAAAAAAAACCAAACTACAAAATGGTGTTGCCAGCATTCAGGAGTAAATTTGTAAAGATGATTACTAAAAAAATCACAAAAAAGAAAAGGTGGATTGAGCTTGCTGTGTTTCTGGTGCTTTGGTATATTTGAAAAACCCATAACCATTTTTTCTTTTAGTTTTCATCAAAGAATAATGATGTCTCTGCCTTAAACAATCGTGTCTCAGAATTAGAAATTGAAAATGAAGAACTACAGTCAAAACTGCAATCATTACATGAAATCAGAACTCAAAATGGTAAAACAAAAATATTTGTCTTTTGCAGTTGATCCAAAGTAAAGGGACAGAAATTAACTTTCTCAATTTTCAAATTGCATATATATATTTAAAATATTCTGAAGTAACTTCATGTAACTTCAAATAACAGCTCACAGGACTTAAGTCAGAGTTACAGCTCAGCTTTTCCTTCCTTAAATCTGCCTGTGCATAATTCTTGTTGCATTTAGTCTTAGACAGAATACGTGTAAACTTTTCCTGGAAGTGGAAGAGGCATCTTCTTAGGCAGGAAAATGAGACTGTTGGAAAATTTATTGGAGTTTATACAAAAAAATTTTCAGAGCAGTGAGTTTCAAATAAATTAAGAGTTATCTTTTCTTTTGTAAGGATTTGAGAGAGAATTTTTGCTTGAAACCTGAGGTAGTTTGAAGTAGAGAGCTCAGTGATTTTTCTGTTTAGTTTTGTGTTATTTTCTGTGATGTATTTGTGTAAATGGAAAACTTCAGAATTTTCAGTTCATCAGTCTAAATTATTGGCAGGTTAGATTTAAAGCACATACCAATAAAGAAGTCAGATTCATGAGTGCATGGACAACACAGCCCAGCAGAGGTTTTCTAGCTGAAATTAATTATCTGAATTTTCATTTTTCAATCTTTGTTTTAAATTTTTACTGATCTTCCTCTTATTTTTGTGTCCTAATGAATCAAATTTACTATGTTTTTATAGAAGAATTGCTGACTAAGCTGGAAGTCTATGAAGAGCAGCAAAGGAAGTTGCAAGCTGATCTTGACCAAGTTACAAAGAGGGCAGCTTCACAGGTTAACTGTCAATTGACTTGTATGAGTTCCTGATTAACTCAAACAGGGTTAATTAGACTTTGAGAAGTGTGTTCGCTGCATTTTGGAGCTGAAAAGTGATTTAGTGATACATGGAATAGTCAGTGTCAGTAGCTGTTCAGTTGGATAACAAGCTGGCAGGTTTTGAATTGCTTAAAAAGATCAGTTTCTACTTACTTTTCCACATGGCTTAAATTTTATTTTCCCAAGCAGCTTATTGCTTATTTAGTTGCATTTAACATGAGCCACATGAGCCAAATCGTGGCTGTTATTTTGTATGCAATACAAATAGCTTTCTGAAGGAAATAATAGCTGTAACCTTGACAAGTGTACATGTCTGGATAAGAAAGTGGCAAAACATAGAAAGTACTGCTTTAGATGGATTAACTGTACACATCAATCACAGCAACTTTGTGCAGTACAGCCAGTTTGAAACAGTTAATTCCATTTTTAGCAAAATATAATTGTTTTTTCCAAGTTATATTGAAAAGGCAGAAACATTTTTATTCTGTTGACAGAAAAAAGAGATTTATTATGCCACATGAAGACAGGAATATAGTTTTACTTTGATATTTGGTAAGATGAAAATGTATTTTGGTTAAAAAAAACCATATTTCATTCAAAATATTTCAGATTAAAAATGTAACTGGGAGCAGAACTTCTATTTTATGAAATGGTGAGGCTTTTAAGTAACATATTGGAAATTTTCACTTCATTACATAGTGGTGAATTACAGTGGATTGTTTTCTCTGTGAATTGTTTGACAACTTAAAAAAAATGTTACTTCTCTTTGCAGTGGGGTTCAGTAAATATATTTTAATGTACAATTTCTTTTGTTAGGCCAGTGAATCAGGTAGTGTGGATGAATTGCAGAGTCAGCTCTTGGAATGGCAAGAAAATGTACAAGAGTCAGAGGAGTCCCATGATCAAGTCAGAGAAGAGAAATCTGCCATGGCCTTGAGAATGGCTCAGATTGAGGAGGAGAGAGAAGGTAAATTGTCTTATTTAAGATAAAATGATCACAGTTGTACATGATACATGTGTTTGATTGCAAACCACCATGACTCATTTCTGTAGTCAAAAGATTTGTTGAGCCAGGGAAATTGCTTAAATTCGCAATTTCTACTTTTTTGTATTTCTGTGTAGCTGTTCCTCATACATTTGGGTGTTTGGTATCAGTTTGATGAGTAGATGTGCTCATTCTGTTTGCTGAGTTGCTGCTCTGTGATACTGCTTGAATTTACTTCGAAAAGCTTATTCTTTGCCTGTTAATTATCAGTGAACTGAAAGTTCACCACTTGAAGCTGCCTGCGTAGAACAGGCAGTGAAGGTGTGAGGAACTGTAGTGTTGGTTAGAATTTGATGAATGAATGTGCTGCTTAGTAAAATGTACCTGAGACAGAGTTTCTCTTTAATTCATGAGAAACTTCTTAGAATATTTAATAATTTGTTAGTGTCAGTTGTATAGGTCAGCTGGGTAACATTAACGGGAAATCAATGGAGCTAGTTAAAAAGACTAAATTATCTACAAAAACCCAACATTTCAAGTCATCTCAGATTTTATAGTTTTCTAAATTCTTAATGAAACAATGAAGCAGCCTCAGACTAAAACTTATAAAAGTCTGGTTAAATTTCAGATAGTTTTTGCTGGTTTTTTTTTCTGTGCCATCTCGTACTCTATTATCGTTTTTGTCCTGTTAGTTACCTATTTGGGGATTCATGGCAAATTTTAATGTGTGTGATCTACCATCACAATTAATCCAGTTAGTTAATTTGAGCCTTCTGTTTTTAATCTGCAATTGAATGATTTTTCATTTACCAGTTTGGAAGTTCAGTATGAAAACACAGGAATGTTTTAAGGATCACATCTCTTCTTTTTGAGCGAGTTACACATGTTAACGCTTTGAAATTGAAGGAGAACAATATTCCCTTCATTAAAACTACCTGTTTTCTCTTCTGTGGTAACTACAGATCCACATGGAATATTAATAACAATGACAAAATTTCATCTGCATCAGTCTGTGTTTAATTTTGCATTTTTTCCCCTTGGGATAAGCATGACCTTTCTATTTCTTTTTTTCCTGCCGTTACACCTGGTGAGCACTCAGCGTCCCTTCCCCCTCCACTCCTACCCTACACTGTGATTAGGTCAGCCAGGGAGAACATAGTTTCCCATCAGTTTTGTGCATGCAGGTTCCTGCAGCAATGGCAACTTGTAATGTACTGTTGCTGGTTTCTTGGTGTTGCTTCTTCTGAGGAAATCACCAGCAGTACCTTAGAAGATTTGCCATTGATGGTATGTGGTTCTAGCAATACATGTAACAAATGCTGGTTTAAACTTGATTTTTTTCCACCTTGCAATACCTGTTTCTCTGTTTTTATTAACCAAATCATCTTTCTTCAGCTTTCTTTGTAGTAACAGCTGACTCCATATTTATGTTATAATTTTTACCTAGTTTTCCTAAACATATTTATGTTATAATTTTTACCTATTATAATTTTTACCTAGCTGACTCCATATTTATGTTACAATTTTTACCTGTTAAGTATGTAATTTGGAATTATTACAGGAAGAACTTATCTAGTAAATGTTACAGATTTGTGTTTTAATGAAATGTGTAGCATAAATAATCCTTGGACAACTCAGGTGAAAGCTGAGTGTTCCCAGCAGGGTTGAATCTCTTTATAGTTTCTGGTCCTTACCTCACAGATGCATCAACATAAGTTCTCTGAATTTTGCGTGCTGTGAGGTCAACTGGGGATTGATGTGGTTAAATTGAAAGCTAAATTTGTGATAATCTAATTAATCTAATTTTCACTTGAAGTATGGAGCCACCTTTACTTTCATGTCTTTTCACTGGCTGTTCTGTCTGCTTTGCACGAAATGTCTGTTTCCTACTCTGCTACCCCAAACATGTTTTGTCGTATCACAAAACAGATGGGAATGTACTTTTGAAGGAAAAATAATTTCTAACAGTGAACAGGATCCATGCCTAAACTTTCATGTTCTTAGTTTATTCAGTGTGTTTATTTACAAGTGATTCTGTATTTGTCTAAACTAGAATGGTATTATTAGTTTATGACAAGATGGTTTGATGCCAGTTTGCAGTGTAACACGTGCCTGTGACTTCCTCAAACTATCTGGCTTTGTAGCTCATACTGAAATTAAAGTCAAAGGGGACACATGTCATTTCCATAAAAATGAATGTGATTGTTCATGCTATAAAAACTACAGCTGTCTCTGCTGATGCCTTTCTCATACAAATTAGGTATATTTTAACCTGGTAAATGGAAATTACCAATGATGTAATTTAGCATTTTAATTGGCTGGCATTGATTTTTTTTTTTTTTTCCCCTCATTATTGGCTTAACCTCACCCTTCCCAGTCTCCTCTTTAAAGTCTTCATTTAGAGCTGATGAGGAAGTAAAGTTAGACATTAGTTTGCTTCTTCTTAGTGAGATATACAGACTTTATTCTTATGTTCTACATAGTAATGTTGGAGAGAAATCACAAAGTGAATGCAGTGGATTGCTTCTTAAATCTTGTTTCTGTCAGTCATTGATAAGGACTCCAGTCTGTCCCTGGTCTCTTTACATGTAGCAGTGTCTGATATAAATGTAATTGCTCTCCTGTGGCACAAAACTGATTGAGGATGACTGGTTCTTTCCTGGCTGCTCTGATCCAGCCATGGTCTCAGGGCAACAGGAGCTGGAGGAGGAACTGACCACAGTTCAAGAAATGGGCAGGCTGCAGCAGGCAAGAAGAAAAAGCAGTCAGACCAGCAGGAAGCTACAGGTGGGTTAAAAGAGAAGAGTTTATTTTTACCTGTATGTTAATAAAAATATGGCAAGTACTATTATTTAGGTGATGCTTGAGAACTTGGTGATGTAACTGAAAACGTTGGTAAATTTACTGATTGTTTCTGTAGCCAGAATAAGGCACAGCAGTGGCATCATGCCTCTGTTTCTTGAGTAAAGAGTCTGCTTAATTTTACATTGAAAAATAACGAAATTGAAAACCAGAGCTTATTTCCCTCTGGAGTAATTCACATGCTTGAAGCTTGTGCATGCTTTGTATGTTAAGGCCATTTTTGGTTTAGATACAGTCTTTACAAATCTCTTGGTCAGTGGAACTTCTTTTTATAGTTAGAAGGTAGTGCCAGTTCATTCAGGTGGGCTTCTAGGTAGCTGGTGCTGTAACTTGTACAAAGGATTGATGGTCTTTTGGAAGAAGAATTAAGATGGCATTGGAAGAGTAATTTTATGTTTAATTTACTCTGATGCTTTACCCTGCTGAACTGTAGAAATCAGGTGAGCAATTAAGGTAGCCAGACATGGTTACCTGTTGGCCTTTTAGATGCCTGAGGGTGCCTTCAGAATCCTGGGAGGTATCATACAAAACCTGTGAGACACTTGGCTTTTCTGGAAATAACAAGTGGAAGCTGGGCAGGTGATTTTGGTGTCCATGGTGATCCCACATATTTACATGTAGTCACCTGAATCCTTTCCTGAAATAGGACTTTGAATTGAAACTAAGTTTTTACTAACAGAATATAATACCCTTGCTGCTTTTTGTCTTTAAATTAAACTTCATTCTCATGTTTGTACTCAGGAAGAATACAACTTTGATAGAAAACAATGCTTTCAGGAATTGAATGTCACCTTGGACTGTACTGATTCAGCAGAAGGAGAAAATATGGGAGGTTGGTGGCCAGAGTACACTTCACCCAATGCAGGTGTGATAGCGACTAGACAGTTTATTAAAGCATGCACAGCATCTGTATTTTGTGTCTATTTTTGTTTTCAAATTCAACTAACAGCCCATTTGTGGTGTTCTAATCTTTGTTGAATTTTTTTGGCTTGCATTTTCTGCCTTTTTATTTTAAAGCATGTGCGTGCTGGATGAACTGCCTAGTTTTGGTTCAGAAGTAGAATATAAATGTGACTGAACACTGGAACTGGCTGAGACTTTGTGCCCATGAAGTATCCTGTGTGGCAAGATTGTGTATTTTTCAAGTTCTGAGTCTTGTTCCCCTGGATGTGTTTTCAGGCTATGTAACTGTTACATTGCAAACCACAATTGCATTCCATTGCTATATGCTTTTAATTTAAACATCACTTTTTTTTTTTTTTTTTTTTTTTAAATACAAATGTTTTCATATCAATAGTAAAGGCTGCAAAAACCCTCACTGTTAAAACAGAAACTTAGATGGAATCTCATTTACTTTATTAATAATTGCTCTAAAATCTGTTCCGTCAAGTACATGATGAACTTGTGATTGAATTAACATGAGCCACACTATTGATTGAGCCACAGTATTGCTTAGAATATTTTTGCCAGGTTCTCAAGAGTTCTTTATTTTGTTTTTTCAACAGTTAAGGGTACTTTTGCCATCTTTATTTGTGGAAATGCAGGGCCTCAGGCATTTCCACTTGAAATGGTTGAGATCTGGTTGGGCCCAACACTGGTGAGAAGCATGGCTGAAAAGCTGAAAACATTTCTAAACTTGAGAAATTTTAGCAGGCCCTTCTTGAGATAATTTTCCTTCTTTGACTTAAGTAGGTTTACGAAGTGTGGTTGAAGAATTGGAATTGGAAAGAAATCAACTGCAGGAACAAATTCTTTGTCTAGAAGAGCGTTGTCAGGATTTGGAAGATAGAGTACAGCTTCAAAGTAGAATGGAGTCTCTCCAGGTGAGCTTTTGCAGTTGTATAAAATCTGATATAAGAGAATAATTTTATTTTCTGTTTATATTCTTAAAATCACTACCTGCAGTAAGACAAAAATGTCAATTTGCAGCTAGCAAAGATGTCTAAAGTCTACTTTATACTTCAAAATTACGTTGGCCAAGGGTGTATCTGTACTGTCTTATTCTCTGAAGTTGAAGCCTGTAGCTTCTGTTCAGAAAATGGAGAAACTTGTTTGGAAATAGCTTCGTATGTTTTAGAAAAATAGTAAAGGCAATGTGATTTTCATTATTCTTTGTAGGGAACCTTGGTCAGAAGGTCCATAATTAGATTTTGTTGCTACTGGCAAAAGTCTCCCTTTTCTTACAGTCTTCAAGATAATTTTCTATAAATGTGTGTGTGTATTAATTTTTTTACATATACACACATGCACTTACAAGAGAAATAGTGAAAATATAAAAAAATAATCAGTCTGTTTATATACATAATCTAATTTCCAGATACTAACTTGATATAAACTTATCTTGTAAAATTATTGACTGAAGGCACTAAAAGTAGCAGTAAAAATCACTTTTTTCTGATAAATACTTCATCTTTCCAAATTGTCAAATTACTATGTTTGATAATGTGTTAGCCTTACTTTCATCAAATGATACCACTCATATTTTACTCAAACTCCTTCAGGCTTGGTGCATTACATGGTTCTTTAACTGTTAAGTTGCACATATATAAAAAATGTAACAATTTTAATCTGAAAGACAACCTTATATTAATTGTTATTTGAGATTCTTGTAACAAAGCCTTTCAATACAGGTAACGTTTGGTGTAGAGGAAGAAGGGCAGCTGGTGAGGGCGGTGCAGGTGTGTTCTGCCTCCTCCAAAGTTTTAGCTTATTTTCATTAGAGGTGACAAGTTTGCCATGTTTGTCCCATTTGCTGTTGATTCTGGGTATGTGTTTTGCTTTTGGTTTTTGGTTGCTGTTAGTTTTTTTTTTTAGTGGTTTTATTTTTGAATTGGTGCAGTGGATCTGGCTAGAGTAGGAGGTTTGTACTGTGTTTGAAAGACAAAAAATATCTGTGTGAATGAAGCTTGCTTCCTTTTTCTTTTCTCCACAATCCCCAAATGCAGGTTTTTGCATTCCTTAAACCTGAAAAAAAAAAAGACAAATAAAAAAATTCTGTTTGGTACAGTCTGCAAACTGAAGAACCTATTTTTTTAAAGCAGTAGCTTTCCCTGTTAAGATAAGTAAGCTGCCTTAACACAGTATATATGTGTCTGTGTGTGTGTGTGTGTGTGTTTTGAGAACACAGCAGTCACCCTGGAGTTCATGCTATCATGACAATGCTGAAGGAGGTGTTTCTGAAAGGTGGGTTGCATCTGTTTGAACTAATACCACATCTGAACTTCTGATATTCGTGTTGTATTTTTCACTGGTACCTCCTAAGATGTTAGAATAACAATCTCTGTTACCACATAGGATGTAAAGCTCCTGAAGAGTCAGGTTTTCATGACTCCAGTTATCTTTTGCTGTTCTTGGTGTTTGTGTGTGACAATCCTTTTTTGTTTTTGTTTTGTTGCAGAATGAAAACGACCGTTTGCAAACTCAACTTGCCCAGCTACGCAACCAACAAATGCGAGATGCAGAAAAGAATCAAATTCTGATCTCTGGCTTGAATGAGCAACTTAAGGGGTAAATTAAAGGCTCTTTACAACTCTTTAATAATCTTTATGATTATTAAACTCTTTAATAATCTTTATGATTATTTTCTTTTCTATAACCTTAAACTTAGAGAAGTATAATCTCTTAAAAGACTAGAAAAATAGTTTGTTGTTTCCTGTGTGTGTTTGTTCTTTTTGTACTTGGAAGTTTGTTACCTTAGGAATGTAGTTTGGGACTAGGAAGTCTAGAAAGCTTAAACCAGACTTTTTTTTTTTTTTCAAAATATCTACATATTTATTTTCTTATGTATGTCTAAGTATGTTTTACTTAAGTGTGTATTTCCTTCTTAGATTAAGTGACAGAAATAACTTCCTTGAAACTTCACTTGGAGAAAGAGAACAAAAACTGTTGAGCATGACAGAAAAGCTAGAACAACTTGAAACTTTGAGGAAACTGCTTCAAGAGAAGGATCTGCTGAACAAGGAGCTTGGTGAAAAGTTTGTGCATACTGACCAAAGAGTAAGTTAAAGTAATTGTTAAATGGTATTTAATTTGATAGATCGGGTGAGCATTAGCTCTAGCTTCTTGTGTCCCTGCAGAAATATTCTTGATTTTCCTATCTGAAGGTTTTTGCTCTGATTCTTTACAGTTTTGTTCACCTCATATAATTTTTTGTCACTAAATTAGATGGAAGGATTACTTAGACCCAACACAGAGATTTGCATGAAAGTATGTTTTACTGTGGTGATGAGTTATCCTTGTTCATTAATTTCAAAGTAGAAACTCCCTTGTTGTGTAAACTCAATATTATAATTCTGACATCACCATTTAATCTAATTCTGTGCATTTCTGTCACATTGACTTTTATTTTTTAATACTAAGCTGAATGAAGCCTTAAAGAAATGCAGCATTTATGAAGTGGAGAACACCGAGCAGAAAACACTCATCAGTGACCTAACAGAAAAAGTTGCTATGCTGAAAGAAAAGGTAAAGATGAAAGTTAAAAAAAAGAGAAGACATTAAGTGGACTTTTGACATGACCCATTTAAGTATCATCAAAACAGTAGCATTAGTTGCTAAAAATATCATACACTAAACTTTCTGTATGCTAAAACAGTTGGAAGAATAACCTGGCTATCTTGTGACTGT
The DNA here is from genome assembly GCA_038090715.1 of Florisuga fusca. Lineage (NCBI taxonomy): Eukaryota > Metazoa > Chordata > Aves > Apodiformes > Trochilidae > Florisuga > Florisuga fusca. The sequence continues at coordinate 595,368 of JAAWXA010000027.1, forward strand.
TCAGTTAGGTACAGATTGATTACCTTAGGTACTTGTTTTTCATGTAGTGTGTAACTTCCATTCACTCTCTAAAGTATATTTAAATGATTCTTGTAACATTATTTTCTTGATGTTTAGACTTTGAAACAAGATGGCGTGGTAGAGTCCATACAAATGGATCTGGACCAGACAAATGAAGAACTTGACAAATTGAATACCAGCCATTTAGAGGAGAGATCTCAACTTATTCAAGATCTCCAGAAATGTGAAAGAGAAATTGATAATCTTAAAGATGCACTGGCAGAAAAAGACAGGGAGATGTCTGCCCTGTCTTTGAATATGACAGAATATTCTGAGCAGGTTATCATCCTGAAGCATCAAGTGCAATGCAAAGAGGAAGAAATACGAGGGCTGGAAGAGGCTTTATCAAAGGCTGAAAGAGAAACTCATTTATTGAAAGAAGTACAAACAGCTGATGTAAGAGATGCAAGCATGAGGATAGCTGTTCTTTCTGAGGAGAGTAATACAATGAGGTTAGAACTAGAAAGGGTTCGAGTTGAGAATGAAGCTAAAACCAAAGAAAATGAGGAATTAATAAGACAAAGTAGTGAGAACAGCATTACAATTAAAGATCTCCGTTCTGAAATCAAAGCCAACAGTGTCGCGTACCATAATAAACTTGTGGAGTGTGAATCACAAATTACATTGCTGAAAGAGCAGATTGGTATATCATCTGAAAAGCTACAAGAAGTGGAGGATAAACATCGAAAAGAAACTGAGTATTTGAAATCTCAGCTTGAGGAAAGCAACACTCTAAAGGAAAAATGGAATGATTTGCTTAAAGAGAAAGACAGCGAAGTACAGACGCTTGAAAATGAGTTAAAATCAATTAAAGATTCATACAACAAACTGGTTTTGGAAAATGAAAAAAAAGATGAAGAATTGGCTGAGTTATCCAGGAAGCTTATAGAACATACTGACCACCAGGAAACAATTAAAAAAGAACTACATGAGAAACAAGAGTTCATTACTTCATTAGAGCAGAAGGTCAGAGTTTTGGAGCAGCAAAATGAAGAGACAGAGCTTAGATTAACTGAAGAGCTGAAAGCCAAAGAGACATGTTGCAAAGACCTTAATAACCAATTAAATGAAATACATAAACAAATTAGCAAGATGGAAACAGAGACAGAAGAAAAAGTTTCAGCTACTAAGAGATTGCAGGCAGATCTAGAACAGAAAGAAGAAAAATTGGCAGAAGAAATGAAAGAAAATGAATATCTGAAAAAAAGTATAGATCTGGTAGAAAAGGAGAAGCAACAGCTAACAAATGAAAATGAGAATTTGTTAAAACTCCTGGATGAAAAAGAAAATGAATTGTTAAAGAAAATCCAGGCTGTGGCAGAAATAGAGAATAAGTTATCAGCTAGCACTGCTGAGTATGAAAAAACCCTTTCAGTACTAAATTGTGATAAAAACAGCCTGGCAAAAGAAATTGAACAACTTTCCGTACTTGCCAAGCAAAAAGAAAAATCTGTTGCAGAACAGCTGCAAGAGAAAACAAAGGAGTATAATGTGCTAACTGCTCAGTTGTCTGAAAGCAAGGAGCAGACACAACAGTTGCAGGAACAAATGCAATCACTTCTCATTCAGCTGAAGGATACTAGAGACAAAGAAATAAAGAAAGAAGAAATGTTAAATGATAAGTTATCTGAATGCAGTAGCCTAATGCAGGAGCTCAGCCATAGTAATGAAAAGAATTTACTATTGCAGGAGCAAATTCAGAGCATAAATTTAGATTTTGAAGCTGCAAACAGGTCTCTAGAAGAGAAAAATTCTCAGAGTGATTCATTGCGTAAGGAAGTGGAAGAGAGCAGATCTTGTATCACGGAGTTGCAGGATGAAATTAAAAAACTGAAAGATGAAAAAACAAAGCTATCTGAGTTGGTAGAAGAAAGAGACCTGACTGTAAAAACTCAGGGTTCACAACTTGAGAAGTTTCGTAGGCAACTTTCTGAAAAAATGGAAGAAAGTGCAACATTAAATAATCAGCTACAGCTATTGAGCAAAGAAGTAGATGTGCTTAAGCTTGAGAAGCAGGACTTTTCAAGCCTGTTGAGTGAGAAATCACGTGAATGTGAAGTTCTTCAGTCAGAGTTGGTACAGCAACAGTCTGAAATTACTTCAGCAAGGCAACAAGCACATACAGCAGCTTTAGAGAACGAAAAATTGAAAGTAGAGATTGAAACAGTTAATGTTACAGTAATGAAAAAGTCAGATGAAGTAGCTGCTTTAACTTCACACTTGTCCCAACAAGGTCATAATATTTTAGCTCTGAAGGACCAAATTGATGGCCTGTTGCTTGAAAAAGAAAGCTTTAAAACTGTTCTTAAAGAAAAAGAAACACTCCTGGCTGAAAAGGAGGCTTTGATTCAGCAAATGACAGATAGCAAAGTGGCAGGAGAAGGGCAATATATGCAAATCATTTCAGATCTGCAAAACCAAATACAAGCCCTAGGTTTTGAAACCAACCAGCTTAGACATGCAGTGCAGGAAAAAGAAAATGAATTTAAGAGACAAGCACAAGAATTAAAGTTATTAAAAGATAAATCTGAGGAATCTGATGTGCTTAGGGTTCAACTGTCTGAGAATATGGAGGTTATTTCTGACCTCCAGTATCAGCTTAGAAATGCTACAGAAAAATCATCCCAGTTGAATGATTCAATTATACAGAAGGATGAATCTTTAAAACAAAAATTAGATGAATCCATCAGTTTAAAAGTACAGCTTTCAGAGGTACAGGAATCTTCTGTTCTGCAGCAGAAACAGTTGGAGCTTTTAGCCTCTGAAGCAGAACAATTAAAAGTGCTTGTTTCAGAAAAAGAATTAACCATCAACAATATTTCAACATCTAGTGAGAATTTAAGGATGCAACTTGAAGAAAAAGAGAAGGAGTGTGAGGTCTCAAAGAAACAGGTTGTAGAACTGGAGGAAATGAGAGTGAATTTACAAAAAGAAATAGAAAATCAGAAGAATGTAATAATGGAGATGGACCAGTCGTTGTCAGAAAAGGAGTCTTGTCTTATGGAAAATAAAATCCTCATCAAAAATCTGAAGGAGAAAACAGGGAAAGATGAGGAGAAGACAAATTTGATTTCTCAGCTCCAAAGTCAGCTACAGGAACTAACACAGGAACTACAGAAATCTAAAGACCTAGTCAGTGAGAAAGAAAATGCCTTTTTATCTCTTCAGGAGAAAATGGAAGCACAGCATGAACTAAGAACTGAGTTGAATGCAGCTCTTGGGAAAAAAGAAGAAGTTATTGCTGGACTGCTTAATTCTTTAAAGGAAAAAGAGACCAGTATAGAGTTGGCAGATAGCAACATTGGTGTTCTTTCTAGTGAGATTGAGGTACTCAGAGAAAAATTAGAACAAAGCAGTACAGCCATGAAAAAACTTAGTAAGGAATTTCAGGAAAAGAACAAGAAGCTTGATATTAATCAGAAGGAAATTGATTCTTTGACAGTTGAACTTGACTCTCTTAAAAATGAACACCAAAAAGCACTAGACCAAATAAGGACACGGGAAGAAGAACTACAGCAGAAAGAATTGGCTGTGGAGTCTCTGCGTGTGAAGTGCACTGAACAGGCAGATAGCATAGCAAGTTTGAAGTCAGAGTTGAACAACATAAACTCCAAATCATCTCAAGACTGCCACGACAATGCACTTTTAATAGGCAGCCTGCAGTCCCAGGTGGAGTGTTTACAGAAAGAAAAATGTCTTTTGCAGGAAGATGCTCATAAACTGATGGCTGAAAAAGCACAACTTACCGAATTGCAAAATAATTTGCAAAAGAAATTGGAAGAGCTCCAAGAAATCAATGAAAAACTAGAAAACAGTGAGAATTGTTCAAGAATGCAGATAGATGCTCTTAAAATGCAGATGAAGACTGAAAAAGAGAAGTTACAGATGCAGGTTAGTGTGAAGGGTGAAGAACTTTCTAAATTGGAACTTAAATTTGAAACTCTAGAACAAAGTCTACTTGAGTCAGAAAACAAATGGGTGACAGAACTTGACAGGGCAACTGTACAAAATAATATACTTACTGAGCAATTGGGGAGTTTAGAAAGTGAAATGAAATCAAAGGATAGCAAAATCCAAGCTTTGCAGCAAGAGCTGGATCTTATAAAAGAGGAATTAACTCAAACCTTATCTCCATTACTTAATAGTAGGCTTTTATGTAAAGAAAAAAAGGCACAGACTTCAGATTCTGAACTGCAGCTAACTCATAGTAAAATTCATCTGGAAAAATTCTCTGCTCTGATAACCACTATTTTGAGCAAAGAAGCAGAAGGGGAAAAATTGCAACTGGTACTTTTAGAAAAACAGAAAGAAATAGACACCATGAGAAATCAATTAAAAAGTCTGCAGTCACTTGAGAAGGAGAAGGAGTTGTTGCAGAATGATTTTGAAAAAATGGAGGGCAAATACAAATCTGAAATTGAATGCCTGTTGAAAGAAATAGTCATAGTCAAGGAAACATTATGTGAACAACAGTCTCTCTTGCAGGAAAAGGAAGAGTCTTTTGCAGAAATAAATAAGCAGTTTGAATTTCTTCAAGATAAGGTAAATATATCAGAAGAAAGAGCAAGAGTCAGTGAGGAAAAACTGCATGTGGAAGGTAAAAAAGTAGCAAGTCTTCTTGAAGAAATGGGAAACAAAGATCAACTCATTGAAAACTTAACTTCCCAAGTAAATCAGCAGAATGATTTAATTTCTAGTCTGAGCCAGCAACTGAAAGAAAAGGACTCTTCTGTTACTCAGATCATGGAATCGTTGTCTAATGAGATGCTGAATTTTTCTGAAGAGAGAAATACATTAAATACCAAACTGCATGATCTTGAAGCTGTTCATAATAGTTCTATGGGAGAGCTGAACCGAGTACTGCAGGAACTTGAGGATTGTAAGAAAGAGCTGGAACTTAGTCAGGTTACATTAAGCAGTAGAGAAGCAGTGTTTAAAGACTTAATGAATGAAAAAGAGGAGATGCAGTGTAGTCTTGAGAAAATGGGCAAAGAAAAAGAGAATCTGAAAAAGAAACTTCAAGCAGCACTGATAATAAGGAGAGATCTAATGCAAAAAGTTGGAAAACTGGAGAAGAGTGGACAGGAAGAAATAGAAAAAGAGCAAAAAAAAGCAGAGGAATTGTCGAAGAAAGTTTATGAGTTAACAGACAAGCTGAAACTAGTTGAAGTACAAAATAAAGATTTTGAGTCTCATCTTGGAACTTTGAAGCAACAACTTTTAGAAAAAGATGCAAGAATAAGTGATTTGACTGCACTTGTGTCTTCCAAAACCTCCTCTGTAGAGGAACTTCAGGGCACTGTTGCAGAACTAAATGATATTATTGTTGAAAAGCAAAATACTTGTGAGCAAAACCTAAAGTCTTTGGAGGAAAAGGACTGCATGCTTGCTCATATGCAATCTATGCTTGATGAAAAAGCAAGGGCAAATGAAGTGGAACGCTCTCAGCTGCTTTTGGCTCTTGAAAAGATGAAGTCTGAAGTTAAGGAGAAAGAAGAATTGTTAAAAAATGCCAGTTCAGAAGAGCCTGATTTTAGTGCTGTGGACAGGAAGAAATGTCTAGACCCCAACAGTGACGTTAGTGTCATGGACCAATTAAAAAAAGAAAAAGAAGCCTTAGAGAGGGATCTTTTGCTCAGGGAAGAAGATATTAAAAAAATTCAGAAAGAAAGGGAAGAGCATGCTAAACTTGCAGCAAATTTTGATGAACAAAAAAACCACCTTGAAAATCTCAAACAAGAACATAAAGCACTCCAGGAAGTTCTTCAAACAAGATGTAAAGAGCTTGACTTGAATCTGTTAGAAGAGCACTCTCTAGGGAAGAAGCTGGCTTCACCTAGGGCAGTGCCTGGAGAAGAAGCAGTTGACCTGGGGAATCTGGAATCAGACAAACAAGGAAGCAAAGTTCAGCTTGTGTCCTTAAAAGAGTCAGGAAACATGATCCCTTCAGTGGCAAGTAAAGACACTGAGCTAGAAGAACTAAGAAGTAATTATGCAAAACTTTGGGAGGAAACAGAAACGTTAAAGAAAGAGTTGAGAAAATTATTGGTTGAATTTGGTGGTGAAAGAGAAGAAATGGTCAACTTAAACTCTTTGGGACAGCAGGAGCAGCACCAGGAGCAACATAAGCACAGCTGGTTGGAGGACATAAAGCAGCTACAGAAAAAGTTGGAGGTGTATGAGGCTGAAGCTATAGACATTAAGACAGAGCTTGCACATGTGAATAATGAGAGAGAAGCACTTATTAAAAGAAGTGAAGAGGATCACAAGATGAGCCAGGAGAAACTACAGAGACTGAGAATTGAAGTGAAGAAGGAGATTGGAGAAAAGAATGAGGAAATTGAAGGACTGCGTTGTTCACTTGCAGATTTCAAAGAGAAACTTGATGTGGAAAAGGAATTATTAAACAAAGCTATAAAGGAGAGCCAAGAAGAAGCTCATCACTACAAAACAGCTTTTGAAGAAATGAAGAGTGAAAGAGAGAAGCTTGTCAGTTGTTTAGAAAAGTCCAATTTGGAACTAATGAATATGAGAGAGGAGGTAAAACGTTTCAGTGAGGAAAATGAAAAACTGTTGGCAGAGCTATGTATGCTGCATGAGAAGCCTGAGCTGAACAGACCTGTGGGGTCATGCAAAGAGCTTAAGGAAGAAAATAATACTAAAAAAGAATTGGGAGAGTTTTGTTCGGAAAGTGATTCCCTTCAAGGAAAGGTACAAGTTTTTACTGATTACTCACAGAATACTAAACTGAGAGAAGCAACAGAATGTCCAACTCAGAAACATATACAAATGATTGAAGAGCCACTGACAAAAGCAGCAAATGTAAATGATTCCAAACCACAAGAGCAAAGAACTACAGCAGAAGAGAAGTCCAGAGAGCGCCTTCAGAGAAAATTACAGGCGGCTTTAATATCACGTAAAGAAGCTCTGAAAGAAAACAAATGTCTAAAAGACCAGATTGATAAACTGATGTTGGAAAGAGAAGAACTGATGAACAAGACAGGTGTGCTTGAACACTTGTTAGAGGTTGGTAGAGAAGAACAAAGTTCAAGTACTGTTTCTCCATTGTCTGAAGAGGAGAGCCTTGTGTCTGAAAATGCGAGACTCCTGACTGAAAATGAAAACCTCACCGCGGCATGTGAAAGTCTGAAATCCACCATGGAGACCATAGTTCAGGAAAAAGAGGCCTTTTCTTTCCAACTAAATACCTTAAAAGATTCTCAGACAGTTGAATTAACAGGATGGAAGGCTAAACATAGTGAATTAAAACAGGAGTATGAATCACTTCTTCAGGCTTATGAGAATATCAGTAGTAAAATAGCAGAGATGAGGCAAGTTATTGATCTGACTAGAAAAGAGAAGCAAGAGGCTATTCAAAGACTCAGGGAAGGAGAATCTGAGAAGGAGGCTCTTGAGAAGCATTTACAAAGACTCCTTGATGAAAATGAGGTTATTAAGAATCAACTGAACCAACTCGGTGAATCCAAGAAAATGGAAGTTGAGGAGTTACAAAGCAAAGCAGAGAGGCAGATCCGTGAGCAAGAGGCAAGGATGCAAGAACATCAGGATCGTCTTCATGAGCTCACTGATCAGAATCATCAGCTAATGGAGGAAAATGAGCAGCTGAAACAAACTTCTGAGAATTTAAAGCAGGCTTTAGAGAAAATTCATCATGAAAATGATACCCTTCATAGTGACATGACTGTAACTAAAGCAGCTTTGGGAGAGCTCCAAGTTCAAATGGAAGTGTACCAGAATGATACGCAGTCTAAAATCAGTGATGTGTTACATGCAAATGAGTCATTGCTAAAGGATGTTAATGTGTTAAAGGATAAGCTCTCTGAAAAAGAACAAGATGTGCTTGTCCTAGAACACGAAAGAAACTTAATTTCAGAAAAAGTGAAAGAAACTGAAAAATCTCTGGACCATAAAAATCATTGTTTAACAAGGCTGGACATGGAATGTAAAAGTCTTACCCAAGAAATTGTTAGTCTAAATGAGAAAGTTAAGATTTTAGAGGATGATAAATGTCTGTTACAGGAAGAATTAGAAAATGTGCAAGAAAGCTCTTATAAAGTAAAGAATGAGAGAGAATTTCTTGAGACAGAATTACTTAATCATGTTAAAAAAATAGATCATCTTACTGATAAAATGAAGTCAGCACAGGTACAGAATAACTTGCTACTACAGCAGCTGGAAGAATTAAAGGCAGAAAAATGTATTGTGGTTAGAGAAAAAGAAGAACAGCAGTTACACCTTGTAAAAATGTTTGAAGAGAAGGTGAAAAGTGCTCAGAGAGATAATAATGGAAGTAAAAACAAAACGAAAGAATTGCAAGAACTCTTAAAGGAGAAACAGCAGGAGATCAACCATTTGCAAAAGGATTCTATAAAGTTCCAGGAGCTGATCCTAGATTTGGAAAGATCTGTGAAACTGTCACAGTCAAGAAGTGAAAAATTTGAAAAGGACTTAAATAATACATCAGAAAAGCTTGCAAAATCAAATGAAGAAATACATCATCTCAAGGCAAAGCTTTCTTCACTGATGGAGTTGTTGGATCAGTCAAGGAATGAGGTGGACAGGCTCACAGATGAGAATCTAAATTGGAGAAAGGACCTTCAGAAGAAAGAAGACGAATTACAAATTCAGAAAAAAAACTATGAGAGAGAACTGGAATTTAATCTTCAACAATTAAAATTGGTTCACAAAGGAGAAGTTTTGAACTTAGAGGAAAGACACGGTGCCCTTGAGAGAGAAAAAGATAGGGCAGTTAGTGAGATTCATGCTTTGCAAGAAGAAATTGGTGTTAAGGACTCTCAAAACAAGAAACTTCAAGCAGAGTTGAATGCAGCTTTGGCACGATTAGCTGCTTTTACAAAGTCCATGTCCTCTCTTCAGGATGACCGGGACAGGGTAGTCACTGAAATGAAAACCTGGGAAATACAGTTCAAGGAGGCCATCCAAAATAAAGAGAAACAGATAGAAGACAGTAATAAAAGAATAATGTCTTTACAAGAGGAACTGAAAGAGAAAATAACTCAGATTGAAGAACTGAATATCAAGTATTCTGTGGCAGAGGAAACAAAGGATGAACTGTACTTGAGGCAGAAATCTGTTGATACACAATGCTATGAAGAGCTCCGCAGAATAAAGGAAGAAAATAGAATTATTTTTAACAGGCAGCAAGAATTGGAGAGTGTTCTTCAGTCAAAAGAAGAAACTTTGCAAACACTTCTTAAAGAAAACAATTCTCTTAATCATCTCATAGAGAGTAGTAAGAGTGCAGGAAGAGAGATAAAAGCTCTGGAAAGTAGTTTTACAAGACAGGAACAAGAACTGCAACAGCTTATAGCTGAGAAGGAAAAAATCAATGCTGAATTGAAAAAGCAGGTTACTATTTCTGAGCAAATGAAGATCATGCTAAATAATAAAGACAAAGAAATTTCCTTGCTAATTTCTTCAAAAGGTGATGAAATTTCTGACTATCTGATTCAGGTACAGACTCAACACAGAGACCAAATCAAAGAATATGAACTTCAGTTAAGGTCTTTGCAGATGGAGAGACAGCAATCTGAGGAGTCCTGTCAGAAGATGGAAAATGAATTGAGAAACCTTCAGGTGAAAGCAGACAAAGCCAGTCGAGAAAAGGCTGCAATTAGCAGTGAAATAGAGGCCTTTAAAAAATCAATGTCATCTCTTCAGAATGATCGGGATGATCTTTTTTCTAAATACAAAGAGCTGGAACATCTTCACCAAGATGTCATCCGTCAGCGGGACAGTCTTTTAGTTGGCAGTGCAAGTGAGAATAATGCATTGAAACAAGAATTGAGGAGACTTCTCAATCAGATAGATGATCTTCATTCTGAAAATGCAATGCTGACTGCACAGCTGATAAAGTACAGGGAAGATCTTAACCAGGTTTTGTCTTTGAAAGATCATCAGCTGAAAGACTTGCTTAAGCAGAAACTGGATTGTATTAAAAGCCTTGAACAAGAAAAATATGATCTTCAAAAGCAAATAAAAGAAATGCAGCTATCCAATGAACTGCAAAAAGATTCTGCTCTAACTTTGGAACATGAAAATAAAAAATTGGTGTCTAAAGTAAATGATTTAGAATCTTTAATCACATCATTAAACAAAGAGAAACTTGGGTTTGAATCTGGAGGGAAACTGCTAAGTAGTGATGGCATTCAGAAAAAAGAATCTGTATCCAGTGGACAAGATGGAGAAGATCTTCAGAAGAATATTCAAGATCTCCAGAAGTCAAGAGGCAGAAACATTAAGGGTGCAGATGAGGAGTGCAGTAAGACCCTTTTGACACTGAAACATGGAGATGAACCTGATTCTTTTGCAGCTATGATTTTAGAGGTTCAGTCTCAAAATACTGAGCTGAGGTCCCAAAATGAGGCCTTTGGGAAAGCAATGACTGCTCTGCAGAATGATAGGGATAGGATAATAGAGGACTTAAAGGTACTTCAGAGCAAGTACACATCTGAACTTGAGACAGAAAAGAAGAAAGGAGATGAACTTGAAGCTGCATTGAATGGCTTTAAAATACATCTTATCAGTACTCTCAAAGAAAATTCTCTTCTGAATCAGGCTAGTTTTGGTGCTGCAGATAAGGTTACACTTGATCAGATTGCTGCTGCAATTGAAACTCTCTGTGGGACTTTAGTCAGTCGTGAGATGGAGATTAGCAGGCTCTCCTCTGAGTGTGGGAGTTATGTTCACCAGATTGAAGCATTTTCCAAAGCTATGGCCAGTCTTCAGGATGACCGAGACAAATTGCTGCAGGATCTCAGCAATCAGAAGGTAACTTCTGAAACAAAACAGGTCACAGCTTCATTTCTCATTGGTTGCAACAGCATCAGTCAGATTCTTTTAAAAGTAATTTGGATATGCCTCAGATCAATAGGGAAAGATTGGTAATTTGGTAAATTAGCATGCATCACTTTGTTATTTAGTTGGTTTTTTTTATGCAGAGAATGCTTAGGCATATCCTGGATTTTGAAGTTTAATTTTGCAAATTATGTGAGTGCAAAGGAAGCATTGTGTGACTAGAGAAGGCATGCTTACAGTTTTGGGAGTTTAGGCAATTATCCTGTTAAAGATGAACAAATGGAGAAAAAAAACATAATTCTGTTATGAGGATTCTGGCAGTGATAAAACTTCAACCATACAATTTTCATTCAAGTTCACTAATCATGTTTATTAAACTTAGGCTAAAGAAGGAGCCAGCCTTGCAGCTGTTGAAATAGCAAAACTGAAGACCAAGGTTGATGATTTGGAGAAGGCATTGCATCAGACAAAAGCCTTCCAAGCAGAAACTGAGAGAGAGATCACATCATACCAGAAGGAGCTTGCTGGATTAAGGTATAAATGATAAAAGTAAGAAAAATGAAGCAGGTTAAGAATATTTCTGTGATATCTGAAATGAATCTGAGTTTTGCATATTGGTACTAATTTTGCATTAATTTGGAAAATTAAATTCATTTCACAGTTGAATATAATTTTTTGTAGATTCAAGAGTCCACTGGAGCACTATTCACACCTTGCATTATCTGTCACAAATGAGTAAGACACTTTGGGTCTAATTCTGTCAGTGCTTCATGAGATCTGCTAGAAGGCATTTTTAAGTGGCAGTGAGGATAATTTTGCTTGAATTTGAGGCCAGTGGGCAGTATCTTTGTGCCTTTACTGCAAGTAGCACTGTCTACAGTGCTATTCCTAGATCTGTAATTAAATTGTGTCAGATACCTGCTTTATACAGTAAGTTTTTTGGAGAGGGGCTGTACACCAAAAGGCCAGCCCCACATTAACCTCCGTAAGTATGAGCAAGTTCTTATGAAATAACCAAACCTCATTATAATCTGAAAACTTAACCAGTGAGTGGCATGACTAATCTTTTTCCGTTTTTTAATCCCAAACTAAAAAAAAAAACACCCACCATGCATTGCATTCAAAAGGATTTAAATCACTTTTATGCCCTTTGTGATACTGCCTGTGTGTGACAGTGGTTTCTGGGCATGTGACATGTTTGTTATTTCAGTCTTCTGGGTTGAGGATATTCCTTTTGTACTTGCAGTAGGGTAGACGATCTCCCTTGAGCAGTGCAACTGTGACCTAGAATTGCTCTGCTGGGCAGTCTTATTCTTTAGGTGGTTGAAGTATTTATTGCATTAACAGATATTAATATCTTTGCAGCCGATGAACTTCTCTAATCTCCAAGCCAATGAAGCAAATGTGATGTTAGTGCTTTCCAGGCTTGATTGCCTGATTTTCTTGTTGGGTGTCTTGAAACTGGAGTGTGTGTTGGGAATGTTCATATTGTGGTCATTGCCATCATTGTTCCAAAAAGATGAGTGCAGCTTTATCCTTTTCATTGACTTCTATGCTATATATTATAATTTAACGTATACTCTAATATTTTATATTCAGAATGGAAAAAAACCTCCTCCTCTCTGAGTCCCAGGCACTGCAAAATCAGTATCAGATCACAGTTGCTGAGAAAGACCAACAGATTGCAGAGCTACAGAAGCTGCAGCAAGACATGATTGTTAAGAAATCGGTTTCTGCTGGCAGCAATTACCCAGTCAAGGTAAACAAATGAAATGTAGCAGGAGGCACAAATCTACTCTCACAAGTTTATTGGATTAAATTTGCAGCCTGGGTCCCAAATGAGAACTCTGCAGCATGTGGTAGGGAAGTATGGAAGGCTGATGAATATCACGTGTATGTCAGTGTTGCCTGAGATCAGCAAGTTACAATTATTCCAAGCAAATGAGTTGCAATTATTATTACAGGAATAGCTAGACAATTTATATGGCTTGCATATATCTTTTATAAAATAAGTCTAAATCAAATAAGTTATTTGCATGTTGAAGAAGTGGTAGAAGTGGCACAGAAAACATAACTGTTGAGTGTTAGGAATTTGTAGTACACCTCAGCCTCACAGAAGTATTACATTGCAATACAAAAAGAAGTTTCAAAGAAAGGAGGTGGAAACACGATGTAGAAAACAAAACTTCTTAGAAGAAAAATCAAAAAAGATGGGGTTGTTTACATTAAGAACTAAATGAGAGAGAAAAAACACAACCTTATAGTACTGTGGGATTTAAGTCAAATGAGAATCTGCACTCTCACTTCTTGTAAACCCAGAACAGGAGACATTTGGGCACAAATACTAAACTAATGAAGAATGTGCCTTTTCAGGTAACATGAATATTTTGTCAGATAGAGCTACAGCCTGTTCTCAGACTGGTTTCAAGAGGATCAAAGAAAAACTTTGTAGTTTACATTGACTACAGCTTTCAGAATTTGTATACTTCAGGCTAACATTTTAGAGATCTAATAAAGTTCATTCTTCAGAGCCTAATTCATTCTCTAATTACTGTAGATAAGAATAGGACTTAACTGGGGGGAAAAGGGAGAGATGTGCCTAATGGCAGTGTTCTTGCCCTTCCCCTGAAGCAGCTGGAGTTGGCTTCTGCCAGGAACAAAATACTAGATTTACAAAGGCAACAGATGAGACCTAGTCTGGCAATTGCTGTCTACTTTTGTAGGCTATCATTAGAGGATCAAGGAAAGTGTTATTTTAGAATAATAGTCTTACTTGCCTTTTCTGTCCCGAAGGCAGTAAGCTGTATTCCTGTTCTTTTTGTTAAAAATGTTCTAGTTGGCCAAGTTTGTGTCTCATATGCTGTTCATGTTCTGTGATGAAAATTACAAAGAAAAGCTATTGAACAGTAATGTCTGCTGAGTTATGAAATATTTTCTGGGGTAGAAGTCTTATTTTATGATAGTTTTAGGAAACTGGGTTCCAAAAAACTTCAGGGGTAGCACACTTCCCTCTCTTGTTGCAGATTAACATCAAAATGTTGACCTGCCCAAGAGATACAGGCCAAAATTGTGAATCAGTGATAAAGTTGTTGTGAATCAGTGATAAAAGTTGGGGTTTGTTGTTGGGTTTTTTTCAAAAACAGTTTTTCAACTTTAAATTCATATTCACAAGAGAGGTGTTCTTTACAAGTCATGAATACCATCCACTACTAGTTTTAAAATTTTTTTTGAAAATTGTTTTCTATTCACCTGGCATTCATCAATTTTTTTCTTTTTTGTGTGTGTGTACTTCACACTGTTTACAAATTTCTTGGTAGCTCTTTATTGGTCTTTTTTAGTTGAAGTATTTATTTAGTTGAAAACATAAAGTAGTTTTTAATATATGTATATACATGAAGTCTCTTGCAAATGTTGCATTAGCTTGTGAGAAGGAAATAATCTTGTGAAAAGGAAATTGTCAGGTAGTCCAGACTTACATTTATATATCCTACACCATTTACCCTGATTGTGGTAACACTTTTTAAGGTTTTAGAAACTGCCTCCCTTGCTGGAAGTGCAGATACACCAGAGGAGATCAGACATGCCTTAGCTGAGAAGAATCAGCTTCAAACTGAACTGCAGCGCTGTCTTCAGGAGATACAGCAGAAGGAGCTGCATTTTCAGCAGGTTAATTCCAAGATAATTTAAAACAAGAGCTGAGATCCTAAGAACTCGTGACTCTGAGCTGGTGTCAGCACAGGAATATTGCTGAATTATTGGTGTCTTACGTGGTTGAAAGTTAGTTTGCTTTAAAACTGAAATTCTTCAAAACAACCCTGTTAGCTCAGACTAGAAATTGCAAACTAAATGTTAGTTGTATCTTTCTGTCAAGCTTTCCTGACTTAATACTTGTAGAGATCTCAGTCTCCTGAAAGTGGGTGTTTGGGTAAAGGGTGATGACCCCAGTTATGGTCTGTTTTTTTCTTTTAAAAAAGATGAAAACTCAACTGCTGAGCATTCCTGGACACTGGGGTTTAAAATCCTGAGTTTCTTGTTTGGGCATATTGATGGAGAGGAAAATCTTTACTCTGATTTCATTATCTCCTCTGCTCGTGAAAAAACTACCAAACTGTGAGCTTGCCAAAAAACGTGTGAGATTTTGAAACTAGTGTTCAGATGTTTTCAACAGCAGGTTTCGTCTCTTCCTAATACTTATTGAAATGTTAATTTCTTTCAATTTGTACAGTCAGCAGAAGAGAATGCTGTCCTGTCTGCCCAGTTGAAGACTCTTTCACAGACTCTAAGGGATAACCAGCTTCGTTACACTGACTTGCAAAATCGTTATTTAAGACTGGAGAGGGAATATCAGACA
Organism: Florisuga fusca; assembly: GCA_038090715.1. Lineage (NCBI taxonomy): Eukaryota > Metazoa > Chordata > Aves > Apodiformes > Trochilidae > Florisuga > Florisuga fusca. The sequence goes on from JAAWXA010000027.1 coordinate 610,618, forward strand.
ATGCAAGTGACATCTTTCCAAGGCACTGTTCAGGTAAAAAAAAAATATGGAAATGGTTTGAGGTTTTTTTCTCCTTCTTTGCTTAGGCTTTTCTGACTTTCAAACTAAAATTGAAATAAATACTTCTTGTACTGATTTAGTCCCTTTGCTAGCCCATGATGGTGCTGTCTATAACTGTCTTTATTGTGATAAAGCTGTTTTTACTTGGCATCTCATTTAAGGAAGCTGTTCATACCTGCTGCTTTTTGCTTTGAAGTATCATATCTTTTTGAATCAGTTTACAGCTGGCAGAGAGAATTCCATGGTCACTGAATCAGCAAAATTCAGTGTTAATTTCACAGCAGTCATGAACCATTTTGCAAGGTGTTTGAGTAATATTTTCACAAGTGAGATTTATGTCACCAGTTCAGCCTCATGCACGTCTGTAAGCTTATTTCTTTGTGATCTCTTCCTTTTCAAAGTTTTCCTGTGCTGTCTTTGTTATTCAATGACAATCAATTAATATAATAACCTAAAATATCATATGGATACATATAGGAAACAACCCTTACTCTTCCTTATGCAGAATTAAACAAGGAGAATTATAAATAAATGGATAGCTGCCTTACTGATGAAACTGGGATGAATGCTCTAGTACTAGGTGGATCTGTGGTTGCATTTCTTTCCCTTCAGACATTTTTAAGAGATTGTGGAGTGTGTGTATCCTTCAAGTCCTTCAGCACACACAGGCAGTGTTTTTCACCAACTTTGTTAGCAAGTAGGTTTGGAAAATTGCTGCTCCAGAAATTAAATGAATAATGATGTGTTCCACTGCTTTGTGGTGCTTGTGGCTTCTTTAATTGAAATAAACTCTTTATTTAAAATAAAGATTTTTAGCAATAAACAAATTCTGTAAAGGAAATACAAGTTTTTAGCAACTAGAAAGATGATGACTTTTTTTTTTTTCCTTTTTAATATTTTCTAGGATGAAACTAGAGCAGAAGTTCCCCCTGGAGCACCACAGGAAAGATCTGCAGTTATTGTTGAAATAGACAATATGGAGCTAAATGAGCTCAGAAAAAGGTCAGGACTGAGAGCATGTATTAGCAATATTGTTTTCCTGACAGTTGTGTAGTAAGTGTGGAAGTAATGCTTTTCTATCCCCCCAAGGAATTTGGGTGGAAAAAGGAATTTATAGTGGATTTATTGTGGACTAAATGAATCATAGTCATATTCTTGAGTTATTATTAGCTCATAATATTTGTGGTTTGTTTTTGTAAAGATATGTATTTATTGGTGACTTTATCTCAATATGTGTTCTGAACCCCCTTGTTACAATTTTTTATCACAAAGAAGAACATTTTTTAATAGAAAAATCTCAAGAATTTAATTCTTGGAGGACATAAAGTATGGATTTCAGATTTAATTTTGTTACAGGCTTGCAGAGACTGAGCAACAGTATGATTCAGTGCAGCAAGCTCTCTCACAGCTTACAGAAACACTGGCAGAAGAGAAGAGGAGGAGAGAAGCTGCAGAAGAGGCTCTTGGACTCTCTGAGGAGCAAAGTAACAGGTAAAGTACTCCTGTCTGTGTAACATGAGTGTTTGTTTCTTTTGAAATATGTGGCTGTAAACCATACTTCTTTTTCTTCTCTTATGCTTTTGAAGTATGTGACAGGTTGCTGCTTTAAACCTTTATGTGGGTAGGAAATAACTTTCATGTTCAGAAGAACAAGGCCATCTTTTGCTTTTGCTTCCCCTTAAGAAAATACACGGGGAGATTTTAATTTACACTCTGCCTGGAGTAAATGCAAAGTGTAGTACAGAACTACAGATTTCTGAGCAAATAATAGAGCAAACAAATAATAGAACCTGTTTGTGAGTCCACAGTACCTGAAGCCATGACAATGCTCTATAGATTTCTATGGATCAAGAAAGTGTGATGGACTTCATGATTTTTTTCTTTATTTAATTTCTTGCTTCAGATGTGGGACTCAGTAGTCAATGGTATTGCTTTTATTCCAAGTTAGAAAAAAATCCTGTATAACAGCTTTAGTACAGCCACAGTTTAGCTTTAAAATATCATGCATGTGGCTACATCAAATGTCCATCACTATCATCATCTACAAAAACACTGTTCCATCACCTAGTGATGAAGGGGGTTATTCTGAGTAAATGAAACACCCTGAGAGTAGATTGCAAATAGGGACTGAAAAAGACCTGGCAATATGTTGTACTGCTTTTTGTGGGGACATTCCTCCAGTTCCTTAAGTATACCAAACAGTATTTCTCACGTGAATTTGGCACTTTAAAGGGGCAGGTAATTCAGTGCTCTGTTATCTCCCTGGAATTTTTCTCTAGATTTGAAGTAAGCAGTTACAGGTCTGTACCGAGCGAATACACTGTTCAGATGGAAGCTGAGGAGGAGAGGGAAGCCTTAATCATCAATCCTAGTGAACATGTGGTTGTGCGAAAGGTAAGGAAATCAAAGCTTTTAAACTCTCTGAAGCTACTTAAAAGTGGTGTGCATATTGTACACTGCTAGTTGCAGACTGGATTGAAGGTGGCACAGCTCATTATCTCCTTCGTGTTACTATTTTTTTTTTTCCTTCCCACTCCTGTACCTTTCAACTGTCATTCATTCTTGGAGTGTGGATTTGCCTTCTGAGTGACTGGGAGTCAGTGGTTCTGGGTTGTCTTCTTTGTATGTGAACGCAGGCATGAAGCAGCCTTGGCTCTGTGAAGCTGACTGAATTCCTCTTCTATTGTGTGAAACCCTAGGGATGGATGGGCCATAGATAGGCATCCATTCAGTGTAGCAAGCTACTAACAAAATGTCCTCAAGTTCTTTCTGTTTGGGTTGTGGGTGGTGAGTCAAATACACCGTTGTGTAAACCATGCCCCAGCACACATTACATATGTCCAAATTAAAATGTGAATAAGCATATTTATGTTAGACATACAGCCATTACATAAAATGTGCATGCATATATCTGTCCATTTTCATCTCTGGTGTGCACATATAATTGCATAATACATAACTATCTCCATTCCTCTCCCTTTTTATTAATGCTGTTTTCTTTCAAATCATTTCTGCTCACAGCTTGTGCTGTGGCATCCATTGCTGCATCAGAGCCAAAAGGTTTATAGTGCCTCAGAAATCTAAGTTACAGGTGGAGCTTCTTCTCATCTTTTTTCATGATTACTTGTTTTGTTTCTTAACCAGATGAAAGGAGGAGCCCTTTCCTTCAGAAGATGGCTTCGAGGACGAAGTCTTTACTGTTCTAAGCTGCTGACCTCCAGAGCAAAATCCCGCTATTTATTCCTCACCTACCTGGTTACACTACATCTTGTGGTTTTACTGTGCCTCACTGGGGTTCTCTGAGTACACTGCATTTGCTGGATAAATTATTTCCCTATAGGTAATGGTGTGCCAATTCAAGATAATAGACTTTTCACATGCTGCTGTTGAGCTATGCACTGGACACAGTTGTACATAGATTCTTGTTACACGACGTGAATCTGAAGCTTCTTGAAAGAAATTTGTGTATATCACAGTTGCTCCAAAGTTGACTTGAATTGCTCTTTAACAGTGGAATATTATATTTGCTAAGGAGAAAATATTCACCTCTGTTGAATTCACCTCTGTTGGCCCTATAAGGAAGCTGCTGCATACAAGTTATTTAATATTGTTTGTGAGAACACAATGATCGAATGCTACTGAATGGGTTGTAAATGATATCTTTTCTATATAAATTTTATTTTAAGAGTTAAACTATAAATTTTAAAGGAAGATTCAGCTATTACTGTTTATTGACTTCTTGATTATAACAAGAAGTTATATAGAGTGCAATAAAGGAAGAACTACTGGATTTTTTTTTTTGGAAAAAAAAAGATATAAGAAGGTTGTTTTTTGGCCATAGAGCTTGTAATGGCTCTGTCAAGGTGCAGAGATACATATATTGTAATGAGGTAAGCTGTTGATTAAAGATTCAGAATTGAGATGACATGAAAGAGTGTCTTCAACTTACTGTATTTGCTGTTGTTTAAAGGTGCAAATTCCATTGTTTTTTGGTGGTGTGTTTGGTTGGTTGGTTTGGGATGGGTTTTTTGTTTGGTTGGTGTTTTTTTAAATTCACTTGAACTTCTTGGTGTGTACATTTACTGCATATCTTTGGGGCAAAATGTTTCTCATCTTCTCAGCACATGAAATTCAAGCTTATATAGACACAACACATCATGTATTGTGCATACTTGGGCTGAGTAAAAGGTACATTTTCGACTAAGAGGCTATGAGACAGGATTTGCATTCATTTTCTGTAGACACAATAGTGTGTTATGGGTTGCAAATTAATACATCCATGTTTTGTTACAGTGTCCTCTGCAACTGCACAGCTGTTTTTCAGATTCAAAAAATAGCTTGTTTGTGAAGACTGTGGCTGCTGGAAGGTTGTTTTTACACCCTGATTGGTGTTTATTCTCTCTGTGTTTCTGCTCACATCTCTATAAGATGAAGGTACAATCAAAACAAGCTCAGTCTAAAGGAGCAGGCATGAAGTCACAAAAAGGAGAAATCTTTTGGTTTTCTGTTTGCTAGAATAAAATCATAACAGTCCTGTGGGAAAAGAAAAATCTGGAGTGTGGAAATGGAAGGATTCCAACAGTTTTACTGATGGAAGGCTGACTTTGAACAGATGTTAGTGAATTATCTCCTTAAGGTCCAAGGTTCTGATCTGTGAGTCCTGCTGCATGGTTGTGTGACAGGTAAGAAGGAGGGATTGGTTGGTATTTACATTTGCAGAGTTAACATTTACCAAGTGGTGCATCACTTGTGTTTGTCATGTGGAATGGGAAATATTACTGACTCTAGTTACCACTGTAGGTAAATCCTATAGATTTCCTTCTTTTGAGGATTCTTTTATATTTCTTAGTCTAGCAAAGGCCTGGATTTCTATAAAAATCCAATCTGTTCCTCTGTAATTGGTGTCTTTTTGTAAATTGTAATGGCTCTCTATTTTTTTGTATGGCTGATACCCCAAAAGCTGCATTTCCATCCATCCTTGGACATCCTCGACAATCAGGTCAGTTGGTACCAAAGTGGAAGTGCTGTCTGGTTTGGGTAGTTGTCTTGGAGTGTTTGGTTTGGGGTTTTTTTTTGTTTTTTGCTTGTTTGTTTGTTTTTGAGATTTCACACATGGCAGTGATAAAGCATCAGATTTATTCAGGCAAAATTCTAGTTGGCCTCTGTAGGAGTTTGGCTTGTTAATTGGAGGACTGAGCTTTCAGGTGAATTTCTTGATCCTTTGGAAAAGGTGTTCTTCCAGATTTACTGAATTAATTAATACTTGCTGTATTAATACAAAGGAAATAGAGTTGGCAGAGCATTGCTGGCATAAGAAACTAGATGAATACTAGTGAGAAGTTCCTTTTGTGTTCCATTAAGTGACAGTATGGCCCAATAAAAATTCAGAAAAGGTTTCTAGCTCATCAATTCACCAACTCAAACAAGACTGGCTTCTTTTGACCTTTGAGGGGGTCTTTCTGCTTAATTAGTTCCCTAACAGTTCCTTTATAAACAGAAGATGGAGATTTTTGTTCACTTTATTCATATCTGAGTCAGATTTTAATTTTCTGGGCTGTAAAAACCCTTCCCTGAAGTTCTGTGTATTGTTTTGCTGAGATAAATAAGCCTGATTTGACAGGCATAAAATACCAAGCCTTTAAAGGAGGGCATTTTGAACACCTCCAGAAACTGCTGAATATCAATGGTTGAAAACCCATCCATTCTTTAACCTCTCAAATTGTTCATTTGCTTTTACTAGTAATTAGAGCTGCCAGGTGATTTTGCAGTTAAGCAGCTGTATTATTGAATCCATGGAATTAAAATGGATCCATGAGAAAAAAGAATGCTGGTTGAGTAATATTTTACCTTGTGTCTTAGATTATTTGGGGCAATCATGGTAGAGGTTAGTGCAGAGTAGGTGGCAAATGATAAATTCCAATTTTATTTCCTGGCACATTTTTGGGGGTGTGATCTGAAACGGGTCAAGAAGTTTTAACTTAAAAATTATTTTGTCTCTCACTGCACTAATATTAGAATAATGTGCTCTGCAGGGTGTTATGATTGAAATGGTGCAAAAAAACACCTACACAGGGGATGAAACCCAAAGTGAAAGAGGTATCCTGACACTGAAGTGTATCCCGTTGAGCATGGAATCGTCACTAAGTGGGATGACATGGAAAAGGTGGGTGTTCATTTTTCATGTAAACTTATCCAAGGTGATGCTTTTTTATTTACTGTTTTCAGTCTTGAAGTTCATACTGAGGCAGAACTTTGGACAATGATAGGAAGTAGCAAAAGTTAAAAAAAAGACAAACCACAATAAAACCAACAGGTTGTGATTCATCAAGGGTGATTCAGAAAAACATTAAAGATACATTACTGAAGTTGGGAGCAAAACCTGAGAGATAGAAGGGTGGTTTTCCCTCCTTAGTGCTGATTTAGGTGAGCAGGAGGATGGGTGATGCCCACATCCCATGTTGCATATGATGTTCTCACCATCAATTACAGCAGAAAAGCCAGGCAGGGAATGACCTTCTGTGAAGTGGCTGCTTCAGGCTGTCCCAGGCCAGCACAGGTGATGAGGTGTGCTCATGGCAGACACTGGAGAGGCAGGAGGAGTCCTAAGAGGACTCCTACTCTGATATCTCATAGGTCTTGGTCTCTTCAGGAAGCATCTGAATCGGTGTGTGGGGAAATTGGTACTTTCTCTTTAGAGCCAGGATTGCAGTTTGGTCCCTCGTCATGTCCTGGTGGAACGGTGTGAGGAGGAAACTCCTCAAGGAAATGCTTCTAGTAAAGTTTTCCTGTAGAAAAAACCAATAGAAAGGAAGGCATGGAACTGGTGTCTTCTGTACTCACACTGGTTGAGATGAGGGGTAGACAGTCAAAAGACATTTATCTGAAGTCAGTTGTGTCATATTCGTGAACCCAATTTGCTCAGAGCGTTCCAGATGGACAGACTAAAATCAGTACTGGAGTTCCTCCGTTCTTATTTGGAAATAAATTGCCCATCTACTCCTCTAGATGGAAGCACAACATTTGCATTTCATTATTCACTGCTTCCTGGGAGGACATCTTTCTCCATTCTGCAGAGTAGAAAGTCTGCCTTGTATATCCCATCATGTTCTTGCTGATAATTGTCCTGGAATCTGCCTTCAGCAAGAAATTATATTTTCATGTAGGAAAAATAAAATCAGAGCTCACTATTTTATGTCCTTCCCTTGGTGTCTGCACCTGGAAATTGTCCTGTGTGTTACACATCCTGTGTTCTCCCTCTGGTTAATGCTGGGTGCTAGAGCAGACAATCTATAAAGTTTAGTAAGGAAACAGAGTTAAAGAAGATAAAAAAAGAGGCCTGTGCTTTACTGTTGTGTAAACTCATGGCTTGATTGGTTGGGTGTAGGGTGTCATGTGGAAGCTTCAGGCAGTGCTGTAATTCAGACAATGGTTTCTTGTAGCCTGAACTTTTCTTGGGCAGTGAAATAGATCAAGGAATTATTTGTGAAAGTGGGTACCTAGCCCAAACTCACTTTCTTCTGACAGACAGCTTGCAACCTGCAGGAGCTCCAACACTTGAGTTGTTTCTGGGACATCTTGCTGAGCTCAGGAGCAGAGTGGGACAGAAAGCAGAAGCTGCCTTCAAGCAAATGAGCAGTGAGCAGCCAGTAGAAAAAAGCAGCATGAGAGAAAAGCAGTGGTAGGGGAAGAGAGAAGAAACAGCATTGCAAACGTTTGTGTTTACAGCAGATAAGTAAGAAAAGCTTTTTGTTTGTTTGCTTTCTGTTTTTGTTTTTATATATACAGGCTTCTCTGGTTCAGTCATCTGTCTCAGTTCCCTGCAGCTCTGCGACACAGACATCTATACACACTCTTCTGGCTGAGAGAAGTTCTGAGATCCAATTCCTAAAAGTTGATGCTAAGGGAATATATTTTGTATGTGCATATGTATTTCCTCCCCTCTGCCTAAGATTTTTTTTAAACCAGTTGCATGATTTTGATCCGAACCACAAATTTTGTTCCAGGGCTTAGCAATTGTACTACTAAAAGCATCGTGATGTAGAAGAAACAAGAGAATGTCAGAGTTATGTGACAAAAATGGGACAAAAACCTAACAGTGCAACACCCAGCTGGTCACAAAAAGGTGGGGGGGTCACCAAAAGATGAAGCTGAGTGTGTGTGTGTATGAGAGAAAGAGAGAGCCAGGCTGCTGTGGGACGCACAGATGTTGGTGTGAATGGGGAGGAGGACATGGAAGGGATGAAATGAAGCATTCTTCTTCTTCTGTGCTTCAGTTCACAATATTCAAATTGGGACTGCTCTGTTTTCTGCTGGATAATAATACAGAGCATTGTACATCACTGTTAATTTGTTCACGGCGACTGAGCTGACAACGTATGGGAGGGAAGGCATTAGGATGGAGCATTTTCTGGCTCTGGTGACTAAATGTTTAATCTAAGTGCTGGAGTAATTCTTCCTCAGTAATTTCTCTTTGCTATTGTGCTCGCTGCCTACATTTAATTCTCATGACCTATAAAATCCAACACTGAACTATTTTTGTTTCCTGTAGACTATCATGATCCGTTAACATTATGGCTGGTATGAGGCTGAATCTAATGGGCTGTACTCTGTCTGGTCCTGTCTGGTCTGGAGGAGAAACCTGCAAACTGCCTGAAGTTTAGCCAGGGTCCTAATTTATGAGTTCAGGTTTGTTTCTCACTGCTGACATTACCAATACTTTGTTAATTAGTTAAGCACAGAGTTTTCCTTCTCTTCCCTTTCTGAAGTGGTGGTCTTTTTCTTCTTAGAGATGAATTATGTATATATATATATATACACACACACAGACACCCACACTCTTTTCCACTATTACGTTCTATTTTTATCAACTTCTCCTTGTATTTGTATTCTAAACCATCAACTGGAAGATGGCCTAGCATCCCAAGCTCCAGTTCTGAAAACATAATTTTTTTTAGGGGACTGAGATGAAATTGAAATTTTATTTTAGGGATTATAATTTTCTTGATGAATAATTCTAGCTCTGGACAGCTGTTGACTTCATTGGCACTTCCACCTTTTTTCCACTGAAGTTCATTTTGGAACATAATGATACTTGGTTCTAGAATATTAATCAAATAAGCTTACCCATAAAACTATCCTGATATTTTGTGCCCTGGAGTAAACTTGTTGGGACAGGCAAAGCTGGGATAGGAAAAAAAAAGTCCATGTTATGAAATGAGCCAGTGATGTAACCAGAAGTAATGTGATTTAAATACAGATATAGGTATAAAGTCACCTGGGAAATTTAGATGTGGCTCTGCACTTTCCTTTGTGCTCACTTCTGGCATATATTTAATAGGAAGATTATGCATCAATTTAGCAACAGTGTAAATAAACTAATTAAGTAGTGAGCTCAGCAGCACGCATTACTGGGAGATAATACAACTGGGAGATAATAAGCACCATCAGACCCTAAGAAAAACCTAGTTCATAAAAACCAGGAGATGTGGTTCATACAGTAGACATGTCTAGGACTTTTTCTCTGTCATTATACTGTAATGATAAATCCTGTTTTCAAGATTGTTTTAGGGCTGCTTGTTTATCAGCAGTTGCATTAAATTAATTGCTCTGATTAGCTATGAAATATTCGTAATTCATGTATTCTTTAATTGAAAGCATAATTTTCATTAGAAGTAGACTTCTTTGGTAAAGGTATTAGCTTATGAAGTCCAAAGTTTAAGTTTAACCCACTGATATCAGAGGCTGTGACAGGTACAGTGGTGCTGGTGGAGTCACCATCCCTGAAGGTATTCAGAAAACATGTAGACATGGGGCTTAGGGACATGGTTTGGTGGTGGATTTTACAGTGTAGGTTTATGGTAAAGATGACTGTGAGGAAGCTGGCCCCTGTTGTCCATCTCAGGTCCTTTTGGATGCTTCCATCTCATGCTGCCCATGATAAGTAGAGCTGTTGCTCTAGATACCACCTCTCCCCATTCACCTCCAAGAGTGGTTTGGCTTTCTGCCACACCCTATGGATGTCACAGGAGTTAGCAAATTTCTTCTCATTTTTGATGCCAGAGCAAGACTGACATTTCAGTGATGGGTGTTTTCCAAGATGAACAGCAGTAGTTTATGCTATACATTTTCACAGAATTCCCTTCCCTCTGCATTTGAAAGTGTTGTCCTCCCATCCAGGAGGTGACCCATGCTGCTGCTGTCTCTCTGCTAACCAATGCTAAGTCTGAAGTATGCAGAGAAGGGATTCTGTCAGACTCCTATAATTCAAGGTTTAGCTGCCAGAGAAGGCTTTTTTAATGCAGTTAAGTGGTGCACAGGGTTATTCCAAGGGGTTTTATTTTACTGAGGATACAGTAGATTCCTGTGGAGCTGAGTACCAGTTCTTTCAGTAGAGCTTGTATGGATGTCTTCCCTTAGTTCCCTAGAAGTGTTTGGCAGAAGACCTTTGTCTCCCTGTGAACACCATGCCCCATCAGCAGAGCTTCAACAAGCTACAGTACTTCTGAACTTACACATGACAGGTTCATTTCTTGGATGTATTAATTGCTTTCTTCATCTCTCTTCCTAAGTAGTTAACTGATGTTTCGTTTACTTTTGCTACATATCTGCTGTGCTAAGCTGAGCTGATGATTATGGAGCAAATAATAACCTTTGGAATATGTTGTTAAAATACTCTGGGCTTAATGCATCAATAAAATTGCAACCAGGCTGCTGTGGCTTACATTAATTTCATAGTGACTAGTTTATCTAATAAAGATAAAATGATTACTAATTTATAGTTTAATTTTATGATGAAAAGGGTTTCATTCCCTCTGAGTTTTCTAGCTAAGCAAATTTAAAATGAAAACAGAATTGTTTCACAGCCTCCATTAAAAAAAAAATAAATCTTCCTGAACGACAAATTTTAATCATGTTCAGCATGAAGACTGGAGTCAGCTGTAATGGTTTTAGAGTTCCAAATACCAGGCAAATGTGTTCTGTATGATTGTGGATGCCATGGACTTTGAATTGATGTGATGCCAGACTCAGCATTTTGTGATTGAAATTAAACCTGTCAGGTTCTTGCTAGTAAACACAATACCCTCTTTCCAAAGATGGGGAAAAAAATGGAGGTGGACTTACCATCTTCTGAAAATGCACTGAGAGGATGCTTTAAGGAATCTTCTTAACACTGAGTGTTAGCTCAGTGATCTCATTACTTTATCCAACTGATCTTCTAGTGGTAGAAGCTGAAAGATGTGTAAGGGGAGGAAGGATTCTTCAAGGGTCTGCTGTAGGGCAGCACTACTCACTGGGTAAAAGAGACTGATCTCACCCTCCTTCCCAGCTTTGATCAGTGGTCAGTTCACATGGCCAGTGTCCATGTCTTACAGAGCAAATGTAAATCATTGCATATTCTCTGAATGAATTCTACTTTATTATCTTTGTCTAAGCAACATGGTTAATGCTTAAGTTGATAATAAATCACCTGAAGTATAGGAATGGCACTGCTAACTGGTCTTATCACCTGCCTAAACAACATAAATTGCATTTTAATCTTGATCTGTCTTGTAGTTGTGATGTTTGAGAGCATAAAGTTAGGTGCTCAGATCCCATGTACTATCAAAGCAAAATTCTATTCAAGTTGCATACAATCTACTTGACCTTGTTTCCATATTAAGAAATAATGGAACTTCTTTAGGTTTTCAATTTATTTTTTCAACATTTCCTTTCAGTATACACTTAATGAGGAAATAAGGAAATGTTTAAAAGTGTGTATATTTTTTTGTAAGTGGCAAGGGAGGGATATGTTTACAGCATTTACAGGTAGGTAACTCAAAGAGTTCTTTGGGCTTTTCTTCTTCCCTCCCTTCCCCAGGTCTGTTTCTCTCATTCTCCACAACAAAACTGTCTTCAGTCCTTGGTTGGCATCTCCAGCTCCTGGCACAGCTGGGGCTTAGATGTGAACCCTCAATGGGTAGAATATGACAGCTGACTCCTTTTTCAATGTGGAAGAGTGTGATTATGCTCTGAATACCTCCCTAACAATCTGCCTGTGGAATCGTATTCAAAATTAAAATGCATTTTGAAAATAAAATTAATTATGCACTAAAAGCAAATATGGATAAAAATAAGTCAAACTATTAAGCTGCTTGTGTGACTTGGCAATCCTCTACTTCTCTGAGAGGAAATAGCTTTTAGCCCCCAAGTCCTGCTTCTGTATGTGTGGTTCTTTGTACAGAACACTGCAGTGTTTGGAACTGGGCATGGGAAACAATTTCAGTCCTTCTAATTGCTTCAAAAAAACTCATAAGGCCTTGATGCCTCTGAATCCTAACCAGAATGAGAAGCTAAGATAGTTCTCAATCAAAGGCTTCCCTGCCTCTTTTCACCCCAGTGTTATGCCTTTTCTTAGATTAAAAAGCTCACATGACCAGGAACCAGGTTTTTGGCCTCAGTTGGGCAGGTGAGCAGTGAAGATGCATCAGAGTTCTGGTGTGCTTCTGGGCTCTCCTTTCTGGGCTCCTTCACCTTGTTGAAGTACCTCAATTCTTTTACTGATTCAATTTCTTTAACAAGTAATAGCATTAAATAACCCTGAATGTGTGAAGTGTTGTGCTTGAATACTCTTTGCATGCTCTTAAGTGATTGTAAGTGTTTTTCAGACTGGTGTTTCCTTTGGATTGATGTTCTAGATCTATACGGAGTCCTTGTAATGCACACGAGCTTCATCTGGGAACTCTGCTGCTTTCAGGGCTTGTTACCTGACTGTTGAAGAAGCTGTCTCCTATGTACTTCAGATTATTCCAATTTTTTTCTGAATTTCACAGTTGCTTCTTTGTTATTTGGTAATAGCTGTATAATATAAGCTCTCATTAACACTCTCAAAATTGCTTTCTTGGAAACACATTAAATAATGTGTCACTTCAAAGCAACCCCTTATCCCTTTAACAAAAAAAACTTTGTCACCATCATTTAAATTATATTTCTTCTACAGGAAAGACAATCTATCCAACATAAGACTAGGCAGATAGTCCCCCTCATATGTTTTTCCAAGGAGAAATATCTTCTTTTCACAGGAGTAACTTTTAGGGGAAAATATTAATTCATATGAAGGTGACAGACTTCCATCCATAAAAACTAGCATAGCTGCAGGTGCTTCCATGGATGTAATTTATTAAACCCCCCTGAATATTTGACACCTAACTTTTCAATGTGGCTGCTGTCTTGCAAGTAATTTCTGAGACTTCAGTCTCCTATAACACTGTCTTTCAAGTCTGCATTTGACATCACCGAGGCTTTCCTTGTAAATGATACGGGATCCGAGGTGAAATACTTGTTATCAGTTATGTCAGATATTTTAATGTGCACTCAAAAAATACAAGCAGCAAGAGTTTTCTTTTGGAGGCTTTCTTCCTCCATTTTTGCCCCAAATTTAGATGTTGAGTCTTTGGTGAAATAGTATTTTCTTGGAACTATAACCAAGGAAACTGGTGACCTCGGTATTAAGGCTTTGCTTCTGTTTAAGAATCTAAATTCTGGGAGAGTTCAGAGTCAGAGCACTTTCTTTAAAAAAACAAAACACAAACCCATGAAAATAAAACCCCAAGAAAACTAGTTTTTAAAAGCAGTAACATTTTTGAGGCACAAAATGTGCAAGCACTTGTAGCTCCAAGTTTCAGAGAGGAAAAGCGTGGAACTTATAATTAGCCTCTGATCAAAATATTGTTCGTTGTTTTAATTGGGGGTGATGGGCTTCAAAAAGTAAATTACATCTGCTAGACCTCATGTATGCAGAATAGGGAGGTAAGAGAGAAAAATGTATAATGGTAAAAGCAAATCACATGTGTGGAAAGCTTCTTGAAATCACTGGGGAAACCATATCTGGAAGGCATTTAATGAAAGAGGAAGAAGACCTGGTGATCTTTTACTGCCAAGGCTAATAATATAAAATACTGATGAGCATTTTTATATAAGAAGCAAAACCTGCAGGTCTCATTATCTGGGCTTCTTGACTGTCTGTGTTCACGTCCAACAAAATAAGTGGAAAACATGTTGGACACATTTAAAGTGTTATACTGAGCAGTGTTCACATTTCTGATTCCATTCCCAGTGAACTTTCCTTGTCAACAGAAATACAAAGGACCACTGAGGTCACTCAGGCCATCTTCCAGCCCGGGCAAGCTTTTGTTCACTCACTAGACACTGACAGCTGAGAGACACGTCTGACTGCAGTGACCAAGGGTAGTGCAAAATTAAGAGATTAATTAATTGATTAGCAGTTGCTGTAACTCGTCGTCCATTTTGCTTGCATCAGTTTTAGGTAAAGATCCTGATTACTGCTGCAAACATAGAGCTAGAAAACCTGGGCTGTGGAGTCTCTAACTGTGCTACTGTGTGGCTGAGTCTTCATGCCAGGATGGGTGGGGAGCAGTTTGCAAACTCTTCTATAGTGAAAATCACCCAAATTACTGCTCACTCTCTAACTGGGGATTTCGGAAAACAGCAGTCCCAGGAGAAAGAGGATAAGAATTGTAATGTAGCAACAGCCAAGCTTTGAGATAAATTAAATTTAAAGGTGGAAGCCAACACCAATAACATGACAAGCTAATATGGAGGAGAATGAGATTAACAAGCTGAAATATCCCTTTCCTGTTCAAGGCTAACCTCAGGCAAGAAGGAGCTTGTTGGTGTAATGTCTTGTTGAATTTTCATATGGAAATGTCTCCTGGCATGTATTCCAAACACCCTACAAATAGAGGTATTGATCTGACCTTCAATTAAAGTGAGAGGCCCTCTGCAAAAATCAGATCTGGGTTTGAATGGCAAATGGCTTTAATATTCTGAGAAAAGTGGATCATTTACAGGTTTCGGTTTGATCCTATAAATCACCAGGGTTATGGCTTTTTTATTATCATTTTAATGCAGGCTTGCAGGCTCCATTCCCTGGAGCAAAGGACCAAAAGTGTGATGTATCATTAAAAAATCATGGAGAAGATGCCAGTAGGTGCAGACAACAAATGATGTATTTGTACAGAAAGGAGTGATATGAAACCCATTCCTGCTTTCTGTTGCTATATTATTCAGGTATCTGGTGTCTTTTTGCCAGTGGGCTAGAATAAGCACTTAATTTGTATTTTTGATTGCTTGTGACAATAATAAAAATGTAATGAGGAGACCTACATAACTTCCTGTCTTACCTGTTTTTCAGTCTTTATATCATCTTTATATCACCAGAATCTCAATTCTAATAATTTCAGTAGTACAGCAACATCTGTGGCTCTCCACCTGTATTTTAGGTGGTACCTTCACTCGAGCTGGAATCAGTCCACTTGCCTTACACATACACTTTTTTAATAGTTTTTTTCCATCTAGGCTGTTAGCAAATTACCTTCCTTAGCCATGAGGTAACAGTTTTGCTGAAGTTGGTGCTGATATTGAGCAGTTTTTTGTGAACAGCTGGGTGTGAATTTTGCAGGTTTACTTTCTTAATATCCCATCTGTTTCAGAGACAATTATGTTCTTAAAGGAAAAGTGAAGATGGACTCCAGTCTGCCTAAATGTGCCTGATTGGTGCCACTCAACTTCCAGATGACAATCCTGTCTGCTTCCTTTCTGCTTAGTTTTACCTGTGTTACTGGTAAACTGCCTACTCTTCTGCTCAAAGGTGGAGAAGATGGATAAACCAGGGAGAGTTTTGCAGTACTTTTAAGGTGAAAAAATCATTAAGTGTTGAATTCTGGGCTTGGATTTTGATTATTTTATTTTTTTTTTTAAATATAAAAGTTTTCTTCTACAACGAAGTATCAAAAATCATCTTCTGATGTCCTATATAAACTTCTGTGTAATGTATGGAGTTCATCTTAAGAAACCATCAGTAGTCTGGGTCTTTTCCTCCTCCCATTTCACTTGCTGAATATTTTGTTGCCCTTGGTAAGTATGAAAAGATGAGAGTCTCTGAATATGTGTGATTCTCTGAATATGTGCAATTCCCTGTCTAGCTACCTGCTGTTAGGGTTGGAGAGGAAGGTTTCCTTATGGTAGCTCTTTCACTTTGATAGTCTTGTAAAGAGCATTTTGCATTGCAGGTTGCACACTAAATCAGTTGCTTGGCTCTCAGACAGAGTTGCTGAATTAACATGATGTGACTCAGAGATGCAAAGGGATTTCTTCCATTAACGGTGCCGGGATGCTCGGGAGAACACAAGATGTGTTTCCTAGACAACAGCCCATGTTACTGTGTAACTGGAAGAAAGTACAAAAGCTGAAAAGGCAGTTTATGAAGAGTAGGTTTAGGAAAAAAAATCTGAATAGCAAAAATGAAGTTCTTTTACAAAATGTAAAACACATCAAACGCTGGGACCTGCTTATATAGTCTGTGAAGTAGCTGGGATGGTCTCAGAAATAAAAAAGGTCCAGAAAAACCCAGCAAAAAAATGCAGTTTAAAACTCAAGTGCCTCACCTGCTTAAGTCTGTACATGCTGCAACCCCAAAGTCACAGTCCCTATCTGACTTTTTCTCCCCAGATAAAACAGTCAAGAATGATGGAACAAGCACAGATGGCAGCTTGCACGTGATCTCATTCAGCTGAAGTTTTACTTCAAATTCAGTGCAGGATAAATAAACAGCAGGTGAAATACCATCTCTCCTCTGGTTTGGATGCTCACAGTAGGAAGACTTATGGTTAATATTTAAGTAGTATTCTTGACAGCTGAATGAGGAGCATCAGCTTGTATCTAGCCCCGTGCTTCATTTCTGAAAATTAAGTTAGAAGCTTGGGTGCATCATTTGTTTGCTTCAGTAGCTAGAAAACTATGACTTGTATTTTCTTCATCTGACCATTTAAAAATTATAAAAAAGAAGATTATTATCCTGTGCTTACAACTATAGTTACTTGGGCTAACCATTGTTCTAGAGTACTGCTTCAGGATCCTAAAAGTCCTTATTTTTAGGTTGCAGTTTCATAGACATGCAAGCTGATCTGTTGGCTTGTTGCCATCAGAGAGGCATGGGCTTTTTCTCCACCCTTTCCTTCTACCTCATCTGTGATGATTTTTTTTTTCATGACAACAATTTAAAAAAAAAAAACAGAAAAACAAACAAAAAAAGCCTCTTTTGTTTTGACTAGTTAGCTTTCAGGTGGGGTAGTGAGTTGAATTGGCTTTTGGATGGTCCTGGCAACCACCGAGGTTGACACAAAGCTGAGCAATGCAGAAAGTGGGGGTTGCCCCCCCCCCTCTGCCCTCCTGGTTCATGAAACTGCAGCATCAAGGGAGAGAATTTGTTGTGTGCTGAGAAACAGGAGCTTTTGTCCATGTCTAAAATTCCACTCGTTCTGTAGTATTGGATCCGGACCATTGAATCCTGTCATTCCTCTGAGGATTTTATAACCTTTTACAATTAATTCTCATGGATTAACTAATATGACAGGAGAAAGGAAATGCTGCAACACCTTCAGGGTAGGCAAGGAGGAAGGGAACATCAGGCCAGTCAGCCTCCCCTGTGTCCTTACAAAGATGATGGAGCAGTTCCTCATGAAAACTGCTTACCAGCATATGAAGGATAAAAATTTATTAGCTCTGCTTTAAGCAGAGGATTGGACCAGGTAGGCTTCAAAGGTCTTTTCCAGTCCATTTTTTTTCTTCATCTATGCTTTCTTTGTCTCTTTTACAAATGCAGGGTGATTTCTTCACTTGCCCTCAGAAAAAAACACTGACAAATCTGAAGACAAAACATCCAAACAGCTTATAGTTCTGTGTTTTAACCATGAAACTGTTTCTGTCCACATCTCTCTGGGTTTCCCCACTGGTAGGCAATTGTTAAGCCACTAATGCTGCTGCAAAATTATTTAGCCAGTTGTGCTTTCTGTTCTGTTTATTAAAAAAGAATTTTTGGAGAAGTAGTAGTAAACATCTGTGACTTTATTGCTCCTTTTTAATTAATGTCATTTTCTCTAAAACATATTTGCTAGGCAAATATCACTCTGTGGGCAAAGCTTTTGGTAAAGTTTGCTGGAATAAGAGGTTATGTAAATGTAGAGCTCTGGGACTGCAGTTTCTGGAGCTGCTTGCTTGCTAGGTTTTACTCTCCACTGCCTGCCAGTGGATGTCATGCTTACACAAACGTGGTGTAACTAATGAGCAAATTTATACTTTATCCATTAAATATTGTTCTTGCACTGAATCTTCACAATTTCCTCAAAGTTTTGAGTTCAGCAGGACTGTAGCTTGGGGAAAGGCAACAAAATTCAGCCACAGATAGACCAGATAGAAATTGTGGCCTATCTAAAAACTGTGTATCAGGATAATAATTTCAATTGTGATTGTGTTATTGGTGCCCTGTTGGTAAGAAGATCCTTGATCCAGAACCATTGGGCTGTGTGTGGAAGGTGCACACAGCTGAGCTCTGCTGTGACTCGGGTTTGCTGTGCATAACTCTCAAGATTGAGCTCTCTTGTCTGTCTGTTTGATTTGATTTGAGCTGTTCCCTGCAGCAAGGATCCTTGTGTGCCAGAGCAGAAGGCTCCTGTCTCCTTGAGCTGAGGGATGCCACGTGTCCACATGTACTGTGAAACCGTGCCAGAATGTTTGTTGGCTGCCCCTACCTCCCAGTGGTAGTGGTATGAAAAGGAGTGGCTTTGGGTGCAACCTGAAGAGAAAATTATCAGTTAGGCAAGGGGGGGAGAAACTAAGAAATCTTTGTGTCCCATGCTGTCTGCTGTCATCACTGTTTCTTCCTGGCCTCACTGATGTCTCCAGGAAGGACTTTGATGCATGGCAAGGGCAGAGCCTTTTGTGGGAGTATGGATTGTGTTCCTGGAGCCTCCTGCTTTGGCAATGCAGATAAGAGGTTCTAAACTGGGAGCACTAGAATGCTACAGTTTCTGACACTTAGCAGGAGAAAGGATGCAAATTTGTGTAGCGGGGTGCAGCCGAACTGTGCTGAGCAGCTGATCTCCTACTGACATAATCCTTTGTCAGAAGATGCCAGAAAAAAATCCCCTGTATTATCAGCAGTTACAATAATGGCAGCTGAGGTAAAAAAGCCTTTTTGATCTTGATAACTAGGAGGGGAATTGTCTGGCAGTTCAGGCCTACAAAGAGGGGAATTTGGGAAGCTGCATTTGACTCTAAGAGGGAGAGAGGAGGAGCATCAGCAACCTGAGTTCAGTATGAATTTAGATGAAGCATTTCAAGCCATGATGACAGTGACATTTCCCAGTGCTGGCAACTGCACTGTAACATAATGACTTTTTCTTTTCTATTTGCTTCCTTTGCAAGATTTTTAAGGGACTTGAGCAGACTTAGGGTGGTGATCCTTGAGGCAGAGGGTTTTGCATTTACATCAAAATCCATTCAGACTGGTTACAGGTGGTTAAACAATGATGGGTTAGTTGGGAAAGGAGGGATGGGTAAAGTATGAGCTATTTGGACCTTCTATTTGTGTTAGGTGAATGTCTAATAGAATGATTCCACTCTAAATGTAATTGGGTAGCAGTCTGAATTTGCATCAAAAGGGGAGTTGCATATATTATGATGTTACAAAGTATCTAATGTATTATAATATTTTAAATACTATAATACAAAGCAAGATACACATTTGCAGTATAAAACATCTAATGAGCTCTAGCTATTAATCATGAAATTTAAAAAAATATTTTTTAAAAGCAGTATGCTGAATTTCAGGAACTGAAAGGAAACCATCTCTTTCCAGTTGTTTATATCACAGTCGAAGAAGAAAGAAAATTGAGGTCCAAATAGTTCTTTTAAACTGAGATTCATTTAAAAACAATCTTTACCTCTCCAGATCAAAAAGTAGACTTTGAGGAGAGTATAGCTTCTGTTTGATATTCTGTTTGATAAATCAGCCTCTTCCTTGAAAGATAAATCTGCTTCAGTAAGTTCTATGATAGTTATCAAGACCCACTAAAACACCTCAGAGACCACAGTGGGTGAAATGGCTCCAGGCACAAATTTTCCTAAATTATTTGCTGGATGTTTTTTGGCATTTAAATATATGACACATTTGTAAATTATGTTAATATTGTCCTTATTGATATCACAGGAATAATAACTTTGCTATTATTTAAGCTATACAATCTTCCTTTTTATCACAGCATCATAGATTTTTTCACATTTGAAGGGGCTTTTGGAGGTCTCCAGCCCAACCTGCATCTCAGAGCAGGGTCAAGCCTGAATTCACCTGAGGACAGTTCAGGTCTTTGTCTCACCAGGTTTTAAAGACCTTAAAGGACAGAGATTCCATGACCTCTGTGGCCAGTCAGTTCCAATACATAATTTATCTCAGAGGTTTTTTGCTGTTAACAGAGTTGGAATAGGGAGTATTTTCCTTAGGACCAGTGAGAAGGTAATTCCCTTCTGTAAGGGAAGTCTTGAAGCTGAACTAACTGGAAGATAGGTACAATTATTTTGAAGGCAAAGATGGCAAAAATGAACTCTCCAAACACAAAGCTCTTGTGTCATATCAAGAAATAACCTCTGGTCCCTTTTCCTCCTCCACCACTGTGCCTGTGTTATGCCAACCCAGATGCTTGCACAGCCTAGTGGTATCTCTAGTAATTTTCTTTTATTTTTCCTCCTAATACAGCTCAGCAATAATAGGGAGCTTTTCATTATCATTAACTAATACAGATGTTAATTAATTAATCATGCTTGCATATCTATTAATTTGCTTGTCTACTAAAATTTATCCTTTCTGTTCCCTGAAGGTATTTTAAATATCAGCAAGGTCTCCTGTTAATCTTCTCTTTTCCAGAGCATGTTTAACCTTCTTTTACTTATCATTTAGGGTCATTAAGGCTTATTATCTTAGTTATCCTCTCTTGAACCTTCTGTGTTGTCTATTTTTTTTCTTCCTCTAACCAGAACTGTGTAGTTGCCCCAGATTCTCTTCTGATTAAGTGTAGAAAAAACCCCAAACAAACAACAAACTGAAAAAATGAGGAAAAAAAGAATCAGGTTTAACTCAACTGGAAGCCAGACTGTAGAGTTACTCTCAGGAAATCAGACCTGAGTTTCTGGTCCAAACCAGGATGCAGTACTGTCTTCAATTGCTGATTTTTAATTCTTAAAAAACAGTATCTACAATTGTGTGCTGTTTAGACATTTACTGGTAAATTGTGCCCAGTTTACATGGACACATGGTGTACACCCTTCAGAGAAAAAAAATTAGAAATGTGGAAAGAATAGAAGAAAGATTCCAAGAATGATTTGGAGTCACAAAATCATAGTCAATAAAGAGAAATTAAAGTTCAGCCTACTCTAGGATAAGGTCACTTAGAGTAAACCTGTAGAACCTCCAGGGAGAAGGTTGCAGAGATCAGTGAAATCAACAACAGAAACCAAATTATGAAAACTTGAGACAGACTAATTCAGAGTACATTTAAGATTCCCTGGGAGTAATTACTCATCAGAACAATTAACCTATGGACACAGTGAGTTTATTGAAGTATTTAAATTGAGACTAAGTATTTTTCCTAGAAATATGATTGTCCAGCCAGAAATGTCTGGATGAGGCTCTTTGACATTGCACTCTAAATGAAGTCAGAATAATTCTTCAGTTTCTTTCAGCCTTAGAATTTAAAGCTCTAAGCCTCATATGCTCAAAACTTTATTTCCTATTTTTTCCTCCTTCTGTTTGTGGACAAGGATATAGCATACTCCCTAGTAAATAGAAAACTTCACCTCTTCTGAAATTCTTGTCCATATGCATTCCCAAGTGTTTTCCTGGGAATAGTGCAGAATATGCCTTCTCATTCAAGACCCTTCACTGCCTTGGTGTCCTGTTCTTTACTATTTCTCTTTCACCATAGCATCACCCTGATTGAAGTTGTGTTGTTGTGGTTGTTCCCCTACTCGTGTTTACCTTCCAGCTCATTATTTTATCAGAAGTGTTTCCTGCAGGCCATGTAATTATACCCACAAATTCTCCCTGTAAAATATTTTCTGTTATTGCTGCTGCTTCGATGAGGCAGTTTGAGATCTGTTAGGCAAGCTCTCTGTGGGTAACCACATGCTGACTGTCTGCAATTTAGGTATAATTTGCTAAATATTCCATGCCAACTATTTTCTGTCATTCTTATGATTCAAATCACGCTTGTAGAGCCTTCCAGTTATGGGTTTTTGTTTGTTTGTTTGTTTTTGTCCATAATAAATGTAACACAGACTTAATTTTACTGCTGCTTCCTATCCCATCAATCCCAAGGAATCTGTGATTGCTGTTAAAACCACAGAGAAGTGTTTGGCTGATTTCTGCCCAGTCAGAGATTGGAACTGTCATTTATTTGTCTCTCTTCCTCCTGTTTTGTGTACAGTCCCTCCTCCCCTTTACATGAAAACTAAGTAAAGGATGAAGCTTTATACCTCTTATAACTATTTTCTTCCAGTTCTACCTCTGTTTTTATCACCCATTTTTCCAGCTAGGTTTTGTTCTTCTCCATAAACGTGCTCTGCTTGTCTACCTGTATCTCATTCTGTATCACAGACATTTAGCCCCCACCTTTATTGCCCAAATCCCCTTATTTCTCCTGGCTCCTGCTGACAGAAGGAATCTTTGGTGAGCAGTGGGTTTGATCTGTTCCTCAGCATTATGTGTTCCTCAGCTCTTCTGTTTCACTCGGGATTTACAGGGTCAAAACTATCAGTATCCTTGCTCTAAAAGAGTATTTTAGTGCTGCCTGTAAAAGCAAGCAAGCAAACAATACCCACCCTCAGACAAAATGCTTTTGCACTGAGTAGGCAATTGCTTTTCCCTGTATCTCCTGTCTGTGCTGCAAATGTAACATCTCTTTGAGGACAGGGTATCAGTCTTCTTGTGAATGTATTGATGACCCATTTTTATTTGTATCAAGCTATTCAAAGACAAAAGAAGGTGAGACCGTTGGAGGGAGCTTTCATGATTAATTGGTCTGTGCTACCTGTCCCAGAATGCAGATTGAAACTGGAACACTCCGGCTCCCAAAGCTAAATTCACAGAAAGCAGCCAGGGGTTTTTCTAATAATAATAAGAAACTCACACCTGCCACTTAATATGTGAATGATCTCTAACATAATGAGTTGTTTCCACCAGATCAAAGCAACAATGGCTTTAGATACAGTCATTTAAACCCACTGCATCTTCTGCCCTGTATCACAGCCACAGAGAGGCACTTTGAAGAATGATGCATTCCCATGCATGATGTTCATGTTTCAGTTTAAAGCCTTGGGAGTAGCTAATTCCCTTTTTTTTTTTTTTTTTTTTTTTTTGTCTGTATGACATCATCTCTGCTAAACTGTTCATTTGGCACATTAATCATAACAGAGAATCAAGCTGGCTACAGCACTTGTCCCATCATTGTGGTATTTGAGCAACTTGCTGTCACGTGTGAACTGCTTTTTTCCAATATTTAGGCAGTGAGGACAGTGAGATTCTCTTTACCTAAAGAGAGAATAGCAGCAGAGAGATAATCAAACACTTCTGTGTCTGTGTAATGAGTAACACTGAAATCAGCAGCCTCCTCACAGGAGTCAAGTTAAGTGTTCAGAGGAGTATTTGAAGAAATCGGAGTAGAACAACCAGAGGAACATAAAAATGCTTTGAACAGATGGGAAAGGGATCTCCAGAGTCACATGCCAGCACTTCCAAAACTCTCCAGCCAAATGGGAGGAGATTGCACTTAGAAAACTACTTAAGAGGAGAGGGACAATAGGAAATAAACCCCCAGCTAGAGAGTCATTAACTGTCCTTTTGAAAGCTTTAAAACCATGGTTGGTTCTTTGTTTGAAATGTACTTTGGAATGACTTAATCTGCCCTAAAAAAGAGTGTGCTTATTGATCCTCCTTTATGTGTTTGTTTTGGGGAAGCATGGCTAACACGGAGATCTTGTTGGCACTTTTTAAGATCTGTGACACTTTTTTACTTTAGTTTTTGTTCCCTTTGGAAGCCTTAAAACATGTAACTCTTAGTTGTGTTCTGCAGGTGTCACAAGCTTAGCAGAGGTAGGTATTTGCAGAAGATTGACTGTAGGAAATAAATAACTGAATTATGGTTTCTCTCAAAGCCTGAGACTTGATCCTACTTCTGTTGCTCATTTGCCAGGAGGAAATCTCCACCTCAAGTGTCAATCATCATCTTTGCCTGGCAAAAATGCTGGGTCACCAGGCTTCATCTTCTGCCATAGTTGTGATTTATAAAAGGGAGCTGTGCCTAGCTGAGCAGGCTTTTATTTTGGGTCAGATTGCTGAACTTTGCTCAGTTCTTGCCTGGCAATGAGTGGCTGTGTCAGCCCTGCCTCAGAGCAGTGCCCTTCCACTATTCCAGCTTCATGGTTTCACTGATGCCCATATACAGCTGCTCTCACACAGGATGTGAATGTGAAAAAACTTCATTATTTAACATTGTAAAATGTTCCAGGGATCCAGCCTGGCAGTATGGAACCTTTCCTTGTTTCTCCTCGAATGGATGCAAAATACATAGGAGACTGTAAGAGCTTTTCCTAATTATTGACAACTCAGGATAAATTCTATTCAGGGGCAAATGTAGAATTTCCTTCCACTGCTGCTATCAGTGACAACATCTTCAGGAATAGGATGTCTACTTCTATAAGGAGCTTATGAGGAAGCAAAGGCAAGAGCAGCCGGGTGATGGCTTGTTTCTATTTAGCAGCTGTCACAGGTAGACTCAAGTATCTGTATTACGTGTCACCCGATGGACAGGCAGCAAATTTGTTTTCTAGGCAGCACAGAAGTTTTATTATTCTCTGGGAACACTGGTAATTGTTCTGAACATGGAATGTGGCATCTTATATTTCATATTAATGCCCAAGTAGCTTTCTGAAGAGAAGGCTCCCACAGCTGCCTGCTCAGCTTGTGGCAGCCTGGAAAGGAAAGTATTTTAGTCATGGGGAGGAGAGACTTTAGAAGGGTTGAATGCGTGATCTGATCTGATCTGAAATAGATAATATACATAATATATATGGCATTTAAATAACTGTGGGTTGTTAGAAACTGCTGTCACGTACAGAGGGGAGACACCTGAAAGAATGAAAAGGCTGTAGCCTGATTTTAAAATACAGCATTAAGACAGAAGTGATAACTGCAGTGAAGACTGTCATGAGCATGGAGAATGTATCATGATGTACTTGTACGTGAGCTTTGGCTGTTGTCAGACCCTGAGGAAGTCCCATCTGTTACAGCCATTCTAGAGACTTCTGTGCCAGTGCACCTCAATTCCCTGTATCTTTAGTGCCCATGGTTGATATTTAGCAGTACTGGGGCACTATGAATAACAAAGGTGCAGCAAATACTTTACATATTTCCTTACAGAGCTAAACCAGCCCAGACTGTGTTCTGCCACAGTACTACTGATTTGAGTAGCATGGGTATTACAGTGAAGGATAGCACATAGCTCCTTATTTCTGGGTTACCAGAAAATGATCTATTATGCCCTGCAAACTACTGCCAGACAATCTGGGACAACAAGGCACATAACATCATTTTGATATTTTGAGAAATGGGGACAAAAGAATTAGAACATTCTCGTTGGTTGCCTTAAAAATTCCTTCATGACAGCAAGCAGTAGGGAAAAATTTCCAACTTTTTCAATGGCATTTTTTTTTAAAAGAAAAAAAGACACATTATCAACATCTTTAAGAGTAAATGCAGCTATATAAAAAATAAATTGAAAAAGGTATTCAGAGCCTTCTAGCAATAAAACCAAATTATTCCATTTCCCTCAGCAGTATAATTTACTGCAAAGACAATGATGATGAAATTTAGATAAGCTTTTAAATTGTATTTAGTGATAACAGGAATTTAGTGTCTGTTTTAATGGTAATGCATATCCCAGCTTTCCAACATGAAATTAACTATAGAATAACCTTGAATCCAAAAAGAGTAGAGAGCTTTAAAAAGCTGTGTATTGGGTACTTAATGTGGAAGAGTATACATTTATACTCTTAAATATAAGTATGCTTACACAATGAAGATACTCTTAAGTTAGTATTAAGTAAGGTAGTGATCCCTAGGGGAGGGGACTGGGAAAGAGGGAAATTTTCCTTGCTTACCAAATCAGACTAATGCTACATTACAGAAAACTGCAGCTCTGGAAGTTCTGACACTGAGACAGTTACAACAGGGCATATAATTTCTCTGGTGAATTTTCTTGCTCTTTTAATTTACAGAATTGCTCTGAAGTAGAATCTCTTTTCAATATGAGGATTATTGATAATATGACTACCTGTGAGTATTCAAATTTTGAGCTATTACTTGAATGCATTTGGCACAATATGTTGTATGTAATGCCTGCTTCTGGTTGGAGGAAAGCAGAGAAATTCTGTGTTCAAATATTTGCATCAGCATATTTTCCATTTTTTTTAAACAATATTCATATGTTTGGTTTTTAAATTGTTTTTTCATGAAAACTGGGTTATGAAAAGGTGATTCCTCAGGCCTTTCTGCAAAACACACTCAGTAGTGATGTAAGTGTGGCCAGTCTGGCTTAATCTGAAAACAAGTAAGGATATTCAGGATAGATTTTTCTATGCTTTGTGTCTAACTCTGATGAAATGTATTGTTTTATGCACACATGGCTGTGAACCATTTGACCATAAAAGCTGCTCAGCAAAAGGCTTGTGCTGGTATCTCAGCCCTATGGCTTTGGAAGGCATCTTATTGCAGGGCTTGCTGCTAATGGCATGACTCTCATTATTGAATTATTCAGGAAATTCTTACTGAAGCACTACTTTTCAGCTGTGATCATGACATAGTTTGACACCCAGTTAGAAGTAAAGTTTCTTTGATGGATAACTGAGTGTTGAACTCAGAGAGCAGATTTGTAAATCACACAAATAGGGTTGATAAGTTTGCAAGTTGATAAGTTTGCAGTATCTCATTTGCTTTTAAGGTCACAGTTCTTCACATCATTTTGGTTGGAAAAGACCTTCATCATCATAGAGTCCTTCATCATCAACCTGACATTGCCAAGTCCACCACTGAATCATGTCCCTAAGTGCCACATCTGCACATCTTTAAAATCCCTCCAGGGATGGTGACTCCACCACCTCCCTGGGCAGTCTGTGCCAGGGCCTGACAACCCTTTCTGGGAAGAAATTCTTAATGTTGTACAAGAAGTTATCTGGTGTGTGCCTAGGAGAAAAAGAAAAAAACAGAATTAAGAACATCAGGGCCTTCTGGAGAATTTGGCTGAGAATTTCTGACCACTCCCAAGTGGAGTGCCAACTAAGACTCCCTAGAAACTTCTAGGACTCCCAAGAAACAATAAGAAAAACCCTAAAACAGGAAGCTTGGACTCCACATGGCTATGTGTGTGTGTCTGGTGATGGCTTTGCAGGGATGGGGGCTCACATCACCTTAATTTCAGAACCTGGTTTGGGGCTTCATTTTGTTTTTTCCAGCTATTAGGCTGCTCCTTGCAGTACATGTCTTGCTACCACTACATCAGATTTCATGCTGAGGGAGGGGAAAAACCTGATGATGGCAATAACCTATTTTTGTTCCTCAGTTAGGGATAAGGCTGAAGTTTCTGCTTGGATGAGCTGATAAAAAGAAACATGTGAACTCAAAAGGTAAAACAGCACTGGAAATCACCTGTCATGTCATTAGTCATGCTTAGATTAATTCCCATTAATTCTATCTGAATTTCTCATCCTCTCTTCAGGCAGGTGCTTCTTTTCCTTCCCTTAATGGCCACTGCCTTCAGCAGGAGGGGAGGCCTTGTAGGTTTCTGTGCTATCCCCCCAAATCTCTTTAGGAGCAGATTTACCTCTTCATGTTCTGACATTGGCAGAACTTGTCCATCAGTAGAACTTGCTGGTGACCACAAATCTGTTTGCCTCCTGCATTTGTACTAGTGAGTGCTGGGAAAATTAAATCCCATTTTCCTTATCCCACCAGTAAATAATAAGGTGCCCAGATAGGCAGACAGAATGACCTCAGAGTCCCAGCAGTTTTGATGAAGAGTTTGCAGCACAGGGGAATTTATAAAATGCATACTTTTGGGGTACTTTAGGTTGCTCTGCATTATACTGACCCACTTATGTCTCCTTGGTCCCTGGAGAGCAGAGCAGGGATGTTGTACAACTGCTGTGGCTGGTTTTTGTCCAGTCCTGTGCTCACCAAACACCAGGGAGGTCCAGATATGGGGCTTAAGGTCTTCTCTCTATGACATTTCCTTTGGCTGTATCAGGTTGACCAGAGGCACCCCAAAATTTAATTAAGCTTTGGAGCTGCAAGAGAAAAAAAGGCAGAATATTTCACAATTTTGCAGTCACTGGTGAAATTCAAAGTACTGAGAGGATAGCAAGGTGGTTAGAAGATAAAAATCCAGCACTGATGTGGCTTAATGTGATTTTTTTACAAGCCAAGGACAGACACTGATCTCAAACAGCACAATGTAAAATGATCCCATGCCCAGGTCAGAACCCTTTTGTTTCTTAGCTGGAGTTTCATAGGTGACCAAGTCACCAGACCAAAGAAACCAGTATGCTCTGTCAGTTCTAGTATAGCAAATATGTGTGAGATTGCAAAAGGTTTATGTATGTTTAATAGTAGGAGCAACCATTAGAGTAAAACTACATTGTTTCCCTCTTTCATGCTTCCTTTCTGCTTTCAGACCACATTCCCAGTGAAGTCAAGCAGGAACTTCTTCAGTTTCTGCAAACGTCCCAGTGAAACAAATTAGCAGCACAATTATGTATTTATGTGGTGGCATTAAGCTGACCACAAATGTTATAAATCACCCAATATTGCCAAACAGGAGGAATGAGTTTTCCATTCATATCCCCTAATCAAGGAGGAAACCCAGTGTACAATTTTTTGAAGGCTTGAGTTTTCCAGGTCTGACTCCACTGGGTGTGTTCCACCACTGATTCATTCCATCTTATTTTCAGGACATTTTTAGCAATATAAAATTCTGTTCTGAAAATGCTCACTGAGAAGCCCCTAGATGGTTTAAAATGGCACAAATGAAGTTTATACTCAGCTACAGTCACTGCCATTGTGTTTGACTGGTAGAAAAGAGTAGTTTAATCCACCCTAATGGGTTGGTTGTGTGTTTCTTTTGGTTTTGAAAGGAACAGTAAAATGGTTTGCAAAACATTGCCTTCCTATCCTCTGTGCATGTCTTTTCTTTAAGCAGATGTTGGACTCAAATGGACCTCTTGGATTAGAAAATTCACTGTGTTGTTGTGAAGTGTAGCCATAATTTGTTCATAGGTAATTTTCCAGTTCCCCAGTACTCCTGGAAGGCTGGTAGGACTCTGCTGCCTAGAAATCTCCTTCCAATTGTCATTGCTTTGCTTCCTGCAGAGCAGATGGGACTCCTGCTCTCCTTGAAGTTAGTGTCTATTTATTGCCTTTGAAAGTAATAGGAAAAGATAACAAGTTTGAGTTAGGGAAGAATCAGATGTGGAAGAATGTGTGATCATGTAAAACATACACTAGTTAAGAGCAAGCCACCTTCTGATTCAAAAAAAATAAAAAAGGATTTTTTGGTAAAACACACAAGCAAAAGGCTCAAGAATTGGCTGCACCATTGACTCAAAGGTTTTATGTTATGTAAATCAATCCCCTTACGAAGCTATAAATGTTATGTTGCTCTAAATTAGCTGAGGATGAGGATGTCCTCAAAACTAGGTGAGGATCTCTTTGTCCTCAGCCTTCTGACTGCAGAAATGTTCTTCCTATCATTACAGCAATCTGCTACAGAAAATTAAAAACTACACTAAACTTGAGGCTTTTCCCTATCCCTGAAACAAAGACTGTAATCATTTACCTTGTCTTTAACATAGTAGATACAACTCCATTTAAATACTAATTAGTAGTTAAGTACTAATTAATATTAGCATTTTCCATCAAGGGTTTAAAATTAAAAATCTGGAACTAAAAATAACAATGGAAAAATGTTTTCAGGAAGGAATAGTGCTTTCCAGCAAATAAAGAATACAGTTTCCACCACTTTTAACTTAAAAAGCCATCTCTTTCCATCCAGAAACACTGTCTTCATCAGAGTCTAGTTAGAAAAATGCACACTGAAAAAAAGGTCTTAATGTGCTTATTGTACTTTCAACATCTGAAAATACTGTAAAAGCCCAGTTGGTTATTTTAGACACAGCTTAGATTTCTTCTCTGTTGAGTAAAGCATTTAAATACATGTTTGTCTTTCAGGAATTTGCTTGAATGCAGTTGTTATTAAGTATATGCATAAATGTTTTGCTGAATAGGGAGAGATTGCTGCAGCAGGCTTTAAATGAACTAAGAATCAAGCTGATAGAGGGATGCTCTAGGTAAACAGTGCTAAATTTTAGAGAATTTGAGATCTTCTCTACAATGAGCACCATGAATCCATCTTAATCATGGGAGCGAAAATTTTAATCTCCATTTTTCTTATCTGGAAATTAGAATGCAGGAGGAGGCAGCAATCAGCTCATGTAAGTGGGATGTGATTTTCAGACCACAGCCAAACACAGAGAAGCTGGATTTTTCAATAACAATGTCTACTCCATTCTCATAAGGGGAATATTATCTCTCTGATTTGAGATTCCCAGCTGGTATTAATGAACTCTGTATATGGGCCTTGAGGAAAGAGCGTGAGCCAAGGTAATCTGGCTCTGCAAAGTGGCCACTCCATAATGAAACTTCTTACATTTCTGAGTTAATGGGCCAAATGCCCTCCCACTGACTTCAGTGATGAACCTGGCCCATTATTCCTAAGTGCTACTGACTGCACATGTTCTTACTTGACTGTTATATGGCTGAAACAGGCTGGTGAGCACGATTAGATGGAGGGTGTGCAGAGAGGACCATGACAGAGACCAGTGTGGCTCATTATGACTGACTGAGGATGAAAATGAAAAAGCCTTGCTGTGTAATGGGCTGTTCCAATTGGGATCTTGTTTAAAATACACGTCAAAAAGGATAAAGTCTTCAAATTAGCTTTCCAAAGCCATGTTTTGTTTTGTTTTCTAATTTAATATTTAACTTCAGCTGGGATGTGGAATGAATAATTTTCCAGGATTGACGAGTGATGCTGAGAAGACAGGGAAATACTAACATGTTCCAAAAATAGACACAGCTTTCACATTTCTATTCAATTAGAAATTTCTGAATTCTGTGATAACCACAGACTTTGCAGTGACTGATCCTGAAAGTCTTCTGCTGTGACAAAACTGAGTAAAACTGAATTGATAAAGTAATAGCATGCCCATTTTTCTTAGGCTAATTCCAAAGCATTGGATGTTACTTTGAATCTGTGTAGTACTGACTTAGTGATCTGATGTTTTGGTCATTTCAGGCTCATCTTATGCTGGCCAATTCATAGGTGAAAAATTCTTATTTTATTCCTCTATAAGTTCTCACTCTTCAACACATTCTCTTGTTTTATGGCCATTTTCTGGTAGCACAGCCCAAAACTCCAGGGACTACCCCTAATTCATCCTTATCAAGCACTAATGAAGAGAGGTATAGAAAATGCAGTCATTTGGGATGGCCATAGGAATGGAGCATAACTGCCATGGAACATAAATTTATTAACAGTTTCTTGTTTGTACTCTTTGCATTCCTAAATCTTTTAGTTTCTTCCTCTCTCCAGTTCAGATTTTGTCTTTCTGCTGTGTTGCCCCATGGGTTTTCCTGGAAACATGAATCAAGCTGAAACACACTCATGGAGTTCTGTCACCTCCATGTTACCTGCCAGTCTTTAGATCACAGTTGTTAGGTACAAGTAACTGTATTTACAGGAAATGCATGAAACACCAGTGAAGCAGTAATCTATTTGTTTTCAGTTGTTTCATGCACAGATTTATTTCAACACCAAATGACTTTTTCTTGTTCTTTATTTTACCTTGGGAAAAAATTTATTCCACCTTGTCTTAAACTTTTCTCAAGTCAAGAGCTGGGAGAGGTTGTCATGGTGTCTCAAGGAGATGGTCAGTGGCATTTTTGAAGTTGGGAGCTGAATTTCAGAGAGTAGTGACCTTTGTGAAGAGTTGCAACTTTGCTCTTTTAGCTGCCTTTTACCTGCCTGAGTAACTCTACTTTCTGTGAAACTACGTAAAGCAACAGTGAAGGAAATTGGATGTAGTGACTGTAAAAATAAGTGAAGGACAAAGAGGACATAACATGACTTTAGTGGAACTTATCTGTGACATGCTGATCTGTTATTTTTCACTGATGTAAAGGTTGAATCCATTAACTGGTGGTCTTCCAGCGAGGACAGAGAACTGACAAGACAGGAAGGGCTTGGGCCAACAAAACCACAAAATGCTTGATCTTTGAATGCATGACTTTTATTGTCAGCAGCAAAAAAACCTTGACTTTCAGATGTTCCCTCTACATGTGAGGAAATGAACATAAATTAATAGCTACAGTAATTTCCTCTGGGTAAATCTGTCTAAATGGTCTTAAATATTAGGCTAATGGCTTCAGTATCTGACATGATGAACATCTACAGCTGTTTGTGAAGCCAACAGAGGTCTGGGTGCTTGCTGTCTTTGAAAAACAGGTCACAACACCAATGTCTTTACACAGACAATCCCTTTGATTTCAGTAAAATTTACAGGAATTTGCAGCAGGATAACAGCCTGATGTACCACTACTATACTTGAGTTTCTAAAAATCAGAAGGCTTGGAAATGATTACCTTGTTTGCCCCCCTGAGAGATGTTAGACTATGGGAGAAGTGTTTTTATCCCAAACTGTTGAATGCATCAGTGCTTTGCATTTGTTCTGAAGAGTGAAACAGTGTGTGGACATGACCAAAGTGATATTTTTTCTGTGTTCCAAGGTATTTGTAAATCTGGTACGCAGGATGGCTGTATTTTTATTTTGTATTTATGGTTTTTTTTTGTCTGTGGGGATAATGATTTCGTGACAATATTGGCATCTTATTGGACAGTTTTACCAGAATATGCATTAAATGGAAATAATATTTTAAAAGACTAAGGTACAAAGGTGCTATAATGATCCAGGCCTGACTCAAAACACAGCTCTTGTGTGTTTTCTCATCTTCCCAAATTTTAACTGTACCAATGCTTCTCTAAAGATACAGTCAGAGAATAAAAGTCACCAAGTTAGGAAATTTTAAGAAATTGCTGCCCAGTAATGGTTGTGTGTATGCATCCAGTCTTTTCTAGCAACAAATAAAATAGATTAGCCATAAAAATCAAATTATCTTAGCCATGTATTAAAATATTTAAATGGAGTTTACCTGACCCCTCAGCTAAGATGTGCAAATTCCTCCTCCATTGCAGTGAGAAGTAAAAGGGGTTCATTTGAACTACTGTTTTACTCAGCAGACAGCACTCTTGCTCAGTGACTTACTACCATCTACTGTGGTCTGTGTTTTCTATTCAAAGGAAGGAGTGATTGTGCATAGCTGGCAAAGCAATTAAAGAAAAAAAGGATAAAAATAGGCATGTTTTTCTCTCCTTTCTGTACGCACTGGGTCTCTGTAATGTGGCAGCTTTTAAATTATTTTACAGTTTGCAAGAGGCTGAGAAGCAATAAAATCTAAGCTTACCTAACACCTGACAGCATGAACTAGAGTTCAGAAACTTCAGATGAATATAAGAGGGAATTTAATTTAGATTTATCAAGAAGCAGGATTCATGAATTCTCCATCCACTGTGACTAACTTATGCCTTTGGGAAAGCTTTTTAATCTCTATTTTTACCTTAGCAGGTCCATACAGAAAATTAATTTCCATGGGAATGCATTGAAGGTATCTATGAACAGTGAAAATTCAGTGTAAATAAAAACCAAGTAGTCAGTGATTGGTAAAAATGTTGAAGTGTTAGCCCTAGGGAAAATAATTTTGCTGCTTTTATTTATAAAAGATTATTTAGTTCTCCCTGATGGGCTGGTTAGTGAATGATGAATACCAGAGAGTAGTGCTTAATTTATAAAGTGGTGATTATATATTTGCATAGTAAAGATGGCTTTACCAGCAAGCATCTCTTTCCCTGTTTGAGCAACCACCTCATTTGGCTGAGATAAGAGGGATGAAGACAGAGCACACATGTAGCTTGACAGCAGAAAGCCTTCTTGGTTTTGATGAACTCTGATTTTTAACAGCAAACTCCAATGCCTTCCTATTTTTAAAGACATGGGGTCTATGTAGTGCCTAGTTT
Source organism: Florisuga fusca (assembly GCA_038090715.1). NCBI lineage: Eukaryota > Metazoa > Chordata > Aves > Apodiformes > Trochilidae > Florisuga > Florisuga fusca. The sequence goes on from JAAWXA010000027.1 coordinate 644,802, forward strand.
GAATGACTGAACTCAATAAAAATTTTCCTGTGTAACTTTTAAGCAAGAAATCATCTTACTAAATGGCCATTTAAGTGGTTAAATGGGGTATGTTCTTAATACTGAGGAATAAGTTTTGAGACAGAGAACCATAACATTAAAATGTTAGTAAATATTCCTGTTGGCATGAAAAGGAGAACATCTGCTAAAGTCACGAGTGGTTTGTTGCCTGAGTTAGCAGTAGGACAGCCTACAGCTGATAGCTCTGGCTTGATAAAAGAGCAGTGCATAGAAATGTTTGTCATGGGAAGTTGCTTGAAATCACACTAAAAGTGTTAAAAACATAATAGTTCACATTTAATTTCATGTTCTGATTTTTTCTAATTCTAATTTAAAATTCTAATTTGAAATAATGAAATTCCTTTGTGTGAAAACCAGATATGTGTACAAAATAACAAATTCCATAAAGCAGCATAGTTGGTCAGAAGAGCTGGGGAATGTTCAGTGAAAGCCAGAGGTACTGTATTTAAATACCAGTTTTACTTTTCTGTGTTCTACTGTATTATTCAAATTGACTTCAATTAGTTCAGACAGTAATTCCATTTAATTAAAGGCTTGCAGTGAATGAGGGCTCAATGTGAAGCAGAGGTGCACACATTCAATGTCTGCTCACACCCATCAATAAGAATGAGGAGATTCTTTATTTAAGAACAACATCAGCAGCTGGAAGAAGCTGTGGTGAAGCAGAGGGAAGGCTGTGTGGTCATGCAGGTGCTCTGATGGGTGCTGGGAAGCAAGGAGGAGGAGGATGACCACCAGAGTTTACCTTCAGGATGCCAGAGCAGGTTAAGGAAGACATTCATCTGTCAAAATCTTGAGCTGATTTATGCACATCATGAAGCCAATTGTATATTGTCAACCAACATGCTAACTGTAGAGGTAAAATGGAAGATGTGATCTGGAAGGTCACAGTTCTGTATAATGCTCATGACAGGCCAAGTCCAGCCCAGTTCTTAAACTGCTGTGTAACTGTGTCATTATGCATGTAACCTGAGGAAGAAAGGAATTCACTGTTGAAATCAGAACATACATATTAGAAATCACAAATTTGTCAGAAGAAAAAGACACTCCAAACTTTCAGTAGAGAAATATTAGATAATTTATTCTGTAATGTGTGGTATGTAATAATAATTTTTTCTTCTATACTAATTTACAGAAGAATTATTTTCTTCAACATCAGCAAGGTAAAAAGGGGAAGTTAGAGAAAACCATTTTTCTATCTTTTTAATAGCATGAAATTGCAATGAAAGACTTGTTAATTTTACATAGAATGGAAAAGGAACAGATTTATTTCCTTATCTGTCGTTAATTTTAAAAAAGTATTTTATCTTGGGAGTGCAAAGAACCTAGTAAAATTTGACACAAAGTATTTGTATTTAAGTGGCTTATTATTTTAAAGGGCACTATAATCTCACATCAGGAGATAATCATGCTGGAGAAGTCTATTCAGAGTCACAGGAAAAAAAAAATCCTTCTTTAATTTATCTTCATATTGGTTTAAGCTTAATAAGCTGGGTTATTAAGGCCAGCTGAGAAACCATTTCTGAATAGAAGGGGGAAAACAGTAATTGAAGTATGGAAGCAGAGTTTAAAAATGGGATGAAGATGCCAAAACATCATATCCAAAAAGAGCTTAGGAAGTCTGACTTCTACAGTATAGAAGAGAAAATAGACAAGGACTGGGAATTCAGGGAGGATCTTACGAGCAAGAATGTTGAAGAGAGTAGGGGTTTGAGACTTTACCTGCAAGCAAAAATATTCTTCAAACTTATTTGAAAGATTTAATTTGGCCATTAGAGTGCTTTTATGACTTTTAGTAAATGTGCAAAAAACTCTGAATAAAAGATGCTAACTAATGTGTGCAACTTGATAATTTTCTAAACTTTCTAAACAAATATGCAGGGTTTGTTTAAATGAAATACTTGGCTGTTTACCTCTTTTCCAAGACATCTGAGTTTGGAGTCAGCCACATTATCTTTTTGGTCCTATCTTGACTTCTGTAGTTCAAATACATGCATGTTCTGTTTGATTGGAGCTTTAAAAATCTTGTAATAAGTCTAATGCTGAACGTACAGTGAAAATTATCAGAATGCTCTGAAACCAGGTCATTAATCTAAAACAATGAGAGGTTAAAAAGTCCTTGAAACTGCCTTTGCTGTGAATCAGAAATAATGGTTTCATCTCAGTTAACAATCTCAGCCTACAAAGTGTTAGTTCTCCAGTCTAAGATAATTAATAGTCCTCTTCATGGAAAAAGTTCCCTCGAAACCACAAAGTTGTGTCATACAAGATTAACTCCTGCTATGGTTGTTTTTGTATACTTTCTGAAGGATGAAATATTGCAGACAGCATTTCCTAATATTACATCCCAAGTTACTGGTTTTTAGGCAACTGGTTATAGTTGGGAGTAGTTTCTTTGTCCCAGTTTTATTAGCTCTTAGTCAGTTGAATCTCCTGAAGGTCATTGTAAATTTTTAAAGGTAGAAACCCAAAGATATAGAAATTGAAAATCTTTTTAGTTATAGACAGGGCTTTGGCAGGACTTAATTATTAAGGTAAAGTTTTAAACATCACAGTTAGAAAACTGGGGGACATGAATTTGTGCTTCTTTGTTGTCTCTGTCAGTATTTATAAAATACCTGAAGTATGCCAAATTTCTCTTGCATGTTATGCTTGACAGAGAAATATAAGAAATTCAATTTGCTCAGACTTTTTATTTTTTGAATTTGATTAATACAGTGTAATTAAATGCCAGTAAAAATATGGATGCAGAATTGTGCTTCATGCAAAGCAACTGTCAGCTATTGCTACTGATGTAATTTTCACTTGCACTTTTTGCACAGTGGTCAGTGGAGTCAATAATTGAGCTTTGAATTAGAGCGTAAAAATAAATAAAATACTTTTTACTGCTTTTTTTGGGGGGGGTATTTTTTTTTCTAGACGTTGTTTTTGTTTGCAAGTTTTTAATTGTAAAAGATGATGTAGATGGAGTTTTTCTTCTTAGCACTGCTGTCCTATTTTCCCATGATATCCCCTGGGGATCTAACATGAGTTTAAGTAAGTCCATTTTTTCTCGACTGACAGAACAAATGTTCAGATGCTTTAAAATTTAAAGAGCAAAATGTAGGGAAGGGCAAATCATCTTAGAAGAAGTAGGAAATTCTCATTCAAATCAAATAGCCTTATTTTTGTTTGTTTGCTTGCTTGCTTCTGGGTTGGTTTTGTTTGCTTTTAATTTCCTATAACGATGTTACATTTTGAGAGCTGGGCATTCTCACTATCCTTATATCTAAAAGTAAAGACCTCCATGTAACACCAAGGACTTTCAACCAGTAGGGAGAAATATGTGCAAACTTTGCCAGCAGATGCATCTATGTGCATAAGACCTTTTGCATGAAAATTATTTTCATGGCACACCGTTTAATGTTTATGAATATTTATGAGGTAATAGTTGCTCTGTGTATATTCAAGAATATTATCCTTTTCAAGGACGTTTCTTGTTTAAAAAGAGCCATTTGAGATCTACTGTAGTAGAAAGTTTTGTAAGTATACAAAACAGTTTGGAAAGTCCAAAAGTGGGTTGCTAAAGATACGTGTATTTTCTGTTCTATTTACTTTGAAATTACTTATACTGAAAAAAATTGCATTGTGCTTTAAGGGTTGACTTCTTCAAGTGGTCTAAAATCCATATTCTTGCATGGTCTAAAATCTGTATTCTGGCATGGGATTCATATTCTAACATGAATTCCTATTCATTTTGATATGAATATCAAATTCATATTCTAACATGAACTTTGCACTAAGTGGCATTACTGGTTTGCAGCTGGAGTTGTTTGTGTTGGAGGAGAAAAAGACTCAAAGATACGACCTTTTCAGGATGACATTTTACAGAGTACTGGTCCTAATTTTGTCGTGGCCGCCAAGGTGGTTTTGTGCTTCTCACGTCTCCAAATCCTTCCAGTGGCTCTGCAAGGGTCCTAGTTAGAGATGAGCATTTACCTAAAGGAGCTGCTGGAGATTCAGCCAATGCATTGACAGTGTGCGGTGTCTTTGGGGTTACCTGTCGAGGAGTAGCTGCCCCTCGGGTGCAAGTTCTGGAAGATGATGTCTGGGAAGACGCGGAGAAGCCCCTGGAAGTGCGTGAGACTGGAAAGTCGCGCGCGTGGCCTCTGTCTCTCTCCACGTCGCCATCTTGGATTCCCCCTCAGCTTGAGATTTATGGTCCCAGCACCCACCCCACGGGTGGGTCTCCACACGGGCCGAGCCTGACACCTTCCGTTCCTCTAAGAGATGAGTGTGGCAGCAGAACTTTTCCGATTTCTCCTGTTGACTGCGATACTCATCCCCGCAGGCTGCAGAGTTAGCTGCTGGGGGGTTCTGCAGCCCGGGTTGCCAGAGCTTCTCAGCTGTCCCGTGCCAGCCCCTCGGCCTGGAGCGCCTCATGGCTCCGAGCAGGGACGAGGTGACCGCGTTTGGACTCCTCAGGAGGGGGACGGGACTGTGTGCTGACAGTCAGAGGAGCGAGATTGAAAACTAGAAGAAAACCCCAACATCACCGAGAATGGAGGGACCGGCGCGGGCTGAGGCAACTGAGCTGACGGACAGTCCTCTGGGCTACGGGGACTGACCCCGCCCCGCCAAAAAGGCAAGGATCGCCCTGAGGGTGCCGTGGGGTCGCTGAGGTAACCGGGCGCGTTGGGGCAGCGCTGGGGCCGCCTTTTTTTTTTCCTCGGCACGGAGCGACTCGCCCGGTGGCAGCATCCCCTCCGTGGGTACAGACGGTAAGCGCGGCTGCGGGCACCGGGAGCGGGGCGGGGAGGGAGGNGCTGCGGAGGGTGGGGGTGAGGGGGGGAGCTGTGTGGCTGTGAGGAGAAGGCGAAGGGGAGGGCGCGGTGTGGGCTGGACGGGGCAGGTACCGGGGTAGACCCGGTTCTGAAATAGTGGAACGGGGGGGGCTGGTGGACTGTGGGGGTCCAAGTGCATCCTGACTTTATTGCACAGAGGGAAGGCAGAAGTGAGGGAGGGAGTCAGGAAAGCTAAATCCTTGCTCGAAGCAGATCCATCTTCCCTCACACTGTTTGTGGGACTGTGAGGAGCAGGATGAGGTAGGAGAGGGGAAAAGGGTTGAGAGTACTAATAGTGGGAAAGTGCTTCCCGAGGGCCTTAGGAGTAGACAAAGCAGTGGCAAATGCAGTCAGCTGTTGGCATGCTTGGTCTAAAACACCTGTGTAAGTAGGCTTGGCTCTTTAAGACGGGAAGTCACAAAACCTCCCTGCAAGGGACTGAACGTACCTGAAAGTGGTGTTGTGGTTTTTTTTGTTTGTTTGTTTTTTTAATTTTTTTTTAAATAGATTTTTTTATGTTTTTTTTCCTTCCTTCTTTCCTCTGGTCTTGGCTCTGTTAATCTCTTCTCAGAATAACCTGCCTTGTTGAAGGGAGTCTCTGTCAGAGAAAAAAACGTCCTCAGGAACAAACACTATCTTTGTTTAAAGCTATTTGTGGTTCAAGGTTGTGAATTAAATGTGAACTAGCATAGCTCTTCTTTGCTTATATTAAAATCACAATAACATTAAAGTAATCAGTCTTGAGAAGTAAGTAGGCTGAAATGCAGTTGAGCAGTGTGAGGGTTTAATGTAGGTTTTACAGTACCTCATCTCTCTGGTGAATAAATACATAATTAGTGTTAGGCCTTTTTGTGATTCTTCTATTTGAAGAAGTACTTCAGGGTGGAGATTAGTAACACTTCTAATTTTTCCCCCTTTCCTCCCGAGGTCTTCAGATGTTTATATTTGTTGTGGTATACTATGTGCTCTATTGGTACATAATGTTATTTTAAAACCTGTTGTGTGTTGGTTGGGTGGATTAGATTTACTGTGCACCTCTCTGAAACAGGCTTGTGGTTGCCTAATTGTCCATAATGGTGAAGAATGAGAATCAATAAACAAACAACGTCCTCCTTCTAGTCTTCTGTACCTTTTATATTTGTCCTACCCAGCACAGAGTGGCCTTAATCTGCTTGTCATTGTGAAACAAATAATAGGGAATAGCACATAGCACTGTTATACCTGAGGGAGTATGTAGACAAAGCAGCAGTGGCTGTTGTTTTGTTTGCCTGGAGCATGGTCTTCGAGGTCAGTAAGATGCTGATGAACACCCCACCTCCTGTGTGCAGTGGGTAACTGGGAGGTCATTCACATCTCCTAGCTTAGATGTAATAAAAGACATCAATAAAAACGAGTAAGTATGGATCCACCTTTTCCAAGTTTCTGTTCTGTTTAGAAGTTGCAGCTACAATTAGTGAACTGGGGTACCTGTTAAATATTTGAGACTGTTGCTGGATAGGACAGTAAGATTTTTTGGGGCTTGTAGGTGAGTGGGAGCTATTAGGTCCTCTGAGAATATGAATTTTAAACTCACACCCTATATGCATTTCATAATTCCCAGACACTGAAGTCCCAGCTGTCCTCCTGGTTGTCATAGGACATTAATTTTGCCCATATAATCTGTATTAAAAATCCAAGGACTGCAGTTAGGCCAAATATGTTAATCCCCAGAAATAAATGAGAGCACAGTCCCCCAAAAGAGCAAAGGGAAATGGAGATGTTGGAGCATTCAGTTCCTTGGAGGGGGTGGCAGGAGGGGGTTAGCAGGTTAGTTTGATCCCAGTTAGGAGAAGCACTCCTGGTCTTGTGGAAGGGGGCAAAATGGTCTGAAAAGGCCCTTGCAAAATAGGGGCAACACTTCTCATTCCCAAATTTTACTGCCCGTGTAATCTTACATATATTACATATAAGCACAATCCATTTGCAAAGATTTTCTGCAGCACCTCCAAACTACAGTGTAGCTTTGGTGTTCCTTTTCTAGCCACAGCTGGTCTGATGTTTTAGTGGAATTCAGGTGGAAAAAGTAGCAGCTGAATTTCGGTAGCCAGGATTAAAGACTGGCCAAATGCAGCATTGTTCCTGTGCACCTTTTCCAGGTGTTTCTCTGTAAGCTATAATTAAAAAGCCCCTGAAGGTACAGCTGAGAGACAGGGCCAGGTGACATTCATTGCATTGATTCTGATGAGGTCTTTTGGTGGCCTTTGTTTTATTCCACAGAACTCGTGCTTTCCATGGCTGTTAGGTCTGTTAGGTCCAGAAATTTTTATTTTTTTTTTTAAATTCTTCAGGTTGATGATAATCTGCATCTCAGCTTTTCACCTTTTCCCCTACTTGTGCTTCTCTGTCTCTCAGGTGAGGTTATTTAAGCTTTTTGTGTTCCTTTAGCTTAAGAATTTTCCAGATGCTGTAAGTCCTGGGTTATTTCTGAGCTCCCCCACTCAGAAGCAGCCCTGGTGCTCTTGCTGTGGGCTGCTGGTAGCCACAGAACTTTTTGTCTCAGAAATAGTACCTCTCCTCCTTGCACTGTGTGGATGGTCCTGCAGCTTTAGCCCTTGAGGATGTGCCTCAGGTAAGGTGTCTGTAAGGTATCTGGGATGCAAGGAAGGTGGAGGGCTGGGAGAGGTGGGGCTCCTTTTGCAGCCCAGAAAAGAGCAGTCTGGAGAAAGTGAATTATGCAAGAGACTCCCAAATGGCGTGGTCAAATTTCTTTCTTAAGTTTCATTGGCAGACTTCAATTTCAGGGCTTCTGAGGTCAGAGTGTTATGGTGGGGAATTTGATGATCGTTCACTGTGTAACAGAACTGTGAGTTTCTAGAGAAGCTCCTCAGAGCCTCAGTGTGACGTAGGTCTTCCCATCAAACTAGTTTTCTATTAATTAAAAAAGTATGCACCCTAGATAGTGTGAACTCTTTGGTGAGGATGGTTGAGACAAGTTATTTGTCTTCAGCCTTTTAGTGCTTTCTTTTTTTTTGACCTTTGCTTATTTCTTCTGTGTTTAGTTATTCATGTCTCTTGCATATCTGAAACATCTTTGCTGAAAGCTACGAGGAGGATCATGGCTGTATTTTCTAACTCCTCAATCTTGTCCTAATCAAAAATGTAAATACATGCATAATGATTTGCTTGTCATTAACTTCAGGAAAACACCATCATGCTAAAATCAGTGTTTTTTGGAATCTAATTTTCCTGTCTGCCTGAGAAGTAACACCTGGAATTCACAAACCAAAGATTTTGAACATACAAACTACTTTCAGCACTGGTGTTTACTTTCTGTATTTTTCAGTTCAGCCAGGGAAGAGCAATAGTTGAAACATACAGTGCTTTTTCTAACCAGTTTCTCTCTTCAGTCTTTGTACTTCAATCAGAAGCTTCGTTGCTTTTTTTTCATTTTATTTTAAAATAAACAAACTTAGCATGGTGTTATACTCATGCTCAGCTTGCTATTACTGATTTTGTTGTCATCAAGTATGAACACAGCATTGAACAGATGTCAGAAATTTCAGGGAAAAGAGCTATACCTGTGGACAGGAACTTGCAGATTTTGGGTAATACACGGAAGCCAGGGGAAAAGAATGCCTTTGGGGACAGGGTAGCAGTGTAGCTGACTCTGGACTTCAGTTTCTCCAGCACGAAGCTTTGTGTGTGAACTGAAGGATCAGGCTGTGAGTCTCTGTGTGAAGCAATCAGTAGACAAGGATACGACGCAGGCACTTTGCCAGCAGTTTGCACAAGTGTTTTTGCTTCATGTCAGAGATGCTGAGAAGGAAATCTGAATTCTCGCTTGGCTGGGGAGATGATTGTCACTGACAGTTCAGAGATGTTGAGTATGTGTATTAGTCACAGTCATTCTGTCTTTAAGAATAAGCAGATGAGATTTAATTAATGTTAAAAACCTAGGGTCTGAAATGAGCCCTTTGCACGCATCGTTTGTTCAGAATTCAGGTCTTGTTTTAATAGGCTGCCTTCAAGTTTGGGAGTCTGTAAGGCAGCACAGGGTTGTTGTGGATCAGATGCCTTGGTGGATAGATAGGGCTATCCCTATCTAAAAGTGTTCACAGTTTTTGAAAATAGGATTATCAGCAGTACTGCAAATACCATATGCTGTTGGAGTGTGTTATGCTGCTGGTTAGCAATGTGCATCCTGAACCCCTTAAGAGCAAACACAGTGCCACTTTTAGTGATGATTCAATATAGCAGCTTTAACATGTCTTTCAGGAAGGAAGGGAAAAGAGTGTACAGCACTTCTGTTGATACCTTTAGAGAAATACTTGTGAACAGAGAGATAAAACATAAGGCAAACTGTGGATCATATTTAAGTTGAAATTATATTTGAAAAAGCATTTTGATTTTCTTCACTATGACACAGGTAGCATGTGGCTCTGTCTTATGGGTGAGATATGAGAGCTGTAGTTCATGCTTAACATGGTTTGTAATAAATTGCTGTATTAGAATTAAAGAGTGTCCCTTGCTTAAAAAAAACCCAACCAAACAAACCCTATGTTTTTTTTTCAGAAAATAGCATAGTTTTTAGAAACCAGCTAGGCTACTGGGTATTTTTGATGGAAAGAAGAGTGTGAGAGGAGTGCAGCCATGTTCACTCATGAGCACTTGCTCTTTTTGTATGTAGAGATCTCTTGTGGCATATGGGGAAGTGTGCCTTGTGCTCAGCAGTATGAGCTCCAAGCATCTCAGTAGCTATGCATGGTTGAGCAATAGGATGCTTAATGAGAGGATGCTGAAGGATGCAATAAGTGTTGTGCCAACACCTTGATGGAGGCACCAGAGACCATGCCTTTACAATTAAATAAAATAGGCCAGTGGCTGTTCTCTGTCCCCTGAGGCCAAAAGGCACAGCACAAGCTCCCTCCCACACACCTGAGCAGTGACCAGACTGTCCATCGGGAATGGAGTTTGAGGTCTCTGAGAGCCCAAGTTGTGCTTCTGCCATCACTTTCTGGGATCCCAGGGTGAGCAGACAGAAAAAAAATGCTCGTGAGGTGCAGCCATGTACACCAGCTCCTCCTTGCAATTTCAGATTCATCATTCTTCAGAAATTGTTACTGCACTGTGATGTAGAAGGGGTGTCAAATAATTGACTTAAACCATATCATTCAGAGTGAGCACTTGAGAAAAGTTGAGAATTGCAATGAGGATGCAGTCATTAGGGAAGTACAGTTCTGGGACTAGCATACTTCCAATTACAAACAGGATATTTACTCTGAGTAAATTTTAAAAGCAAACCTCAAAGTCATTTACACGCTATTTTTATGTTAAACACTGAGACTGTGAAGTTATGAAACCACCAGTTTAAGCCTGAAATTTAATCACCAAAGTATAACAGAAAATAAATTCAACAGTCCTTAATCTGATTATCAAGATACGTCTCCTTTAATTTGTCTTAACATTGCAATATAAATATTTTAAATCATCCAAGCATTCCACCCTCAGGACTTCTACCTGGGGATGCAAGAAGAGGCTGTGGATCTTGAATAGTTTGTGACTTCTCTTGTTCATCCTCTCATATTGTTAAGTCTCAGGTAGGGAGATCTGGTTTGGGGTCATTTGTAATGGTCACTGTTGGGTTATACCGGCTGGGATGAAGAACAACTAGAGTGAAAAAAAGGATAGGAGAGAAAAAGGAATAAAGATAGTAGGTAATAAGGAGGGAAGCAGAGATGGAGAGAAAGGGTGAAGAGTGAAGACTATTAGAGTTAAGCTGTTGTATTATGTTAATCACAACTAGGGAGAAAGTGTTTGCTGACTTTAATGTGGGACATGTAGATAAAAAAAATGAATGGGGATGTCAAAAAGAGAGGTTTTAGAAAAAGTTCTTAAAATGCCAGGTTTTTAATTCTGCTGGTGAAAGAATCTGTGTTGCTGGTGAAAACTTAATGTCTCCCACCCTGTAAGAAATGTAAAATTCTTCCTCAATTTTAACTTTACTTACATACCCTTTGGCTTTTTACATTTCTGATAGAATAGGTGTGCAGTTTCTTCATTAAGCTGTAAAAGTCACAGTTAATTTTGCAGCTGAAAAGTGTTGTTGTCTTAGGTGTAAAGGACTCAAAAGTTACTCACCCCTTCTTGGGAAACATTTTAAGTGTCTTTTCTCAGAATTTTTTTAGCAAGAAATCTGGACCTGTCATCTTGGTAGCTTAAGGTGTCACTGACAGTGCTTAATATGCTGGCTCCAATCTAATTTTTAAATAAAATGCAAGCTATAATTCAACTAGGCATATAATTAAAGGATTTGAGATAAGACTTTTCTGGGTCCAAAAAGTGTTTTTTGTAATGAGAAAAGCCTGTGCTCAGATCCCATCAACCTGTTTTAAAAAGAGGGCTGATTGCAGAAACTGTGATGTGCAGGAGGCTGTTACAGATATGAGAAACACCCATTGCTTCAGTATTTTGAAAGCAGCTTTTCCAGTGAATGTGAGTGATGTGGATAGGGTGTGTCACTGGAAAACTGTGTTGCATTTCAGTGAACAGTCACATTTTGGGTAAAATTGTGGCATACTAACATTTTTCCCATTTCCCCACTATTTTCAAAATATGTATTTTTATATATATTTCAAAACTGTTGGAGATGACATATGGAGATTCCCCCCCCCTCCAGTTAATTAGTTAAAAAGTACACCAAGTTCCTCCAGCATATAATACCTCTTAGGAAGTTATGAAACCAGAGGGATTCCCACCTGGGTCGTGCCCCACTACCACTCTGCAGGCAGGGAGAAAGAATCAGATGCCACTACCACTCACCTCCTCTCTGGAGATAGACTTCAAACGACCTGATCTGTTGAAAAAATGGAGTGTAATAAACATGTGCCACTTGCCAGCCTTCAGGTTACTCCCAGGATGTCCTTACAGCTTTGATGTTAGCAGAAAGAGTAAATTTTAAATAGTCAGGATTGGCTCTTTTAGACCAGTTGCTTTCCAGTGAGGCTTCCCCTTACCACATGCCATCACTGTAGCAAGTCAGTAATTTGGCCTGTTAGTTTAGTCCAGTGTGCATACAGATCTTTAGTCATTATTTCTGAAAATAGATATTTAAGTAAATGATTGTAGCTGCACGAAACATTGCATCCCTCTTAAACAATATCTGTCCAGTTAGGCAACATTCTCACAGGACATGACTTTGGTGTAGTTTATTGTTATTAGTGTTGTTACTTTATATTACTTTAATAAGACGGCAGAATGATCCTACCATCAGTGCAGTGGACTGTACAATTTCTGTCTTCTCCAGAAAATGTTAGGATAGGATTTTCTGAAGCATATTTTAGCCTGAAAAACATAAGCAAGAATGCTTTGTCCTACTACTGATAGTCTCGTGTCCTTTGCTACCCATTGTTTCTTCCTAGGAATAATATAAAGAAATACGACTGATAGCCAATTATTTTTTTTTTTAACTTTCTCCTTCGTTATTGTCTATTTTTTTATGTCATGTGATAATTTCCCAGAAGCTGAAATTGCTGTGGGAGCAATGAAAGTTGATGTGGACCTGATGACCTAGTTCATATTAATTGTTGCCTTTCTCCTGCCATGTACTGATAAGCTGTTAGTATTAGGCTAAAAATGTTGAAAATGAAATGACAATGTTTTTTGGCAGATAAGGCTTGTCTACCTGTCTATTGCAGACATAAACATGTATTTGATATTAAAATCAGCAAGATGTGTCAGCTGTGGGCTCCTGAAGGGAGGGATAAGGAGGAGGACTCAAGCAGAGAGACACCTCTGTTTTTTTCACTGCCTGCTCTCATGATGAAGCAGGGCCAGGAACCAAGGCAAAATTGTGGCCTGCATGAATGGCTTACAGGGCTTTACTGCTTGAAAATATGTTTAATTAAGGGTTGGTTTCATTTTGCCCAACTTCAGTGGTTTCAGTGCCTTTAGTGGTGAATAGAGAATGGTCCTTTGGGACAGCTCTTCTTTCCATGTGGCTGAGCTGTCTCTGCAAGGGTGAGTTTGTCTCTCCTGCCTGAGCTCATAGTGCGGGCTGCTTGGCAGGGGTGCCAGACCTGGCTGCTGTATCCCATAGAAGTCTCTATTTGTGCTCTGGTGACTGTTGGGGAGAGGAGGATATGAGGAGCCTTCCAGGCTTTGCTCACGGTCATCTTCTCTCTAAAATGGGCCTGAAACCTTCTTTGGAAGCCAACAGCCCCAAGAAATTTAATGCTTTTCCCATTTCTCACTTTCAGCCCTGTTAAGTCTGCTTTTGGTCCATCTGCTCCCTGCTGAACACACGAGCCCAGGAGGAGGGAGGAGCAGTCTGTAGCTCTTCTTTGTGGGCACCATCAAGTGACTCCACTCTCAGCCACAAGGTAAGATCATAGAGAGGGTGAGAGGCTTACCACCTGAGAGATGAACAAACTCAAGCTTAGCACTAAACATCCCTCCTGGCCTTTCACCCCCACAGAAGTTGTCTCCCACCTGTGGACACTTTTTTTCTATTTTCTTTCCCTCTGCCAGTTTACCAGCCTGTAGTTGAGGTACTATCTATGCTTTGCAAACAGCAGAAGCACCACCTGCAAAACAGCTGAACTTACCATCTGATAAAAAAGCATTGTAGAAGAAAAACATGCTTTTTATTTTATCAAATGCTCCTGCTGCGTGAACCTTATTGTCAGCATGTTTACCTGGTAGTGAAATCTCTCTCTGAAACATATTTGCAAATGTTATAATGAAAGGACTTAGCTTTTTACTCAGGCCTTTGCACTTTTACAGTCACGTTTGAAACACTAAGTTTTTGTATCATTGTGCATATAGCTTAGCTTGTCAGGCAGCTGTTTAATTAATGTGCAGAATAAAGCAAGGTGAAATTTTTAGACTTCAAAACCTGTGAGAGATGTTTGAGGAACAAAATTGTTTATTTTGCTTACTTTGAGATCCTCAGCTGTTGTCAGCAGCTCTGTTGGAGTCAGTTATTTATGCCACCTCAGAGCCAACTTCCAAATCACAAGAATTGATGCAAAGAGTGGGCACTGTATAGCATCTTTTAAATGCAACATGGAAAAAAAATATGTCAAGGGTCCTAACACAACCATACTGCAAAAAATAGTCTAATGTAGTATTTTGGGTTTTTTTGTTTCTCCTTTCTCCTCCTCCCCTTCCTATGATACCCCAATAACACTTTATTATTCGGTTTCTCTCCTGAGGAGAGTGATAACCTCCCACACAGCTGTGTGGTGGCAGTGCAGTGGTTTATATCTCATGGAGCTGGATTGTAGTGTGTCACTGTTTCTTTCTTTTCCAGTGGGTTATATTTCTAATCCCAAATGTCTGTATACCTCTGGATACTGCTGAACTGTAAGGTGTATCAACCTCAGCCTTGCAGTTCTGTGCTTGGTTTGACAAGGAATCTTGGTCAGCAGTGGCAACAAAGCATTGCTAGCATGATGGCCACTGGAAGACACACAGGAATTGGGCTTTATTTGGGGAGAAGATAATCAGGTTATTTTTTCCTTCACTCTCTATGAAACAATGTCTCGATGGAAAGCAGATTTGCAAAGCATCCAGGGAGCCCCAAAAGTAAATCTGAGTACATTATGGGGAAACTCAGTAGCCTCTTAATTGAAAACATTACATTTCAGGTGTAACTGATACCATTGTGTCTTAAACTGTTTAAATATTGTTTGCAAATTGAATGATAATGAGCACAAATATCCAATTTGCTAATTATGATGCTAATAGGTCATTAACAACTGATTCTGCTAGCACTTGGTGATGATACTTAATTTGGGTTGCTTACTGTTGTGTTTGCATTTGTTGGTACTCATGTGGTTTGTCCTTTGAAGATTTATCTGAAAAATATTGCTATAAACATAGTCCTTGTTGTTTTCTCCTCAATATTGTTTATTCAATATTCTGCTTTCTACAAATAATCAAGTATTTGATTTTCAAATTCCCTGCAAAATATATGTTTAGAGAATGCTCTCTGTACTCCTTTTCACTGCCATATTAATTTCTTCCAAGTCATCTGTGATTGGTAATGTTACAATGTACGTAATACCAATAACTATAGTGATAGGACCTGTAGGAGTTGAGATGCTGTGTAGATGGTATCTACTCACACCACACTGCTGGTGAGGAGGGAGGAGGTGGACTGAGAGACACAGAGAAGGCTTGCAGTGCAAGGTGTGGACAAACTTGACCATGGCAGGTAGGGCTCCCAAAAGAGTTTCTGTCTCCATAGAACTGGATAGATCAGATTCATGGTTTCACCATGATGCTTATGGTATCTCTCCCAGCTGAAGCTATGGCCCATAATCTCACTGAGACAGTGATGTAGTATCTTCAGAGCCCGTGGTGGGTTTTCCTCCAGGAATGTGTTCAGTTGTGCTTTAAACATACACTGAGCTTTGGTGACCGATGGCATCCTGTGGCAGGGAGTTCCTCAGCTTCTCTGTGTTTTGAGCTTGTGGGATCCACTTGCTGCTTTGTACACATTTTATTAGAGGAGATAGTAAATTATCTATTAGCTTTCTCCAGCCATGTGTAATAGCACATTTTTCTTATGTGTGTGCTGGCTGATTTATACGTCTATTTCTTGGCCAAATTTCTGTATTTTTTCTATTTTCACCTTAGCCTTTTAAAGACTTGGGAAGAAGCAAAGGAAGACCAGGAAAAGAATAGGGCCAGGACCTTCATTTCACACCTTCATAATGTGACTTCATATCTTTTATTTTGTTGTTTCTTTCCTAATATTCTGTTTGTTTCTGTGAATGCAGTGCATAAAACTGATGTGCAAAATACTGTCTGTCTTGAATGGCAGTAATTAGCTCCATTTCTACTGCTTTATGTGAAGAGCTGTTTTTGCCCCTGTCACTTCATGTTTATCAACTTCATGTCCAATCTGCTGTTTTCTTACCCAGTCATCACTTTCTCCTGCTGCTCCCTGCAGCCAGCTTCTTTCCTCCCTTCAGGTTTCTCCTAGACCTTGTTGAATGTTAAGCTGGAAAGCACTGTGAGAATGATTTAAGTTTAGCTATTTGATGTTGCTCTCTGAATAGCCAGTGATTCCTTCCCTGTAGGACATAGGATCCCAAGCTGTTCCTTGAAGGAAGAGCTCTCTGGGGAGTCCCCCAGGAGAGCTCAAAGAGGTCAGGGATGCTCAGATCTTACTCTGTGTATTATTGCCAGTAGGGGCTTTTACAGCTATTTTGTGCTGCCTGTTTTTATTTCTTTCTTTCACATATCCAGAGAAGTATATTTGGTCACCTGGAGATTTAAAAATTGCTTAATTATTTGCTGCTGTATACAGCTTTCATTATTTTTGTATTTCACACCCAAAAACCTGCTCTTCACAGTTCCAGATACTTTTTTTCTTTTAGTTTCTTTTTAAATCTTGGATTTGTAGTTTAAGTCAGGGTGACCAAGAAACATCAGCTGTGCTTAATTCCTCACAGACATAAACCTTGTATATTCACGGGGAGGAAGGTAGGGTTGTTGCTCTCTGAGACTGTATTTGAATCAAAATACTGTTTCTCAGGGTAATGATGACTCAAACTGATGTTACAACAACCCTATGTATAGGAATATTTGAATTCACTTAACGGGCTACATGGCCATATAGTGCTTTGGGGCATATTAACATTTAGTCTTTTTCCATGGAAGGTCAGTTCCCCTTATCTACAAATTTGTAGATCTGGTTTAGTGATCTGCACCAGCTGAGTGTCTTCCTTCACATATATATATATATATATGATTTTAGAGACAACTTTTTGGGGATAAATTTTCTTTGGATGCTATTACTTCACAGTATTTATGGGGTTAAGCAAACAAATTTGTGGATAACCAAAGTAGGTCACGTGGACAAGACTAATTAAGCTGCATATAGGCAGATAAAATCAGGGAAGGAAACAAGCTGTGAATAGAAGAAACACTCATCAAAAGGCAGTGTGACCTGTATTGAAAGTTAGGGGAAAATGTATATGCTTGCTTTATTTTTTCACTTTCATTATTCTAGACAGTTCAAAATTTGTAAAAATTGAAGACCCTAAATTACATCCATGTTTTGAGTATGGCTACAGTGTTGAATAAATCTCCAGTGGGAATAATAGCTGATGTTCTGTGCATCCTTACAGGAAAATCCAAGCTAATAAACAAATAGATGCCTGGTGTAGCTTTGTTTATTGCAACATGTTACATAGCAAGGTTTTTGTATCTGTGGCTCAGATGCTTTGTTGGTTTCATTGTTCATTTAATAAATGAAGTTCCAGTAATGTGCTAAATATCTCTGCACTGATTCAGAGAAGGGACTGTTTTATTTTATTTTATTTTTTTTTACTTTCCACAAAACCAAAGTCAGCAGACCTTAAATTCAGTACTTTGGTAAAAAATGACCCCGGTTGCTATATGGGGCATACAGAGGCATGTAAGGAGCAAAAAGCCACCAAGGCTCACTGGGATAGAGAATGCACTGTCTAGGTGAAGGAGGTGCAGCATTGCAGTGGGAAGATGGATGGTGCAAAGCTGCCTGCCAGAACCCAGCACCAGTGCAACAGCCTTACTGCAGAGAGTAAAACTAGTGAGTTGCTGATAAACCTCTCCACATCTCATGCCTTGGTCTCCCTGATGGTTTGCAAACCCAGGTAACGTTGAGATGTGGTGTTTGGGGAGTCAGCACAATGCAGCTGTGTCTCAGGGGTGGTCAACTGGAGACAGTTGGAGTTGTCCTTTACCTAAAATATCTGAGGTTGCCTTCTTAGGGGCTTATCTTCCTGATGTAATTCTTTTGTCATGAAAATTTCAGTGTATTTCGGGCGGAAGTAAATAAGCATTGCATAATTTGGTTGATTGGCATTGGGTTTATTTGTCTAACTTGAGATCTCCACTGAGATTTGGGTACATCTGTCAATTTTATTCTCCTTTCTCCCATCCCTTTATCAGAGAAGATATGTTTGCCTGGGAACAGTTACTTCCCATGGGATGATTGGTTGTTAATGAGACTCAAAATTGATACCAGGTTGTTTAGAAGCAAGATTGTGATCTTGATTCATTGTTTGCATGTGGCTATGCAAAATGTGCAAAGACTTGGGAATTTGTAAACTAGGGAAAGCTTCTGTATTATTTGTTGTGCTTCCAGTTTCATTGAACATAGTTTGTTTGCTGTATTTGTAAGGGAAACAAGAGAATCCAATCCTAGAGTAAAATTATTCATTTAAAAGACAATGTATTGTCAGTACAGATGCCTTAGATCTGCTTCCGCTCTACATATCTGCTGTGTTAAAGCACATAAACACGTGTTATAATAGAAATGAGCCTAATCTTGTTGACTACTCTCTGACATATGTGGAGATAATCCTGTTTAGGCAGCTTAAAAAATTCACAGGAATGTTTTGCTACTTACTATACCTACGTGATATTGTTAAGCCTCATTCACTGTACACTGGCCTGCATGCTTGGAGGCTCATGTTTTCTTGTGTTTTTATTTCCTCATCTGGTTCCTTTCAAGCTTACCACATTTCACAAGTAAATCCAAGGCTGGATTACGAAGCTATTTCCCAGATCCTGTGAAACTGAGTGATGGCATTTGGGAAGGTAAACTGTCTCCAGGAGTCTGCCTAAGGTCTACTACAAGGCAAGGCTCACAGGCTGCTCATTTAAAGGGCATTTTCACTGTACCATGTTAATGGAATGAGAAAAATGCATCCCTGGTGATCTGGGATAAGCTGAACAACTTGTATTTTGACAAGCACGATATGTAATTTTTAAGTTCTGTGAGTTTTTTCACTTTTTCTTGTTTGTTTCCCTTGTAGTTTTCTCCATGAAGAGAGTGTGCTCTGTCAGATTAATTAGTCCTGATGAATTTCTTGAGATCATGCAGCAACAGCTCTTAACCTTTTTTGCTTGTTATATGCATGGTGATTTGCTTGCTAAACCTTAACAAAATTTTAAATTAGCACAAACATTTTCTTTATTACGGACATGGCTGTCATAGTATTTTTAGTAAGCATGGTTTAATCTTCCATGACAGGTTGATCAAACTATTTGAAATTGTGGCATCTTGCATTTCCATTTCCTTTAAATGCTGCTGGGACAATATATAATAATTTTTTTTCTGATGGCAAACTGAATGGAATGGGAATGGATTGAGCTCTGTTCACCATTGGAGTTGCAGGCAAGACCTGGGAGTTGAATATTTCACTTCTGAGCAGGTTGGTTCTTCTTGCACAGGTCAGCTACAGCTCTGGTTTCTCTCTCTTTTATTACTCCATCTTTCATCTCTCTTCACTTACCATCCAGGAAAGTTAATAAATTCCTGTATTTTACTAAAATTCTTGCCTTAAGAAAATGATTAGTAACAGGCTGCACCCACCTTCAGTGATCTGTGATTTATTACTGGGGGGAATAATCTCCCTCATGTTGTCAAAATGGTTAACAAATGTTTCCACAACACAGCAATGATTGTCTAGATGGTACATGTAAATAAAATGGAGCCATCTGGACTGCCAAAAGCATGGCAAATACAGTTCTCTGCCAGTTTGAGTTAGATTAAGTCTGTATTTTCCTTGTAGTTAATCATAATCCGTGAATTTCATTCACTTCTTGAAATTATTTTTTTTTCTTTTTGGTCAAGAGCTGGAAACATTTAGAACCGTTTGCATGTGCTGGAGTCTGAGAAACAAGCAGCCCACTTCCATTTTGGTAAATACTGTTTATAGGCTTTCCTTTGGGTTTAGACTAAAAATCCAGTTAGAGGTACAGATAGGAAATGGGCACAAGTCTTTCTGTGCAGCTGGGTTTCAGAGTTGTCCACCTTCCCATAGAAAAGAGGAGGAGAAACTTAGCAGTGCAAAATTTAGGACTGACTTCATGGAGTTGGGCAGATCTGATGAGTTACATGAAAAATTACATCCAATGTGAGTACCTTCTGGCATTTCAAAAAGCCTATATTATTTATTAGCTATGGATTTTGCAGTATTCGGGAAATGAAATAATTAGGAGCCATGAACTGAGGGTGACACATTTTTCTTTCATCACTGATTGCTTCTAATTTGCAGTAATACTTACGACTTTAATTATATTGCCATTTTATGTTTAGATAAGCATAGGAAGGAGGTATTTTTCTTTCCATAACTGAACTTTTTTAACCTGTTACAAACAGGCAACAAAAATGCAGGATCTGATTCTAGTCTTGGTTTCATGATCATAAACTCAGAATTTAAGGTTTTTGGAATTATATTATTCTTTATAAGTTACAGCTTTCCTGGTAACATGAGTCTTCTTAAGCTGACATTATGGAATCAAGGTGTTTTAGTAATTTAGAAAACATAGGCATTGAAAATGTCTCAATGTCTTGCTACTAGTCTATGTGAAACCTATTCCTAGGTTACAGGATTTCACATAGACTAGTAGCAAGACATCCAGATATTTTGGGGGTATGGAAAAGCATTGTTGGCAGTGTACAGTTTATTCTTGAGCTTGACTTTAGTGCTCAGTTTGAGTATTGCATATCTTGCAGTTGTTCTAGTGGTTACAGACCTTCCCTTAATGAAGTGTCAGGTGAAAAAAATGCTTCACATGGTCTCCTATTTGAATTCTCCTCAGCTGATGACATGCTCAGAGGTCTCAAGGATCCTTATAAATTAAACGTTGCTCTGCTTCAGGTGATTGTCAGTGTGTTTGGATTACAACTGCTATTTAAATATCTTACAAGCTCTTCTGATCTTGACTCATCAGTGTTTTCCCCAAAGGGACCTTTTTAATGAAGGTTACACGACACTCAGTAATCTGTTAAGGAAGCCAGCAGCCATGAGTGGTATGCTCTGATTTTGTGGCTGTCCCACTTTAGGAGAGGAGGAGGGAAATCTAGAAAACTGTTACCCTGAGGCTTTCTACTACAGCTCCTGTGGCTGGGAAACCTCCAGTGTAAAGCAGCAGAATGACACGTTGGATTAGAAGTTCTTTAAGACTGTTTGGGCAGCAGCACTGCCCAGTAGCCTGTGGAATTTGGAAAGGATTTTTGCCTGTTACTGTTGCACTATTTAAAGCCTCTGACTATTTGTTTTCTACTTCTAAGTGGCAAACATTTGTATAACAGATCTAAATTCTGACTAAATTGGGTTGGCTAGTTACTTTCAGCTTATTTTGAGGTAGTGAAGTTGGAAACTTCTCCTACCCTGATAGATTTTTACTTTTATCAAGTCATTTACTTACAAGTTTACCAGTAGGATACTATATTTGAAATTTTTCAGTCTGATCAAACTTCATACATCAAATATGTAGATTCCTGTCTCTTGTTGTCACAAGCTTTTGCTTTATATGCTCATGCTATAGCCCCATACATCCCTTTTGGCTTCGTGGTTATAATCTTTTGGCCAGTGGTACTCAGCTTATGTGGCCATGGAGCAAAGATAAAGTGTGTCACTGAGTTTCAGCAGAGGATTTGCATATGCTCTTAACTTCACCCATGCATTATTCCTTCTGCATTATGCATGGGCAAGGTGTTAAGAGAGCTGCAGTTTGCATGCAGCTCAAAACTACTAAGTGAGGTTTAACAATGTTTAATTCGCTGAGTATTTTAGAAAGAGGTCTAATAAGGGCTGCTAAAGTCAAGTCACCTGTAACACAGGTCCAAGTGGGGTCATGAACATTGCACAAAACTCTAAAAAAACCTGAAAACAAGCCCTTGTTTAGTCCCCTGGAGCTGAACACTCTGGGCTGTCATGGAAACAATCTGAGTGTACTGAACTGGTTGGTGATGGGATCCTGAGCACAGCTCAGACAGGTGGGATAATGTCCTGCTCATGACTTTGCACCTTATCTTCTCTTCCAAGACCAGAAATTGGAAGAAGCCATCTAGGATCTGAGTAGGAAGAGGTGGCTGAGGGACCTTCTGTGTATGACTCCTTTGCATTTACACGGAACATTCCATTTTTGTGCAGTCCTGGCTCAGTTTAGCATATTCTATTGCCTGAATTCTTGATGCAGCCTTTTTCCTGTGTCTGCTAAGTGTCTTTGGAGAGGCAATGTGTGGAACTGTGGACGTTCTCTGTGTCTTGAGTGTATGTGAAATTACCTGTACATTTGCCTGTATTTGGACAGGAATTTTTTTTCCTGTTAGACTGAATTTGTTGCCATAAGTAGTGAATAACTTGAAGCTGCAAAGCATCTGGTGTTTTTGAAGACTTCTCTGCTGCTACACAATACACAAGCATTTAAACTGTTATGTTCAGACTGCTGAGGAAAAAACAATTAGAGTAGTCGAGCATAGCAAAAAAACCAAGAGAGTCACAGATCTGTGAATTCATTGCAGTAAGTGTTCAAGCAGCTGTAGATTTTATATTTAGTTCTGAAAAGGTCCATGTCTGTTCTCAATTCTAAATATATACCCAAAAATGGTCTCTCCTGATGAATTAAATAATTATTTTTCACTTTCTCAGACTGTTTCCCTGATTCTGGTCACATTGGAACCTTGCAAACAGACTTTCTTCATTTGCTCTGGCTTTCTGTAATGGCAGAATTAGATGATAGTGGTCTCTGAAAAACTCACATAGCTCTTCCCTTCCTAAAGTAATTTTTCAGTTTGTCTCTTTGTTCTTTGCTGAGCTGGAATCAGATCACGTTTATGTATCAAGTCTCTCTCTAACAGCATTTGCATCCATCATGTACTTACATGCCCTTGGTCCTAGTACTTCCTCAGTATTTGAGCTCTTAATCTAACAGGGAAAAAAAGTGCAGAATTCAGTGTGTGTGTTTGGGGTCTATTAGTATTAAAGATGTCTGGGAGTCTCTGAGTATTACTAACTAATGGCCTGCCTGAAGCCTTACAGTGCAAAGTGCCTTCAGCTCTCTATAAATTACATGAGTGTACTGTTAAAGCAGCAGTTTGTACTTTCATGTGGAGTAACAGGGCTGCTTTAACATTTTTTTTTTTTTTTACTGAACTGGATCATGGAAAATATACTATTGTCATGTGAATTCTTCAGGTATTCACATTGTGTAGACATCACAGGAATTATCTTTGATTTCAGAAGCTGCTAGTAGTGTAAGTTTATGTGCTAATAAAGAGAGTCTTCAAGGTTGGTAACATTTTTGTCTACATGAAAATAGAATACTTAGGATGCTGTGATAGTGTTAAGATTGTGAGGGTTGTTTGTGTAGTTTTAAATGGTATTAATTAAAACATGCTAATCCTGTAGTTGAATGTTCCCAAATGCTTCATTTTTGAGTGTATCAGTATACCCATTTTCTGTGCCATCCTCAGAAATTGCCAGAGTTGGGTATTTCTGTATGGCTGTGCAGACATCTGTGCTCATAAGCTGGCTGGTCATCTGGGAGCCAGTTCAGAACCAGAAATTGGGGCTGCTCTGGCACTGAAATAAGTTGTGAAGTTATGCAGAAATATTCACTGGGGTTTACCAATATGTTTGTATGATTTTAGTTAACTTGTGTGAGTCACAATATGGGCAGAATATGTGCATGTTTTTCTGCCAAGGAGCTTCTAGATGTGCCTTATCTACTCAGTATTAGAATTTACTCAAGCTTTGCTCTTCTTAGCTAGTTACTGTTACTTTCCTAGGTGTGCACTTAAGCATAAATACCCACAAACAAATTTATCTTCCTGTATAGAAGATTCCTTAAAGGTACAAATTACCACGAAAAAACCTTCCACAAGAATGCAAAAATTTTGACATTTTCATCATCAAAATTCAGACAAATATTAGAACATTCCCGATTCTGAAACTTGCCAAATCTGGGGGAAGATGTGACCTCTGTCTCTTTGGGGAATGTTTATCCTGCAGCCCACTGGTGCTGGGAAGGATTTCCTCCAGCAGTGGAAGCAGCTGCAGTGCCATGTTTGGGAGGCAGCGTCCCGGCTAATTTGCTGGGGTGAAAAGGAACAGCACTAAGAAGCTGAGGAGAAGGGACTATAAATACTGTATGGCTGCAGCTATACTGCTCCCTGAACCAAGTCACTATTGCTACATTGCAGAATTGTCAGATCTATTAGCTGTACAGCACCGGATCTCTTGAAAACAACAAACAGTACCATTTGTTTCTGTTTTGGCTTGGAATTATGGTTTGGCATTTTTTAGATTGATTTGATCAAGACAATGGCTTATGTGACCATGCTTTTCTCCCCTGCATATCACTCTCCTGCTTTCTGCTAGCTTTTGAATTTACTGCTCAAATTGAGTGAATTTTTAAAAAAAGATCAGAAACCTCTGAAGGTTTTATGTTCCTACAAATGTGTTAAAAACGGATGGTTAGAGATGATAGAGACCCACAGTAGAGCTCCCACAAAGGGAAACCTATGTTTCCTGTCATGTTTGGTGTCACCTAAGGGATGAGCCTGCGTATGGTCACATTCTTTTGGCCAGTCACACATGAAAGGAACTGCTGGAAGAGAAAACTGTTGTGGTGTAGGAAGTGCTAGGGATATGCGAGTAACTTGGGATTTCATGGCATGGAGATTTATTTAGGGTTACATTGGAGACTCTGAGGAGAAGAGGATCTTCTGCTCTACTGATTCTGTCCTCTGAAGAGGGGAAAAAGGCAAGATCTGGGGAGGACTCAGAGGTATTTGACTACATATAGAGTGTTAAGAGGATTCTTTCACAGAAACAGAAGATAGGACAGTTGCTCACCCATCCACCAGTGATGTCTTTCTCCACTGTGTAACCTCACCCAGCCTCATGAAGAAGCCAGTATGGCATTTCATTTGTTTTCTGTGAATTTGTAATACAAAAATACTCTCATTTAAAGAGCTTTTCCTAGCTCTTGGCAAACCCCTGGTTTTCACATTGATTTTATTTTCCTTAGGGTTATCTCTAGAGTACTGTGAAAAAGAACTGAACACCCAAAATACAAAATAGAGTCATGCTGCTGGGCAGTTTTTTTAAATAGAAGAATTTGGCCTCCAAACAAGAAACTGCTGGCATTCTCCT
Organism: Florisuga fusca; assembly: GCA_038090715.1. Lineage (NCBI taxonomy): Eukaryota > Metazoa > Chordata > Aves > Apodiformes > Trochilidae > Florisuga > Florisuga fusca. Next base: position 669,613 of record JAAWXA010000027.1, read on the forward strand.
TTTCTTCCACAATGGAGTGCTAAAATTCCCTGCAATGAATTTCTGTGGCCTTCATCCTGTGGGGTATTTAGTAGTGGAATGCTTACCATTTTTATTACTTTTTTGTTATTTGTGATGCTTACCATTGAAATCCCAAAATATTTGCTTAAGGTTCAGGCTATTGCTACAGATGTACCTTTAATAAACTCATCAGTACCTAACCAAAGCTGACCAAGTTATAACTCTTTCCTAAAACCCACAAAGGTTGTTTTTGGAATGTATTGAGCAGATGTGTCAGCACTTGAGAGCAATTTTGGAAAGTTTCATGTATGGTGGGTATTTTCATTCCCAGATAATTCTTCCTCCTCTGTCTCCATTTAGCAACTGAAAGCTGGTGTATTTAAAAGTGATGGTTCAAAAGTGAAAGACATTGATCCTGTCTCTCAGAGATTAAGAAATCTGTTGGGATAGTTAGTTGATTATGCTTTGCTTTTTATCTGCTGACTTCTCTCCTTGTGTGGATTCTGTTTTTTGCCTTGAGGGGAACAGCTGATGAACATTCCTTACCTACCTTTCCTGGGACATTGATGATTGTGAAGATCACTTATCTCCTCCTCTAAAAATACAAAGCCTACTAGGTTTAATCTGAAATGCAGTTTACTTCTGTGATGTATGAAATACAATAGTTCAGTGTGGGAAATGTCCTTAAATAGTTTTGTGAGATGGTTGTGGAAATCATGCAGGTGCTGCAGACAGATTTGAAAGTATTTTCTTCCTACTCAAAACTTCCTGAATATGTTTATTTTTAGTAAAATGTGTCGAAGTCCATATTTAAAATAAAGAATAGGCTTAAGTACACTGAAAGTATCGTTGAATGTTTGAGTACACGTGTACATATTAACATGAGCTATTTGAATTTGCAAGAAGGGTCTAATAAAACATAGAATAAGGAGGAGTGAATTCAAGGTTAATTCATTTTTTATCTGTATTGCAGTAATGTTGTGGTGCTGATGTTCCTCGAGTTAATTCCAGTTTCTGTTGTAGTCATAATCTGTATTTTCTGGGGAGCTGCATGCCTGGTTTACACTTCTCTTGAGTCTAATAGTGCCTGTCTAGACCTCTGAATGTACTTAGGAATAACAGATGTAACATATTCCAATATTATTTTGCAATGGAGTCCTGTACACCATAATACACCAAAAAGCAAAAGTTTATCAAACTGGCTTTCCCTTCCATTTATACTTGTAAAGGGAAGATGGGCAGGATAGGCAAGACTTTCTTCAGCATGAACTTTTACCCACAACTGAAAGACAATAAAACCAGCATGCCTGCTGATTTGGGCAGGCTTCTGAGGGCTCTGGAAACAGCAAACCCTAATTTCTGGATCTCAGGTGGACTTGGGGAAAAAACAACCATCTTGCTGCTCTTATTTGAGTTGTTCAGCATGCCTGGGATGCTCAGTGCTGTGGCAAGACAAATCAACAAAGATGTCTGTGGGAAACAACAGAGCAGCATCTTTCACCTTCTGTCAGATGTGGCCTGAAATTATGTCTGTCTTGATAACCAGAAAAGGCCATTTTTGCCTTAGTGCTGACTTTGTGCTGCCAGAAGCACTCTGAAGTGAGTGAAGTTAAATCATGCTCTGCCCTTACACAGCTATGCACTGTATTTATGGTCAAGCATGGGGAATATGTTGGAAATCTGTAATGTGGAAATCTTCCTTTTTCTCTTGCAGACTGACATACCAGAATCTTCGTGCTGTCTTTATAGATTTTAAATAGGGTGGCCATTAGGTCACTGTATTTCTTTTTCCACATGTCAGTATTCTTTATGTCCTTCTGCATTTTTTACAGAGAATGAGATGAGAGAGTGCTAGATTCTGATGTTCATCTTGACACAGTTCCTCTCCTCTGTCTTCTGACAGGTAAGTTTGCCAAAATAATTTTGTTGAGAAATGATTTAAGTTATTCATGTTGGATGGGTGACCCTAGCTGGCTTCTGCTAAGTTGTATTTCACCCTAGGTGTACTGAAGGTGTATTTCAAAAAACAGGTGGGCAAAAATTCTTGAGAAACCTGCTTCATCCCCACAAAGGCTGGTACTGAGCTGCTGGAAACAGAAAGACCTCATCAGTGTATTGCTGAACTGCCTTTCAGATAAATCTAAAGCAAACAGAACAACAGTTACTCATAACTGCCTTTGACAATGTATAAACACTGAAATATATACTTTAAAATATAGATGTGATAGTTTAAGGCCTTTGCTTATCTTTTCAGTCTTGTTTTTTTGTTTTGTTTTTTTTTTTTTCCCCTTCAAATCCTGTTCTTTTCCATGTACATTCCTAGTGGTCACAGTCACTGCAGATGTGAAAAGCAGCCATCCATGGCTGAGCACACTGTGCTGCTTCAGAGAGCCAGCAGTGACAGTGATGTTTGATGTAGGTTGTAAATACTTTTCTGTCCTTTGCATGCTCTGAGTAGTTAGTGAAATGGAACTTTGATCTAGCCCTGCACCCTGGTGCCTGCATGGATCCAGGCAGTCAAAGTCATCAGCCTGGGTGCTGATGCAAAAAGAAATGGTCTAAAGGCCATCCCACCTTGCCTGGTCCTCCTTCAGGACAGTGGTGGTGCAGCTCTGGTGCCTGGGATGCTTCATGTAGATGCAAGAGGAGCTCTGCACAGCAAGCAAAGGCAAGCTGTAATGGTGGAAAATGCAGCTGACAGGCATACTGATAGCTGCAGGTTCATGGTGGGACAGAGCAGCCCCTGGTGAACCTTTCTGTTGAGTGGAAAATTAGGTGACAACCTGAAATCTAACACAAAAACCTGGGGAGGAGCTGGTGGCTTCCAGTGATAAGGGAGAGACAGGAGAAGTGTCAAACTTACTGAAGTAAAAGCATATAAGGAAATTGAACCCTGATGTGCTTCCAGTACCCCAAAAGGGGCAGAAATGGTCATTACTCTCCACGTGTGGCTGAAAAACCATGTGAAGGTGAGGACTTTAGATTTATTAAGGCCTGAGGATAACTTCAGAGATGAGGCATGTGTAGAAACAACTGGGAGGCAGACTGATTAAAATCTGTTAGAGAACGTGAAGCAGACATAAAACCTAATGGCAAATCCCTTTTTTAATGCTTCTTTCCTTTAAAAATGTGAACTGAAGAAAACGTTTCTGGCTTTATATTGATGCTGAAAAGGAGGGCTTTGCTTCCTCTGCCTCCTTCATTCCTGCAAGCAGCAAAGCAAAGAGTGGGCTCAGTAAATCTCATTAATGGGTATGTCCTGAAGGATTTGGTTCACATGATGGGCTTAATTATTTCCTTCCCCACACAGCTGCATTACAGCCTAAGCAGAGCTGCATAGATGTTGGTCTTCTTTTATAATGAGGTGCAGGAAGAGGTCGTTCTGACAGCATCAACAGCAGGGTGAGGAAATGAGCTTTGCATAGAAATTGTTCAGGTTAAGTAATACACGTGGAAGCATCTGAGCAACAAAACAAAGAGGGCGTCTTGTAGGGTCACCCCAGCCCCCAGTTTTATAGGAAAATAGGAGTCCTTTCAAGTATGGTATTTCTGGGCATTGCTGCTCCTCTTTCCTCCAGAAACACAGTCCCATGGGGGTGGCCATCACAGAGGTTTTTGACTAAAATCCTGGTATCATCAGCTGCTTGATGCTTATGGAGCATTTAGTAAGAACTTTTCGAAAGACTTTCCTAAAAGACTGATAGTAGCCTGCCTGGAGTTCAAGAGTTTTTTTTTTTCCTTGCAGTTTTTTATTCAGAATAGGATTCAATCAAGTTGTGGGTGGTTTTTTTGTGTGTGTGGTGTCTTTTTTTTTTTTTTTTTTAAGTGCTTTTATATTCAGTTTGCATATCTTGATTAGAGTGTGATAATTGCCACGGCTGGAATCTCCACAGTCTGCTGTCATAAAATTATAAATGGTAATGAAATCACTTAATCAGGTCTTACTGGAGTACAATCAACATGAAATCTAGTCAATTAGAAATAAATCCGTTTAAAGTATTTCTGGTTCTCCAACAGGATCACTTTAGGACTTCCATTACCTGCAACTGAATTAGAGACCTATTTAAAACAGGTAGAAATTAGTTTCTTTAAAGAAATCACTCTGTTATGAACAAATCCAAAGCTTTTGGGGATGCTGAAATTTACCTGCATCTCTGTGTAAACTATAGATTGGACTGGTCAGAGATAAAATTATAGGTTCAGTCAATGATAATGGTAAAGGTGATGTCCCCTTGAATAGCACAGGAAGGGAATATGTGACAGGCAGTAGGTTTAACACCCAACATGCATTTTTGTATGTTTGAGAAAACTTTGAGTATATTTTGCATTGTGTAAACACAGACCATCTTTATTGCAAAATGTATGTTTTCAATATGCTAACTTTCTAGAAGCTTTGAGCTTACAGAACTAAGCTGTTGTAGGTTAATATTAGTTTGTAGATTAATAGTTTTAGGTTAATATTTTGGTTTTGTCCTAAACCCTTACAGCTCTATTTAAAGACAAAATACAGATTCTAGTGCTATGTTTTGCTGTTGGCAACTGCTGTTGCAGTAGGACCAAGCTGTCCAGACATCCAGTGTGGTTGCCAATGTAATTTCTAAATTTAGTCCTTGTCTTGCCCTGCTTTTTGAGGTCAAGTTTTTGGAAATTGCTTGGTCATGACTTTGTCACATGCATCAGTGTGAAGGCAGAATCACCTTATCTTTATTTCTGATCTGGAGGAGGTGATGGAGCTTGCTTTTCTCAAGCTTGTGGATGGCACCAAACTTCAGAGAACAGGTCTCTCATCCCTAGGCACCACGGCAGGTTGTCTTGGTTGCCTAAATTCTGGCTAGGTATAATTTGCTAAAAATGAGTTTCTTATCTTTACAATGAGTTAAACCAAAATCTCAAAGGTCAAGAGAATAATTTATTTCTCAGTTCCTCTGCAGAGTCACTGTGCTGCCTGGGTCATCCTGGCAGATCACTTAACCTTTCTGAGCCTGCAGGTTTTTTTTTCCCAGTCTGCCATCACCATCATCATTCACATACATGGTGCTAAAGAATGTCCTTAATTGCACCATGAGCTCAGGCTTGCCTGCACAGGCTGAAGCATTAATTAAAGCCCAAGAGATGCTTACCTTGGCTTGGAAAATTATCAGGCAAGATGCAGATAAGATCAGTAGAGTCCCTTTTTCAAAATTTCCTCTTGAACAAATCAGGTAAGTTTTTCTGCAGTTAGGGTAAGAGGAGCCTGGAGACCATCTGTCACTGGGAAGGAGGGGTATTTGCTGCAGACAGGCACAGATGGAGGCAAAGATAGTGACAGAGCTTTGCTTACACTGGAGTTGGGCTAAACCAAGGGCTGGTCACCTGCACTAGTTCTTCTACAGTGTGCTCATCTTTTCTGGGTCACCATTTGTTTATAGCTTCTCTATTGATTAAGAAATTAAATAAAGTATATTATATACAGGCCAGGTAGTTCCTTCTGCATTTCTTTCTACTTCTCTATGCAAATGGGTTTACTGGTGCAGGACTGTTCAGAAATAAAGGCAGCAACTGAGTAAGACATTTATTCACCTCCTATATTGCCTCCTGTATTGCCAACATACTTACTGGTAATGGTGAAAAGTAATGGTCACAATTGACTTATGTTTGTATAACTACACCTGCTCTAAGGTCTCTGGACCCTCATTTTAGTAATTGAAGTGAAACTGAGCAGCAGATGAAGCTGATCAATACAGCTGGTCTCTGTGTCTGACAGTTTGCCAATGGCTCTAGTTAAGCAGATCTATACAGTGAAAAAAAAATCTATCTTGTGGAGGATTTCTGGATTTCAAAACTTGATTTCTTTAGACTGTGGAATAAAACTCCCATAGTTTGGTGCCCTCCCTAGAGCAGAATATTGGAGTGATGTAAGGTAAACATCTCACACTGATGTCCTCTACAGACTTCAAGAGATGTTTCCTGCTGAGTTGAAAGAAAAATGAATTTGTTGAAATGAAACAAACAAAAAAACACCAACACACACAACAAGAAAGTGTATTTGAATTTTTTTGAACCAGCTCTTGAGCAAAGATAACTCATAGTTTTGTAAGAAAAATAAAGCATCTACTTGAAGCTTTGCTTTTCTAACTGGAATGTTATTTTCTTCGATTAAAATGATGAAAATAGTGAGACTGTTTTTGGAAACACAGCAAATAAATTAAAATAACAGAGTAGCCCCAACCAGGATTGCATCTGAATAGAATTCAAGTTAAACTTTATAGCAAACTCTAAATGCTAACCCATGTGTAAAGAGAAGAGGGAATCTGTTTTATCTACTCTCAGGATCTGACCTAATCTACATAACAAGATAGCAACAGTGCTTGTCTGTTAATATATAGTTATGTTTGTATTTGAATTATCACTGAAATGTTTTCCTTATGGAAAAAGAGGAAAAGGGTTGATAAGCATCAGATGTAAATTAACAATCAACTAAGCTGCTTTTTCACCAGGGAGATGAATCTGAGGTAAATATGTTCAACAATTTTTTTCAAATTCATATTGTAAATATTTTGAAGTTCTCATGTCCTTTCCCTTCCAACATGTTGTAATCTTTTTGGTATTTACATAGTCAAGGGCAAGCAGAGGCTGGAAACAGAAAAGCTGAAGATAAAATTGCCTTCCCTACATGCTTCTGTTTTGTAAAGAAAATTTCTGCAGAAACCAAAATGTTAATTATATCCATCTTTTGTAAGTAGATAATGACTTTAAAGTTGAAGTGGTGGAATATTTCTGCATTACTTACAGTAATCCATAGCTAGTTACTCATATGTTGTATTGAATGGTCCCAGGGAAACACCTCTGAGTGGTACTTTGGACTGGGGACAGTGTCCCTGTAACAGCTGAATCTGTAGTGTATTTTCCTGGTTTGATAACTGAAAAGCTGCCATATAAAGAACTAACTGCCTCATTGGATCCAGAACTGGGTAAACTTTTCAGTATTTTGTGTTGGCTTTTCATAACTTGCCCTGGCTGCTGTTTTGCTCGTGAATGCAACACACAGGGGGTCAAGTCTTGTTGGAGCTATTTCTGAAGGAATTCTGCTGACTGCAGTGGGCTTTACATATGACTGATTTCCCATGCAAGGTATGAGATTGCTTGAAAAGGATCTCGAAAGGTTACTCTGTGTATTTTTTCTCCTAGCAGGTTCAGCAATATAATGATCATAGGACAGATCCAACTCTACTCTCTTAGAAAGGTGTATTTAGAAAGGTGTATTTTAATCTCAGATTTGGGTTGCTGAACTTGGGTATCTGGAATAATAGGCTTGGTAGATTTTCATGAAAAGTTTTATTGTAGGAACTATTGTAACTATTTGAACTGGTTATTTAGTCTCTTTAACATCTGTTTCAAGTGTTTAGAAATCTGGACTAATACATCCTGAACAGATGACTTTTTAAATTTAAAGTTGTTTTTACAACCTACAATTGTTTTGGGATTCAGTCTCTTATTTGATACTTCTCAGTGTATTTCATTTTGTCCTAGGTAGCTATAGTATATATCCATTGCAAGCAATTTTTAAAGAATGCCTTAAGAGTAGTGTTGTTAGAAAATGTAAGTTCTAAGAAATGTACAAAACTAGACAACATATTAAAAACAACTGTAGAAATGAACAGAGCCTAGAAGCTACCTGCCTTGGGGCTCATGGGGCTGGCCATAATTCCTTGTCTGGAAAAATGACCTTTAAATAAAGGTCAGAAAGAATTGTACTGGCAACCTTGCAGGTGCTGTAAAGAGGCACTTAAGATACTATATTGCTGGTGGGAATTGGCCTTTACTGTAAACTTCACTGTGGTTACCACTTAAAAATACTTGCTATGTTTTCCCTAGTAATGGGTTTGAATGTAAAAAAAAAAAAAAAAATTAACCATTTTAACCAGCCTGACTGATCTCTGCTAAATCTTTACAACCAGCCCCTCTTTATTCTAGTGTGTTGTTTTCTCGTGTTGAACTCCTACTTCAAATGTTTGGTTTTTTGTTTTATTATTTGTTTCCTTTTTTTTATAGCTCCTTCTCTGTCTGTCTTTGATCTTTGATCATTCAGTACCATAAGCTGCTTGTCTCTTGCATTGTTTGTATCTATCCTTCCCCAAAACCTTTTTGCATCTGCCTGCTTGAACTTCAGCCTTTCTGTAAAGATGCTGTGACTCACTGAATAGTTCGCAAGGAAAATAAATTCTAAGTAGAACAGACACAGGACAAAGGAGAATTTTAGCATCACAAGCTTTTGGGAAGCTGAAGAAACATTTAGCAAATTACTCTCTATTCACAGAAACAGGATGCCTGTGTAAATCTGTGGGTGTGCAGGAGTGCTAATGGTGAAATACTTCTGTTTAAAAAAAAGAAATTAAAAATTACACTCTTACAGTCTGATCTTAAGACCCACTTTAATCATATGATGTTGGTATTTAAGACTTTAAATACCAGAAGTTAATGGGGCTTAGCCTCTTCTTGGTAAGCTTGTGCTGTGCAAATATACATGAATGAAGGATAGCAAGCTGCCTCAGAAATAAGAAGCAGGTTCAACAGCTACTTCACTCAATTTAATTTTTTTTCCTTAAAAAAAAGGCAGTGTAGACAAAGTTAATTTAAATGAAGGAATGGTGTAGAGGTTATATTTTTTTTTTTTTTTTTTTTTTTTTTTTTTTTTTTTTTTTTTTTTTGGTGGTGTTGCATCAATGCCAGAGGTGCCTCCTCCTCTGATGGGCCTGGGAGAAGAGCAGGAGCTCCAAGTGCCTCCTTTTCCCTGAGTTATTGCTGTGGGCTGGGTTACCACTCCTTGTGCATGTTCTGTTTTACTTCTTGTAGATACATTCTTTTAGGTTTTGCAGTTGTCTGGGTGAGTTTTCTATCAGTGGGTTTCAGTAAGCTGCTGCCCTGTTGGAATTACACTATCTTGGTGCTAATAATAGAGATTTTCATGAGAGTTAATCAAATAGCCACATTTATGTAGATTTCTTTCCTGTCACTTAGGCAATAGTGTTTCAGATTCACTTTAGACTGGCAAGCAGTAATACTGCCTTTGGAAAAAGTGGTTCTGCCCTTTTCATGCCCCGGCTGTTTGCTGCTGGCTCTCTGCCATCTTTCTTCTGCTGCTTGTGCAAATATTTGCATAGTGATCCAGTTCAGAGATGTGATGGATGCTGAAACTAACCTCCCAGAGAAAAAAAAAAAAAAAAAGAAAAAGAAAAAAGAAAAAAACCCAAACACAAAAATGGTGTTTCACCTGGATCAGTGCTTTATTCTGCTTTGCTGTTCATTTTAATTCAGAGATTAAAGCAGTCTGGGGGCAAGAGTGGAGTGGTTTGGGAAGCAAGGGAGGATGGGACTTCTTCTTCAGGAGGCAATGCCAGTCCTGGCCAGCTTTAAAGTAACAGTGCAGTGTGGAGATTGAACTCATCAAGTTGCAAATTGCCTGTTGGAGTTGGTCTTCAATTCAGATTTTCTTCTATGCAGCCTTTTCTGCAGAGCTGTGGAGAGGTGTGAAATTCATGGTTCATTGGGGTTGCACCCCCCCATCTTCAGTTTGAAAGGCATATTTTTTTTTCAATGTTAATATAATTAGAAAAGGCAAGGCTTGATCTTCTCCAGTATTTTAATTTTATAACTTGACATGCTGGCTTTTGAGCTGATGTAATCCTGAATAAAGCTGAAGAATCCAAGTGTTAGGAGCTCTGGTAGGATTTACACAGGTGGAAATTCCTTTCCTGAATTGTTTTACTTAAGAGTTAATTATTAAATACCTCCTCCTAGCAGTTGCTGTTATGCTAACAGCAAAGTTTTCTCACAGATTTTTTTCATGGCATTACTAAAGCCATAACAATGCTGACTCTGTACCTGAGATATTCCCACAGGTACATTTTTTACTCACCTGACAATAGCAGCCTAGAGGACTTCTCCCTGCAGGCAACAGGACTGTTATTGTGCAAATGAATGTTTATATAAAAATGGATTGTTCTTATCATGAGCAGGAGCCAGTGACTCTGGAGTTTGGAACTTTGCTCTGAGATCCGGCCTTGTTGGCCTTGGACAAGACATTTGATGCATGTGCCTCAGGTGTATTTTAGAGAGAGAAGAAAGAATAACCATTGAGATTAGTCCAAAGTGGTCACTCATGTGAGACTCCAGCTTACATTCACGCAGTAACAAAAGCAAAATCTCAAAGGTCAGGAAGGATGGCATCCTTTAATGTCCTTTATCAAGATTTCCCTTTTATTAGGATTAGTCTTGGTGTTAGGAGTGCATTTCCTTCTGTCTCACCACGTGTTATTGTGCACTGCACAGCTCCAGAGGGACCCTTTCTTTGCAGCTGAGCTGTGTTCTGCTTCCCCCTGGAGAAACTCCTGCAGGGTGAGAGCTGGAGATGTTCTGCAGAAGAGCAGGATCTCTCTGTGCACATGGCTGTGTGCTTTTGGTAGCTGACCTTTAGGTTTGCTCCAGGCAAACTGGACATCCTGGCGTAGGATACAATAAGCAGGGGACTTCATGTGGCACAGATCTTATAAAGTAGTTTTTTGTGTGTGTATATGTCACTGTATTTCATCGTCTACCCATATGAAACTGGATAGGAGGGTTTGTTAATTTGCAGGATCCACAAAACTGCACACAGATGCAATTAAGTTGAAAATTTTAAACTGTAGTTTTTGTAGTAGGCAAATACATTGTGTATCTTATAATGTATCTGTATTTACTGCAGATACCCTCTCCAATGTGTCTTTATCAATGATGTTTTAAACCCTTTAATATCAAGTTTATAATACTTAACATAGTTAAAAATAACATATATATATATTTAATGTTATTTTCATATGAAGTTTAACAACCATAAAGCTCCAGAAAAATGCATCAGTTTGTCCCTGCTCTTGTTTTTTTTCCCTCCCTGCCATGTCAAGGTTGCACTCACTGGAGCACCATTCAGAGACACAGCAAGCAAACTCTGGGAGTTGAATTTCTTGCCTTTTGATAACCCGTGCACTGTTTTAATTCCAGTCTTTCATAATACACTCTTAGTTTTAAACTCTTCTTAATGGTGGGGTGCTAACAACAGCAGGATAAAAAAATTCCTGCAGATTTTCTAAGTTGCTGGCTAGATAGAAAAAAAAAAAAAGTATCTAAAAATAACATCTGTGAGGGGAAGACAGCACTCTGAGCTCCACTTATTTCATCTGGCCTCTTGGCCTGAGAAATGTAACCTGGCAATAGCTTTAGAAGCAGAGTAAACATCCCAGTGCTCCCACAGAGCTAAAGGGCATGGTGCTGAGGGAAAAGTATAATAATACAGGTAAGCGTATAGCCATTGTTTTATTCTTGCATCTTCCAGCTGTTTTTATAGCCTGCCTGTGTCAGAAGTGGTGTTTAACCAGCTGGAGCCCGTGCTGGCTTTGTTCAGCCAGTGTTTAGGGGATGTTCTAGGAGATCTCCTGGGGCTGGGACACCCAGGGACCTCAAGATACAGGATTTGGAAATACAGAGGACTTGAGGTGGAGCAAAGGCTGTGGTGGTGGTAGTTTCCATTGTGAGTTGAGTTTCAAGATCATTGGAAATCTGTTTTCATTCATTTACGGAGAAACTTTTCTTTATTCAGCACCTCTCTATACCAAAATCATCCACTGATGAATTGTATGGCTATAAAATAAAATCAGCTTAATTACAGGAAGCAAAGATCTGTTGTGGTTTTAAGAAAGTGAAAGAAGACATCCAAGACAATCAGATCAGCACAACCTGATCTATATTTCAGCTCTCTACCATCCTTTTGGACCAGCGAATTGTCAAACTGGGAGCTGGGAACCTGGAATGCTCTATTTTCTTCTACTGTATAAGCCTAAGCAAGCCAGGCAAAACTGCCTTACTTTTCCTGAGGTAATAGTTTTTGGTTGTGGAAAAGTGTTTGGAATGTTATTTCAACAAAACTGAAACTGTTCCTAAAAGAAAACAACTTCCCTTTGGGAGCTGTAACAGACAGCACCTCTGGTTACCAAGTGGGATATCTTCCATTTCTTCACAACTTAAGAGACAACCAACCAGATTGTCTTTAAGGTGTCTGTAGGTGCAGGGAAAGATGCTTGACCTCTGCTCCCTGGCAGGATCTGCCCTACTGGGACCTGATTTAATTTCTCTGGTGGTTAGAGTCTTGTTTAGAAAAGGCATTGAAATGAGCTGCTTCTCCATAGTGCTGGTGAGGTTTAGGTTCTGTTCTCCTTGCCTCTGTAGACACAGTCTTTCATCACTTTTTCCATGGTTACTCATGCATTATTTTTTTTAACCTGTATCCCAGAAAATTAGGTGACCTGTGCCTTGTTAATGCATCTCCAAGGAGTTCTTTATTTCACTATGTATTAATCTTAAGAACCTGGTATCTGGGAGTTGGATCTTCAGCTAGTAATTTCCCTTTCTCCCTATGAGAAATCTCATAGTGAGATATCTGGGCAGTTTTTGCATGAAAATCCACTTGCTAAAACTTTGGTAATTATTTCCCCCCTCTAATTCAACTTATTATTTGTATACTGTATAATTGCAGTTTACTGTTCTCTGTGAGAGGAGCTGAATCCATTGCCCTGGAATACATTGTGCTTTCAAATGGCTTTGAGGAGAGACAAACCATGCAGTGGTCTTAATATCTTTTTTCTTCTCACTCACTGGCCTTATACCTCTTACACTCTTAAATACTGTATGTATCTCCCTCCTGCAATTTGGCTTCATGTGATTCCATGTTGGTGGATAAATAAGGAAACCATTGAAATGTTTATATTTTTCGTTGTCTTAAGGTGCTTTGGAAAGCAGCATTAATCTACAGTTCAGTGAAGCATTAAAAAAAAAAAATACACCCTCAAGAGTTTTCTTTTATAAATAAAGCCTTCCAATAAGCTGCTGTGAACTGGCATGCTTTCACCTTTTTGAATGCACTGATTGTGTCTTCATTAGTAATTATAGCTGAGGGTAATAACGCTGGAATTGTCCTTCATCAGAAATAACAATAAGACTTGATGATGTGGGTGTGTGATGTGCTTTGGAAATGCTTGCCCTTGACCACCTCAAGCTTTAGGCCTGCCTCACCACTGCCTGTCCTCTGGTGTAAATGCTGGCTCCAGCACAGGGTCACCTTCAAATGCTAAAGTAGAGCTGTAACCTTTTATGCTTGCTTTGTAATCAGTGTGCTCTCAATGACTGGATGGTGAAAAGGAACGAGTAATATGGTTGTGATGTTTGGTAGGTTCAAACTAAGTCATGAAACACAGTGGTAAAAGATATTCTACTAGTCCCTGCTGTTGTTTGGCTGTATTTGCTTTGAAGGATCTGACTGTGAGACCATCCTAGAAGACATATTTGGATATCTCAGTCACTTGGAGTATGAGTGATGGTAAAATCAGTCCACCCTTCTTTGCTTTTAATGTGGGCTGACAGTGGAATTAGTTGGGTTGGGGTTTTTTGGTTTTAACTGAAGATTTTTTTGATTATTAATAGAAAGCAGAGATGTTGTGTTGGGAGGTTTCTCATGGAAAACATAAAAAAAAAATATGTGTTTTTCTGGACTCTGGAAAGTATATGTTTATCAAGCACTTCAAGATTTATTGTGGTATTTTCAATTTTTTTTCCAGAATAAATTGTTTCCACATTTTCCCATAGAACGATAACTTTCATTTCCTGAAAAAGCTTTAAATTGATGAGGGGGGAAAAAAAAAAAAAAAAAAGTCCTTTGCTGCTATAATTGGAAAAATCCAGAAGAAAAATATTATTTCTGTGAGATGTGTGAATACAAGTGACCTTACTTTGGATTAGATGTTACTTTCTTTTTAGACCAATCTATACTACAGATGACTTTTTGTTTTTCGGGTCTGCATTTGAGGATGTGCAATAGAAAGAATTTGGTAGTGTTGTTATGAAATGTGTTGTATGAGCCACAAACCACAAAGCAGCATCTGCATCTGTCAGGCTCCCTGTAGTATTTTATTTTTTGGTTGTTTCTGCTATTTGAAAATACTGCCTTTTATTGAAGCCTTATGTGTACAGTTGCTGGATGTACAGGATGATAGTTCAGCACCTATATTAATTTCTTTAAATGTATTTTTGCATTGGGAAAAGTAGGCTTCAAAGCCAGATCTAGTTCTAAGTACAGCTTACAACAGTGCTATTTAGCAGAGAAGCTGGTAATTTGCTGGCTTTTTCTGCATCCTTTGGGAGGGTCTGGTTGGGTGTGCCTGGGAAGAAAGGTCATCATCTCTTTTATTGCTCTTTCTTCTTCTGTCATTCTTTATCTTCTGTAGCAATTTGGTGGCCGGATTTATTTCCATTACACTCTGGCTACTCACATAAATTACAGGAGGAAATAAAGGGAAGATAAAACATGCAACTTCGTTGTTAACTGCATGTTACTTCCAGGAAAACAAAACTTGTAGCTGGTTCATATTTAAGACTTCAACTACACCTTATTTTTTTTTTTCCTTTCTCCTTTGTATTGGCAGGATTAAAAAAACTTGAACATGCCTCGTAGCCCAACTTCCAGTGAAGATGAAATGGCACAAAGCTTTTCTGACTATTCTGTTGAATCTGAATCAGACAGCTCCAAAGAAGAAACTATTTATGACACAATCAGAGCAACTGCAGAAAAGCCAAGCAGCAGAATGGAAGACAGTCAAAGCAACACCTTAGTGATTCGAATTATAATACCTGATCTGCAGCAAACGGTAAGGGACATTGCATTACCACATAAAAAAATGAATTAAAGTTAAGCTGTTAGCTTTGCTGGGTTCAGTCTGAAGTAGTTTTGTTCTGTTTTCTTACAATTTATTAAAAATGACAGGCTAAATTTATGTTTTCTTTTTCTTTAATGTCTACATTTCTTATGCCAGTGATGTCTGATTGATTGCCTAAACTGAAGGTGCCAAGAGAGTGTATTTAATATGTTAGCTTGATGAAAGCTGTGATCATAAAGCAAAATATAGGTCTGATCTGCATTCAGAGGTAGAAGAAAAGGAATTGGATATCTAAAATCTCATCAGAAGATGAGGGATGAACCCCCAAATCACATGATGTCTCTATAAAACCCATGAAAATGTATAACCCTCTTGTCTTCTCTAGTTTCTCCCTGATGAGAGTTTGTGAATGACAGTAGACTGGGGTATAGTAGGAAGTCATCAAGTTGTCTCTCTCTACCATGTTTGTTGTCTTTCTCTTTTATCCTGTCATTAAAAGATATCCTTGTTAGATAGCTTGTGGCTTTTAGAGCATAAGAGTGAGGAAAGAGAAGGACAAATAATTTTTTCCTTGGTCCTTTGCTGTTACACCTTTACTATGTGGTGGTGTTTCTTGGACTTCCACCCACAGAAATTGACAGACTCAGTATGGAGGAAGAATAAAGCATGGCATCATACTGTTGCATAGTTTTAAAAATCACTACTTTATTCTCTCCCACTTACTCACCACTTATACTGGAAACATGTCAGAGAGGATTAAATGAACCTATGGCTATATCTCATATGCCTAAGTCTATTCTTCAGTTTTCTAATTAAAGAAGCTTAAGGCTGTTCTTCTATTCTTTAAGTCTTTTCAAAAAAAGATTTAATCTCTCACATCTTACAGGAAGAGTTGGACAGACTTTTTAATTTATTAAAAAATGTCTGATTACTTGAATAAATGAGAATAAAAGTGTGTGGGGTTTTTTATATAGTTTTTTTTACATATTAGAAATCTACCTAACAAAGATTCCTCACTCTTTGTTACAAGGTGTTTTTTTTTTCCTTTATGGTTGGATGTGAAAAAGTAAATGTCTGGAATGTTAGGATCCTAAAGCTGTTAAATTTGCTGTTGTAACTTTGTAAGTAAAGCAATTGTTGCCCCACATAGGTGCTGTGATTGGAATAACAACTTTATCCCAAAGAAGGTCTGGGGAGTTACTTATTGATTCTATCTAGAACCACAACTTATCCAAGTTTCTGATTAATTATCTAAATTACCCTGGGCCTCCTTGAATGCTGCTGTCAATTTTCAATTGATAGTAGGCATCAGACTTTCTTCTTTCTTCTTTCAAAATTGATTATAAAAACACATTCTTTTTATGGATGTGTGCCACATACATCACTCTGTGCTGACATTTAAGATCTACATCATACTGTGCTGCCATTGAAGATCTATCTCAGAAGAAATTATTCCTTTCTTTTTAATTAAGTTCATTTTTAGAATGATAGAGATGACCTGTGTACAGGCTGACAGGGAAGAGCTGTTTTGACAGTGTGGCCTCAGGTGTGGTTGTAGAGTTCTTTTTTTAAAGCCTCCTCTACACAGTGGTGGAGAGAGAAATCTGTGTAGGAGTAGGGAGCATTGTCTTGAAATTCTGGCACTTAAATTCCTTTGGCTGAGGACTGCTACTGAAGTTAAAATACCACTCCATTAGTTTGTATGATGAACCTCTATGAAGAGGAACTGCTGTGGGCCCAGAGCTGGAGAGGAGGACTTCAGAGGGCAGGACTGTGGCTGCTTTGAGCCCCAGATGGGATTTTATTAAAATCTTGGCTGAAGCCATCATCACTTTGGGTCTCTCATTGCAGCACTGATAAAAATACTGGAAACCAGTGTTGTACATCTTAAATATGAAAGGATTTTGCCTGTAGTGAAGTCCTCTGTCAAGACCAGGTCTGACATGGTTAGGAGATGTCAGCTTGCTATGTCTTTGATTTGGTTCAGTGCTCCATGAAGAGATCTAGTAAAATGGAAATATAAGATTTACTTGCTAGGTTTAGTCTGCTGTTGAAAGCCAGAGAGCTGTTAGCTTCCTAAACCCCTCTTATTTCATTGCTCTATTCTTTAGACCAATAATAACTTATTTATTGACACTGTTGAAACACCTAGGTTTTAAAAAATTTATTTTGTTCAGGAAATGAAATAAATCAAAAAGTATTTTCAGTTTTGTGTTCCATTCATTCATTTTTATTGCTTTGCTTTTTCCTTTTTTTTTCCCTGTCAATAAACTCTTAATGAAAAGTAACTCAGTTCTTTTAAACAGCCTTATAGCAGATGATCTATTTCTGATTTAATTTATTAGCCTGCAAGCTCTTGTACAGAAGAGGCTGAAAATCTGAATTCAGGTTTGCAAGCAGAAAGATTGAGAGCTTAAAGGTAGTGTAGCAAAATCTGGAGAAGGTCATAGGTCACGAGCTGTGTTATAGCTGCAAGACAAATCCTAAATACAACCCCATTTGTTCTGTGATTATAATTAATTGAAGAGGTGTTTAAAATTAGGCTGTTTAAACAAAGGAGCATGGAAGGACATAATTTAGTTTTGTTTTGATTCTTATTGTTTTTTAGAAAGTATGATCACGTTTAAAAGAAGGAATGTTTAGGGTTTTAGATAAAACTCAACCCACTGGGAAGCTTTCAACCCCAAGCTAAAATGACCAGGAATACAAATTTGATCATTTCCAGTGACAGTAGTGTGAGTTGCCTTTATTTCATTGCATGTGTGAGATAAGCACCAAGCATCAGAAGAAGGATGTGCTCCTATAGGAAACTATTTTAATTATCACCCATTGTAGGAAATTTGTCTTGTTGCTCTTTCATTCTCATTTGAAACTTTAAAGGTAATATAAACTTTGACAAGGTCACACAAAGCTCTTTTGAAGAGTTACTTTTCTGTTCTTTTATCAGTTCTTTTATTGTCTGCTTTTCAGTTCAGATGATAATCCAACGTGTTGAAACAATACTCTGTAGAAAGAGTAATTTTCCTACTGCTTTTGTGCATCATCCATATTCAAGTTAAGTACTTGAATACTTGAATATTCCTTGGCACAGGAAGGTGGAGAATATTTCAGTGAGTGACTGATAGATTTCCTGAGCTCTGAAATTACTGAGGAGAGCATAGAAAACTCTCCAAATTCACAAATACAGGTCCATAGGAGTATGAGTAAAAAAGCCATATTATCTGGCATTTAATTTCCTGATGGAATAAGCTGGGAGGCTCAGCTTTAGTGGCTGCTTTATGGAGGCTGAACATGTGTCATTTCTTTGAGCAGAAGCTTATTTGCAGTGCATCCAGCCCAGAGGGCTCTGGCTTGAGGATGACCCTGACTCCTTGCTGTTGAGATGGAAGTGGCAATTAGTGACTGCTTCCTCCTCTCTTTGCAGTAGTGGTGCAGGGTTTAGGCAATATTCAGTTGTGTTTGCCCTTAATGCAAGGGCAGGGGAGTTCAGTGTCATTCTGTTAGTGGCACTCACAGGTGACAGATCTGCATCTTTCCTCCTTGGTAAGCAAAGTTGGCAGCCCCCAGCAGTGTGCTGCCCAGGGCAACTTCCTGCCTTGTGTCTTTAGGCAGCTTGTGTCTGTGCATGGCATTGGAGATTTTTTGGATGTGGAAAAAAGGATGAAATAACCCTTCTGTGCTTTCCTCTGCGGTGCCTGGGATATCTGATCTCTGCCTGTAACTTTTTGGTCTGAATCTAGGGTAAGTCTTATTGTATCCACTTCCTTTATCAGCCCACGTGGGAACATGCTGCAAGTGATTCTGATTATGACTGGAAGGAGTCTGGTTCTTTTCCAGTACTTAAAAAAATCTCCTTTACGTGGTATTCTGAGAGTTATGTCCAATGTTTTGTGCTTAGCATTGCTCTTTTTCCTAAAATTCAAGAGCAGATCTGTCAGACAAGTGTAAAGAATGTTTTAATCATTTTATTTTCAACACATGCTAGTTGTGTGCTCTTTAGTTTTATCCTATACTTATGTTACTGGTTTCCAGTCTGTACTGCCCTCCACTGTCTCAGATCTATCCCAGGTTTTCCTTTGGAACTTGTCAGAAGTATTCTGTGTCCTGTTTTGTGACTGACTTTTCATTGCTGATGGCTGTTTTTTGTTGATCTTCCTTCTTTTTTTCTTCAGTTTGACAATGGAAACATTGTGGATGCTGTTGGCAACTGTTATTATACCCTTGATCTGGATAGGTGATCTGACTTGCCAGATGATGGTGTGGCCAGACTTTTTTTTTTGACCTTTCATCTCATGAGTTCTGTCATTTCTGAATGCTTTTTGGTGCAGGAAAGCAGTACCACCAATAAATAAGTTGAACTCCAAGCACAAGTCAAAATGAGTGACTTTCTCGGTTCTTTTCATGGTACCCAACTCTCATTTGAATTTTCCACTTTTTGGCTGTCACATCTTTAATATCAACGTCTTCTATTGAAAGGAATAACTTCTATTTTGATATTCTGACTGGCACATTTTGGAGGCAGCTGTACAAACCATCCATCATGGTTCCTCTGTTGCAGTGCAGTTCTGTGAGTGACAACTTTGAGAGTCTGATGAAAAAGATGTGTTGGTTGATAGATTTTGAATGGATAAATGTTACTCCTCAGAAATTCTGTGTCATGAACATTATTGCCATTGAATTAACATCTTCTTTGTAGATAAAGCAGGTGAGCTATATTTTCCCCTGCTAGTCCTTCTGTTGCACATAGTGACCTACTCTTACCAGGAATTGAAGATTAGAATTGATCCTGTCTGTCATGATCCAAAGAGATTTAATATCTAAAATACAGGGCTCATGTTTCAGCAACCAATGCTGCTGTGCTGTCAGGCTCCTAGGCTTGGATTTTGAGTGGCCTAATGTGGTTTTGAAAGTGTTTTTGGGCCACTCAGGGCTTCTTTTTTGGTTCTTATTTGAAAGAACTGGTCTAATTTTTATAGTGTATGTAGCTAGCCTTCAAGACAGACTGTCACAGTTTACCTGGTCTTGGGATGCAAAAAAAGGGTGGGAAAGAACAGCTTCCATATTTGTCAATGAAGAATATCTCGAAGTTTTGCATGTGCTTCTGTAGTTCTTTGACACTAAACTATCCCTATTTTTATGAGTTTTAAATTTTTTAAAAAAATTTATTATAAGCCTTTGAAGATTAGAAAATATTGTCCATTTTTTTAACTTGGTTAAAACCATCTCCATCTCATTTTCTTCTGCTCATTTACCACACCATGTACATCTAATGTATTCTTATTTCATAATTAATCAATCTGTGTGTAGACTCTGCTGTGATTCAACTGTTTTCTCAGGGTAGAAAGTGTGACAATAGGTAACGAGTCATCTACATGACAGATGTGGTAACTGTGGGGGGTCCTAATTTTCTCAAATTCCAGCTTGGTAAGAAGCAGAAAATTTGAAAGGATTTTCAAATTTTTCAGGTCTGTAGTTTCTCCCATAAAGTTAACCTAAGACACATGTGGCTTAAAATGAATTGGAATTCTTGCCTGCATACCATTTTTTAAATGGAATTGTTGAGGATCTGATTGTCAGAACAATCAACTAGATAGTTAAACCTCTTGTAGCATCCCTTCACTTGGCTTTTCAGGCAGGTTTTTCATGCAGGTGTTCTGTTTCTGGTGTTTGTGGAAGGACTTGAAATATCCTGTGTTTTCACAGGATTTGCTCATAAGTTATTATAGAGGAACATGTGTATGCAATGTAGTTGTGCTGAAGTATATTTTGTTAGGGAATTTGTAGATTTATTCTGTATATGTGTATATACTTATGGCATTTGTAAATTTTAGAATGTAAGATGTTATTTAAAGACTTTTTTTCATTTATTACTTTTTAAAAATAATTTATCTTTGCAGAAATGCATTAGATTTAACCCAGAAGCTTCAGTGTGGGTTGCAAAGCAACGAATTTTGTGCAGTTTGAATCAGAGTTTGAAAGATGTCCTGAATTATGGACTGTTCCAGCCTGCAAGCAATGGTAGAGATGGGAAGTTTTTGGATGAAGAACGACTTCTTAGGGAATACCCACAGCCAGTGAATAAGGGAGTTCCTTCACTTGAGGTATTTTTAGATCTAATATTCTGATACAAACTGTACACTGAGCTGTATTTGAGGTTTCTACATGAATTGCATTTAGGAAATAGTGATCAGCAAGTCTTAAGTCAAGGCCTTGCTCACACAGGTGCTGACGTTCACTTGCTTGGTGGAGCTGCTTCATGTTTAAGCCCCCAGAAGGGTACAAAGAATCAGCCCCTCTTACTCTGTGATATAATAAAGAAATATAAGGTTCTAGATCCAGCCTTTGAGTCTGATTATCTGATGAAGTTTACAGCAGTGGGGTAGCAGTTGGTGAATAACCTGCCTTTGCTTGCTCCCAAAGAGAAGGTCTTTCTGTCTCAGTAAAGACTTTCTTTTCCACACACACACACACACACACACACACACCCACCCACACACCCACACACACCCCCANACCCACCCACCCATCTAGTTCTCTCTGTGGCCACCTTCAGAGTGCACAGATTTTGTCTGTCTCCTGAGAAAGCAGGAAGGGGAGAGAGGGTGTGGATGTGTGAAGCAGTCACACACAGACACTGGAATTTCCCTCCTCTCCGTTGCTCTTGCAGAGGCTGAGCAGCTACGGGGGGTAAATTGGGCAGAATTATTATGGCACTGGGCAAACATGGAACAGAGCCAGATCGTGCTGTATAGCAGGAAACTGGGGCATGAAACTAGTATTTAATTAATTTTGGTATTGCTTGTATGGTGGTACATCAACCACTAATAATCTGCAGTTAATAGACTTACTCCACTATAACACAAATCGAAGGAAAAAGAAAAAGGGTTCAGAGAAGGTTTCAAGCCATAGATTTTCTAGCAGTTCATTTCAGAGATTCAGTCTCTGGTTTCCATATTATAGCCATATGTAGATTAAATGACCACTTTAATTGTTTCTGTCATGTTCTGTTTCATGAGTGCTCACTGTTTGCAAATTTCTTCTCACTGCAGCTGAGTAATTCAGGGGTTAAAAATGGTCCTGGGAAAAGCCAGTATTAAAGCCTCATTCAGTACAGTCTCCTAGTCTTACCAATGTGCTCCATTCCTTCAATTCTACATGGTAGGATTAGGTGACAGTAAATTATAACTATGTAAGCCCCATTTTTCTTTGCCATACATCTTGCTGCTCTGGCCACAGGGTAGCAAACTGTTCAGGGTAATGTGTGAAAGAGTTTCAGTTGAAAAAAGAGACAGTCCTTTAAACCTCCTTTGCAGAACCACTCCTGTTAAACATCAGGAGAACTATTCCCATGTGTAAGTTCTGCCTACAACAATACAGAGATTTTTCAGGAATCTTTTTTTTTTTTTTTTAATTTCAGAAATGCTAAGCTGATAACATTGAAATGTGTATTTTTTTCTTCAATGTGTCTCCCCAGTTCTTCTTTTTGCCTGACACTGTAAATGAAAGTGCACAGATAACTCTTAGGGAAAAGCTCTTTTCACTGTAATTCTTCCTTATTTATGCAGAATCTTAAGTCCCATCTCATTTCACTTGCACCTTCACTGATTCCAGTGTGTTTATACAGGATACGAATTTTGCATATCTGAACTGTAAAACTTTGATGCCACTATGTTAAACAGAGCTCTGATTATTGGTGAATATTCAAAATTATATAAGAATCCTTTTTTTGAATTTTTCATAAATTGCATAATTGTGGAGGATAGTTTCTAGTAAGGTCAGAAAATGATATAACAAATTCTTAAGGCATATAGCACATTTTAACTTTATTTTTTCTTTTCCTCAGTTTCGATACAAGAAAAGAGTGTACAAACAGTTCAACCTTGATGAAAAACAGCTGGCCAAGCTTCATACAAAGGTATGGCCACTTCACTGGAGAAGATAAAAATTGCATACTTAGCAAAGTAATGTGGCTGAGAAAATGGAATTAAGTAGGAGTTAATTTCTGCCTGGGCCAGTTGCTGAACAACAAAGAGTATGTGTCCAGTGCCAGCAGGGATGTGTGGTCTGGGAATTTCTCTCAGCAAAATTCCCATGTTTGACTCTTCCATTTGTATACAAGTAATTTTAAATGAACCTTACTTTGTGAATAATACATGCTTTCAACCTGCTGTAAAAATGCTGAGCTAGGTCTTCAAACTCATTTGCAGGTCAGATTAATAATAATGATCACTATATGCCAAGCTGATTTCTTACTGAGTGATTTTTTTTTTTTTGACACATTTTCCTTAAAAATCTAAAACATAGAATCATCTTACTGTGTTTGAGGTTTGAACATCATAAGCTGTCAGGTTTCTGCTCTCAGTACTAAGTCAAGTTCTCCAGGAATGTGAATTAGCTGCTGTTCAATGATGTCAATGGTTATTGAATCAATTGATGGTATATTTTACTTTTAGTAAAAAATTTTATTTTAAAAACGGAGGATGATTCAGCTGTCAAATTTTTCAGGCTAATTTGAGAAAATTTATGGATCATGTTCACCATCTCTCAGTGGAAAAAATCACAAAGATGTTGGACCGAGGACTGGACCCAAACTACCATGACCTGGAAAGTGGAGGTCAGAACAATAAAAATAGCAGCATAAAGTAGTAATTTTTTTTTTTAACTTAGCATTTTTAAAGCAAATGTATTTTTTGAATTTGCTTATCTTTTTTTTCAAGTACGTGCTATTCTCTTCTTAGAAACACCCCTAACCTTGGCAGTTCAGCTTGACAATACCGTAGAAGTGATCAAAGCTCTGAAAAATGGAGGAGCACATTTAGACTTCAGAGCCAAAGATGGAATGACAGCTCTGCACAAAGCAGCCAGAGCCAAGAATCAAGTAACCCTCAAGGTGAATGCTTTCAGCAGCAAATTATACATTATTTTATAGAAAAAAATAGGAGAATGCTTTCAGTTAATTATGATATTGTCCTCAATGGATCCTTTAATATGTGCTTGTCTTAGTGTTTTCTTTTGACTTTTAAACCTTAGGATTTGCTTTCAATAAAGGGATTTTTCTTTTCTAATTTTTTTTTGGTAGGAAAAAAAAAAGTGGTGAAACCCTAATCTTACTCATTGAGAGGTGTCAAAAGATCTGAGAAAATAGGAATAAAATTATATTTCCTTATCTCTTTGAAAGCAAATGCCAATGGCATGGATAACTCATTATATCTTAACACAGTCACTTCTGTTTTCTTTTGTGTTTTGACAGGTATTCTTAGATCACCTTGATATTCTAGATTAAGTCTTGTGTTTATAGATTTTGCTTATTTCCTCTTGATAGATACTCAAATTGCATGGCATTTTTCGTTAAGGCATATTATAACTGAAGAGATGAATGTTTTGAAAGGCAAGGCAGCATTTTCACAACAGAGATTTCTGAATTTCCTGAGGGGGTGGTCCAGTAGACATTGGCACTCATTCTTGCCTGGCTGTCCCTCTAGATTTCTTTAGATTCTAATTTTTCTGAGGTCATTCCTTGATTAACATACTCCATGCTGCAGCCCATTCTATCACCTTATTAAGAAGTGAGTGAAAAATTACACATTATGGCAAATATCAACGTTGTAAACACTTCTTCAGGTAGAAAAGTGGCTTTATATTTAAAAGTCCCTAAAAAATACATTTTTTCACAGTTTTTTATTGCTTTCAGACCCTTTTGGAGCTTGGAGCATCTCCTAACTACAAAGACAGCTGTGGCCTGACACCACTGTACCACACTGCTATTGTGGGAGGGGATCCCTACTGCTGTGAACTGTTACTTCATGAACATGCTACAGTCAGTTGCAAAGATGAAAATGGATGGCAAGAAATTCATCAGGTAGGAAAGCTTACTTTTTTTTGGAGTTGAAGTAGCATGAGGAAATGCTCCACTCAGGTCTGTGGTTAAATGCTGATTTGAAAGCTGTTTGGATATGTTCAGTCCATGCATATAGAAGTATGGAATAACATCTTTTTTCTGTTTGTTTATACTTTGCATCCTGCTGTGGTGAATTAGAAGTGGAAACTGTTCCAGTGGAGTTCTGTAACTTTGGAATCCCTCACTGCTATGGATTTTTCTGCAGATATTGTGCTAATCACATTTAATGGATTCTTTTTGTTAGATGCTGACTTGGGTAACCTTGGTAATATTTCTTGAGCATTTTTCAGAGGTGCTTTCTCCTTTTTCCCTTGTGAACCTTACAGAAAGATTTGGATTCAGGGTCCTGCTGCTAGGATCTTTTCAATATGTTGCACTGAAGGATGTAAAACTCTACAAACTCATCATTTGAGTCTGTTTTCATTCCCTGTGTGTGGGAACTGGGATTCCAGTGATTTTTCTTTTGCTGCATATACAGGGGTTTTCCTTTCCTCTCTTGCATGTTAATTTCCTGGTGCTCATGGTATGTCTTGAGTCACCTATGGTGCCAGAATCCATTAGGTGCTGACAAATCTTGATCAGCTTCATCATAGCAATTGGAAAGGTAGACCTCCTCCTCACCAAACCCCTGTATTGTATATCTTAAGAATACTTTTAATGCTTGGACTGGAATTTTTTGGAAAAAAGATCTCACAGCATGCTTTTTTAAAAGTTTCAGTGAAGTCATGTTCATAGAGGTTTATTCCCAAATATTCAGATTCTAATATTTTGTGTGACTGATAAACCAACTCTTGAAGATTTTTCCCTCTTTTGGATCAGTGGTTTCTGTATAGTGTGAGTCTCCTTGACATCACAGGATTGAGAAGGCTGTGACTTAAATTTTGTCCAGATTTCCCCAAACTGTTTTCCCACCTTAAAGGCAAGCTTTAGAAATCTGATCATCTTCAGTGCCATCTGGTGGGCAACTTTCCGAAGAGTAGCAGGACAAAAAAACCTTTTCAGTCTGCTTGTCACAATTGACAGTATGGAAGTTAGTTGATAAAAAGCACCAAACTTTGTGTTTTCTCCATCCCTTAAATTATCATTTCTCAGATAAGCAGATATTCAAATTTATGCAGACTTGCTGTACCTGGAGTGCACAGATTTATTTTTACAGGTAGGTATCAATAGCTGGGCATTAGCCCTCCCGTTCAGTCCAGGCATTGTTTTAAAAATGTCTTAAGTAAAACAGCATCTTCTCTGCTAAAAATATTTAACTAGAAGGCTTGCCTGGGTTGGATAATAACAAAAATATGAATGTTTCTCTTGACAGGCTTGCAGATATGGACATGTCCAACATCTGGAGCACCTCCTCTTTTACGGCGCCGATATGTGCGCACAGAACGCCTCAGGAAACACTGCACTGCACATCTGTGCCCTGTACAACCAGGTGAGCTGGCATCCACGTCCTCTGCTGGCAGAGCCAGCACTGCAGTCACACCTTCCTCCTTAAATGACATAAAAACCTCCAGTGAGAGATGAAGGGGATCTTCATCCCCTCTGTGAAGTGGGAGGGATGGAGACTGGAAGCTGTAAGGGGGAGGCATGTAGCCAGGGAAGAAAAGGCATAATTGAGGTACAAATACTAAATCCTTCATCCCCATCCACAGAAAGAGAAGCTTGTTGATTTTTCTATTGAAGAAGTTTACAGCTTTGGTGTAAGTTTTTTCTGACATGCAGTTTCTTTGCTTTTAATGAGTGCATTTTGGGATAAATTTCCCATTATTATTGATCTGTGGAGGCATGGTACACTGAATAAGAATGTAGCTCATAAATTTTCATTTATTTAATATGCAATGAAGTGTGTCAGGTTTTAAACACTGGCCTTAGGAGCTAGGGAGAACATAACTAAGAATTATTTTGTTAGCATTTTGCTCACTGATTTTGAATAGGGTTGCTCAGTGTAGGTAGCAAGAGTATACATATTAATTAGAAAATAAAACCACACCATGTTCTACCAGCTTATAATTTTTTGTGTAATATCTAAATATTTATTTCCTATTCAGGATTTATTGCTAGAATTTTAATTAGCATTAAATAAATACTTGGAAAATACCATGGAAATGTATCTGTGGGTTATACAGATGATAGCAGTTTCTCAGCTGCTTACATCTTGTTGAAATAATCTGCAGGTAGTGGAACCTTTTGATTTGGTGGCATTTTATACTCTCTTTGCATGGATGGGATGGGGAGGGAATGAGTTTTACAACTATGTTAAAACACAGCATGTATAATGTTACCTTCAGTTAGGAATGTAGGAGTCATGAGATGTGACAGTAACCAGAGAAACATCTGTTAAAGCATCTGCTTCTTAATTAATTACCATCTTACTCTTTTTCAAAAGCCTTGTCAAGGCAGATTCCTCAATTAGAACTAAAATACCCTCAGATTCTTAAAAAATATATTTTGGGGAATAATTGGAGATTTTTAAAGACTGTTGACTTGTTGTATGTGTCATATTTAGTGTAAATTCCTAAAGAGTCTCCCTGTGCAGATCTTCCCCATTATTATTTAATTATTTGAAGTACACAGAATATCAGTACTGTTGGGGGCTGCTCTTTGCTTACTGTCTACCAAACATCTTCAACAAACTCTCAGGTACCTACATCAACTCATTTCAGGCTAGCAGTATTTTCTTTGCTTAGCTTGTATGGCTTCTAGGGCTGCAGGCATACAAAGCTTTTGCAAGTTGGCACTTGCTAAAATTCCATAGAAAGTTTTGCAGAGAAATGAAATTCACCTTCATCTCAAATTTTGCATTTAGGCTTCAAGTCAAGAGCTTGGCATGTGTAACTGTAAGTGGTTCTGTTGAAAAAAATATTTAAAAATATTTACTTCAGCTTCATTTACTTTACTCTCCTTGTGTAACAGTTTTGAATCTCAGACCATAATGGATGTATAAACTTCAAAATGTGAAATGTTGTCTGGTTTTTTCTAACCATTTTATTTTAGTGTTTTCAGGACTGTAGTGGAGGTCATACACTTTAGCAAAGGTTATTCAGTGGGATGCTGAAATTAGAATAATCCTGGGGAATGATGGTATTTCTCATGTAGGGATATTTTTTCTCCTGACCTCAGTGGAAAAAGTATTCTGCAGAACATTGGAGTCTCTAGTTGACATTGCATCTACCAATTTGCAAATATTTTCATAGCCAGTAAGCTTGGCTTTGTAAATGGAAGTTTAACATCTGGGCACTATGCTTTCATGCTTCTCTTTTCCTTTATTGGATATATGTGAAAATAAAAAGGTTTCCTCAGGGTCCTGTGAACCATAACCTATACTGATTTTTTTTTTTCCTTTTATTGAAAGTTATTATTAGGTAGTGTACAAGGAAATGGATTGGCCTTTTCTAGATGGAGAGGATGGCAAGAGCAGCTGAGTCCTTTTTACCTCCTGATTCCTGTAGGTGGAGTCATTACCCACTTGATTTTCCCTTCCAGTCTTCCCTGAGGAATTTTGTTGTGATACTTTGTGAAATTGGTAGTTCTGTTTTCCTGAGTGTCAGCTAAATTCTGATCTGAATGAATTATTTTGCTTTCTAAAGTATTTTGTACCTCAATGAAGTCCAGACAGATCTTATGCCCCAGTATTGTACAAATACCAGCTCTGGGGTGTGCAGTGTGCTGTCTTTCAGTCAGGGGATTAGATTCCATCTGAAAAATACTGTACAATTAAATCAGGTAATTAGCTCTCAGACAGCAAATTGAATTCAGTCTGCTGCCAAGCCAATGCTTCTGTGAATTTTTTTTTTAATCTTAGGAGTTCTAAAAAGTGACTGCATGTTCAGTTTGTGTATGATGTAATGAGTGAACAATACTGAGCTCAATATGAGAAGTTAGTAGGTTGACAGCTAAAACATGTGCACATGGGAGTTATGGCATTTGTGGGCAACACCATAACAACAGAAAGCTCTAAAATGTGAAATTTCCATTTAATTAACAACAGAAAAATAATTACAATCATTTCTGGTGGTGACTTCTTATTCTTGCTGGTCTCAGCAGTGGAAGGATGGGGAGGAGACAAAAGGAAAAGATGATGAAGCTA
Organism: Florisuga fusca; assembly: GCA_038090715.1. Lineage (NCBI taxonomy): Eukaryota > Metazoa > Chordata > Aves > Apodiformes > Trochilidae > Florisuga > Florisuga fusca. Next base: position 698,309 of record JAAWXA010000027.1, read on the forward strand.
GGAATACTTCTGTTTGTTACCAATAAATAAGCAAACAAATTTAGTACTTCATCCACCCCGAGTTCTTAAGTCTCTGATCATTTTTCTCAAAACTTTTCTTACCAAAAGAATATAATAAATAAATCACTTGGCATGTTTTTATTATGCTGCAAACAGCTTAGTTAAATTTGTAAATTATGTGGGTTTAAAATGTGTAATTCTTTTGATTTTGAATTATTATTTATTCTGTTAACCAAATGAATAATCAGCCAATAGTATTTCTTAATATTATTACTTAAGGATCAAAAGGGATCACTTCTCGATCAAAAGGGAGAATTTTAATGCTGAAGGTTTCTACTAATATTTCCAATGTGTTTATTAAGCAGCACCTGCTGGAATAGTGCAATGGTTGTTATTTGGGAAATATAACACCTGTAATCATTTAGGAATCAGTCAAAAAGGAATTTTTGGAGAAGTAACCCTGAAACTATATGGTTTTTGTTGGTTTTTTTTTTTTTTAACCTGGAGGTCTTCATCTTACTTCTTTTTCATGATTGCTACTGCAGAACACAGAAGAAAAACATTTTGACATTTTATGCATTATTCTTGATCTTTCTATGTTTAAAGATCCAGAGAACACACCTGATGTGCACATCAGTGCAAGCAAATGAGACTGTCTCGATTATATATTAAAAAATTACCATCTATGAGATGATTGCTAACATAGTGTCTTGAGATCTGATTCATTCTGTTGTTTCAATCTGTTATGCTGAGTAGGAAGCTTGGGAACAAAAGGATTTCTTTTTTGGAGTACTGAATCTTGGGGCAAGGATAAGATAGCCTGCTCCTCAGGCACCTTTAGGAGAACCCTGTGGTAGAGGAGACTTCATGAAATCAAGAATCCATTGTGAGAAATAAACACAATGATGAAAATTATTTTCAATCGGACTTTCTGCACATTCACTTGTGACTCAGAATCTAGCAAACAAGCATAATTTCACTAAAATAGCTAAATGTCACTAAAATAGCTAAATTATGTGATTATTTTCTCTGGTTTCAAATTTACTATCAAAGGGAAAAATAGCACATTGAAATACCTCATTAGTTAAAACTCTGTAATACAACACAAGAACTCTGCAAAGCACAACAAAATTAATAGAAATACTTAAGATGAGGAAGCATGAAAAAGTATTTGGAAATGTGGACTGATTTACATAAGGTCCTTAGAGGAACCCTCAAATGACAAAAGGGAAATATAGGCTATGTATGGATGATTCAAAAGTCTGAGAACCATGCCAGAACTACAGAGAATTTGTAGCAGAATATCATGGAATAGTTTTGGCTGTAGAGTGGGAATCTAAACCCTATACTGAATCTGTCTGAAAAAATGTGTTTTAAGGATTTCATTTGCATAATTCCTCAGTTCATTGGGTCTGAAGCCACACTTTCCTCTTGTTAGAAAGGGCTGAATTTGGTTTGCTCTCTAACTTAGTATTTGCTAGGGTAAAATACAGAAGGTAAAACTGGTCAGTGGAGTGTGTGCAGCCAGATCATAGTGTTTCAGATCTTTTAAAAAGAAAGAATCATACATTAAATGTTTAAATTGAAGATAGGTTAGAAAAAAAAATAAACAACCAAAATAAGTGCATGGAAGTGATAAAATGGCTCTATTTAATTTTTACGTGTAGGGAAAGATATCATTTATCCCAGGTACTGCTTACTGTGAAGAGTACTTTTTTTCCCTACAAAAAACATAAGAAAGTAAAATTTCATCTTGAACTAGCACATTACCTGCAACATCTCATTTGCCAAGTGTGGAATTTCCACAGCACAGTTTCCTAAAAATTTAATGAGACGTTTACCTCTCCAGTTTTCACACTTGCATATTGTTTAACACACTGCAGAGCACCTACAGCCTTGTCATATTTAAAGTACTATTTTAATAACTTCATTTGTCACATTATTTATTTATTTTGTTCCCTTTTCATCTAAGGAGATATGTACTGAACAGCAACACAACTCATAGCCATAATATCTTTTTAGTAACTAAAGACCCTGATTAACAAGTTGTCTCTCCTACCTTTTTCAGGAGAGCTGTGCAAGGGTGCTGCTGTTTCGGGGAGCCAACAAGGAAATTAAGAATTACAACAGCCAGTCTCCATTTCAGGTAAAAAAGAAATAACCCCTTCCCTCTGCTCCCCCAGAAGTATTTGCAAAAAAATCTCATGTCATCTTGGTTTTGTGGAGAAGTTACATTGCACAAGGCTGAAATGAGCTGTAGAGTAAGATAATTCTCATTTTAAAAAGTGGTTTTTGTGTAACAAGTAAAGATATCCTGGAATAATTAGGAATGAGAGAAAAACATTCTCTGTCTTAGATATCTGTCAATGGACTTGAGGATTATATGAGCTCTTGATGACAAACATGAAATCATTGGTGTCCTGCAGTCTGATGTGTTTCGTGGTTACCTCCAGTCCCATGCAAGAGAGATCCAAGATTTTGTATAAGGGAGATCCAAGAGCAGCTTAGCTTTTCTTGGCCCCTATTGACATAGCCAGAAAGCAGCTCTTCCTTCCTTGGATTTGAGGCCAGAGAGCTGGACTCTGTCATAAAGATGGGATTGATTTAATGTACCATCAGTGGTAACATCTCAAGCTGTCATGTATGTCTCCAAAAGAAAATGGAATCTTTTCTTTGGATTAGTCAAAATTTACTAGCTGGCTTTTTTCAGTGTTTTCTTATACTAAAGTACTTTCAGAAAACTTCATTAAAAATCAAAATGGAAGGAGATGGTTTGTCCAAAGGGTTGTCAGATGTGCCTGAGAACCTTAAGCTCTTATTTCTGAGGCAGTCTTAATTAGCCTGGATTTTGGATAAACATTCATAATGCAAAGTGACAGGTGAGAAATGGGGATGAAAGCTATAATATTAAAGAAAAAGGAACAGAATATAGTGTTTCTGGAAGAATGATGGCACAGTCCCTTTAAGGAACTGTCCTGTTGTGAAACATGAGGGGATAATTTCCCCAAACCAAGTAGACTTTCCTGAGGTGAATCCTGATTTACCTTTGCTTGTTGTATCTTTCCCAAGTCATCATCCTTGACTCAGTTTGCATAGCCCTGGCTTAGAATTCATGGAAGAGTACTTTTCCTCTCATTGCTTTGAAATATTGAAGTATTAGCTATGTCTATGTGGCTTGTCAAAGTTTACCTGTAGATAATGCCTCTGAGTTTCTGGTTTAAAACAAAACAAAACGCAGCCAAATATTTCTGTACCAGTTCAGTTATCTCCATATTTTGAAGGTTTTCTGGAAATAAATTTTGTATCGCAAGAGCTTAAAAGTTTTGCCTGCAAATCCCAGCCAGATCACTGTTTATTTTGAGGACACTTCTCCCAAAATTGGGAAAACAAACAGTGCATTAATAATTTGATTGTAGGCACAATTTTTTTAGTCCTTAATCGTTTGCCATCTAAATGTATAGTAAGCACTAGATAGTACTTATTACTGCACCTTAAAATTAGGGAGTGATTAAATGGAATAAGAGGAAACTAATTATTGGAGGGATGGGTTCCAGTGTCACCTCTTTACTTTGAAGGATGAGATGATTTTATTATTTTTTGTCTTGGAGATTAACTTCTATTTTTGTTTTAGGATTTTACATGAGGAGGGTAAATGGCAGATGGGATAGCTTTCCTTTCTCTTCCTCTTTGTGCTGATCACTGCACCATCCTTTTTCATGCTTTGAGAACAGAAAAATACAAGGGAAAAAGGCAGCAAAGAAATTTTTTTGTAAAACCTAATGCTGATGGTTGTAGGGTTTTAAGAAGTGAAATGTGACCAGGCAGAACTTAGGAATATTCAGTGAGATCAAGAGAGAGAAGAAATAATTTTAAGACAGAGATATAGCTGTGGAAGTGCACTTACTGGCCAGTGGATGATGTCCTATCTCTAGGGAATAAAATCCCATTTGTTATCATCTATCATATTTTACACTTATGATGCTTGAGCTTTTGATCACTCTTCATGTAGCGTGGGCAGAAGGACTGGCAATGAGGTTGGCTTTGTTTTATCCTTTCTAAACTCACATAATCAAGAAAAGGAAATCCCTTTCCAACTTCTTTCCCTATAGCATGTTACTTATAGGTGTAGGGAATGTAGGAGAAGTTCTGTTTTTTCTAATGCAGTGAGTAGAGAAAACTCTTATGCCAGCAATGTAATAAAGCAGCATTAGAATTAATTCTTTGCCATCTGTCTGTTGCTGACCCAGTCGATCAGACACCACAAGTGGAGCTGTTATAAAATTATGCAGAATCCCCTTGAGTTAATAGGATTTTGCATACTAAAAATGTTTACTTATGTAATTAGTAGCAAGGAACATCGAAGCATCTCATATGTACATAATAAGAATGGTTGTAGCTGCAGCATCTATTCCTTTGAGTAACCTTCATTATGATGATCTCTCAGAAATGTAAAGGATTCTTTTGAATTGCTGCTTAGAAAACTGATGATATGAACTGTGCTGTTCTGTAAAACAGAAGTATTCAGACATGGAGAAATTTGTGTGCTGCTTTCAAGGCTTGCCAAACCTTTATTTTGAAGAAAATGAGCAGCAGAGTTTGTAGCTTGCATTATCATCCAATGAATGTAGTGTAATTATACCAGCAAAAAAACCCCAAAGCCCAGATGTGCATGTGTTCACTTCTTATCAAGTCACAGTGCTTATTAAAACAAGCCTGGGTTTACTGGATCATACAGAAGGAAAACTAACCTGGGCTGAACTCTGTGCCTCTTAATTCAGGTATCCCACCCTGTGTCCACATCTTTGCCTGGGGTCTGGCTTCTCCTCTTTGCTTTTTCTGTATTCTCAATGTTTAATGCTGGGCTGGCAATTAAACAAATGACAGATGCTCTCTGTTAACCCCCCAGAAAGGGAAAGGAAGGAGAATGAAGGGGAGAGACTTATGGGAAAAGCCATGGTATCTGGTGAATGTCCATAGCTACTTAGTTTTCCACCCATTTTATGTGCTCCTAGGTCAGTGTAAAATGATTTCTTACCTGTCTGGCATATAATAATCCACTAATTCAGAAAAATCAGTTTTGCAGTGTCCTCGAGCTGTTGCAATCCTGTTGTGGAAGTTAAAATGAATATAAACCTTGTTTATCATGTTTTTCCTTTTTCATTTTGTGAGCAGAAGCTCTATATGAATAATTAATTTGTTTTAATATGGGCTATAAAGCACTTTCAAGCTTAGAGCTAATAATGAGTGGCTTTGAAGCATATGTGTTCAGATATACAGAAGAACTATTCTGAGGTGGCATTTAGGGACAAGTTTTAATGGCAGAATTGTACCTGAGAATAATTTCTCTCTCAGATGTATCTTCTTGACCATTGTCTTCCCAAATCCTCAAGGTTCTGAGTGTGCTTTTGCTACATAGATGGCAGGAGAAGCTGCAATCCTCCAGGCACACTGCAGGTAGAACCCTTCCTTTCAGTGTGTTGGTAGCACATCTAGTTTCAATGTCTCATATTTTTGCCAGATTTGAATAATCTGAACTAAATTTCCCCATGCCTGGTGTCTTAGCACTGTTCAGAACAAGAAAATGATTCAGCTATTTTGGAGTATGGGTGAAGGAGAACATGTGTTGTTTTGCTTAGAATGGAAAAACTCTGTTGACCCACCTCTCCTGGTCCCATCTCCCCTGTTGTGTTATGTTGTTTGCTTTGCTTTTCTTCTCTTTAGTTGCCCTGCATGCTGTTGGTGTTCTGCATCTTAATAACATGGCAGTGTAAACCTTTTTTTGCAGTCTGACTCAAAGACAGGTATCATTGTGATACTTAGATTTTGATAGGAAAAGATTTAAGTATTAGAATAAATATAATTTTAAAATTTACAAAATTCCTTCCTAAGGACTTGTTAGACAGATGCTTCTCCTCACTGGCATAATTACCAAAGGTCTATATTTGGTTCACTTGGTGATGAGAAGATAAACCAGAGTGCAATTCTGTTGCTGAAAACACAAGATGGCAAAGATGCTGCTTGCTCAACTACTTCTGAAGATACTGTAGATACTTTTGAAAATTTGGACCTCAGCCTAAGGGGCTCTGTAATGCTCTCACTTGGCTTGATAAGAGCTGGATGTAGGAAGAGATGCAGGAGCAGAAAAATCCATATGGATATAGAATGGGGTTTAAATTAATGCATCTCGACCCAGTGATGGTTTGCACAGTGCTGGCTGATCACTCCTAACCTTTGTCTTAACCCCTGTAATTTTTCTGAAAAGCAGACAAATAGAAGTACTCTAGTAAAAATGAAATGATAGGATTATCTTTTACTGAGAAGGGCAAAATATTGCCTCACTTGGAGGTGCTAAAAATATTTACTGCAGAATGTGTCGTTTTAAAAAAAGCTGTTTTTTCTGCAGAGTTGTTATGTGACTGTAAACTTATGGAGGAGTGTCCAGGAGACCATTTTTGGAACTGTGCTCCATGCAGATGATCCAAGACCCTTTTTTCCTCCCCCTGTTTGTATTCTCTGTTCTTGCTCAGACAGAGGTGTCCAGCCAAAGTGCCTCAGGTGTTCTCACATGCAGCAGAATTTCCCTGGGAAAACAGTTGTCTCTGAGGTAACTAGGAGCCAATCTGTCTGTTTTTCCAGTAAATGGATAGACTTCCAAAAGCTCAGAAGCAACTGAAACTAGGTTATAAAAGGGAACATATTAAGCAAACTAAATTGTAAGGGTCACTACCAGTTCTTGCCTCAAAGTAAGAAAGGCTCATCTGCAGTTCAGATGCAATTAGATGTTGTGGGTGAAGTTCCAAGAGGCAGTGGAAATCTTAATTTAATCACAGGATTTTGAGAGCAAGATTGAATATTGCTCCTGTGATTTTATTTAGACTAAACCCTTGAAGAGAAGGCAGCAAGGGTAAGTTCTTAAATAGCCTGATCATAACTGAGCAGTCACACGTAGCATGTCTTTTCCTTCGGTCAGCTCTGAAAACTGTGTGGATGTTTTTTTTTTCCTGTGGCTATATAAAGCGTGGTAAATCTTGTTGTTTGAAATACTTCTATTTCATTGTTGTGTCTGTTGTTAGAGGTTCTTGTATTTTTATTGGCTTAAAGCAAATTTGGGGTGGATAAATGTGTGTCTAAGATGTCAGAGAACCTCATTAGTCCTAAGAGGGGAGCTAGTGAAGAAGATGAATAGAAAATGTCCCTTTATTTGCATTGCATTGTTGCCAGGCTTTTACATATATTGAAATGGAAATGATAGGCAGTGTGTAAACATCTAGGAGAGTGACAGGTAACTGATTGGTTTTTTTCTCACTGTTCTTGCAGAAGAGTGTAGTGTATCAAGCTCTGCTCTGTGGGAGAGATGAGAGATGACATTCTTTTATGAATTCTTGATTCCTGTACCTCTGTGTGTGGTATAAGAAGGTTAAACCTTATGGGAGATTTGTTTCACAAGCCACAGATAAGCAGGCTTGCTGTAATCTGCTACATTTAAATTTTTCTTATTGTTGAACCATGTTATTCTGAGATACTAATACCATTCAGTCTCTCTCTAAAATGTAATACCTTATTACCTTTTGTATGCCACTATTATGTGAGTGTAATAGCTTTAGTGACACTGCCTGAATTACACAACTTTGATCAACCAGAAATATCAAAGAAACTGAAATGCACCCTTTGTGCTGGGGCTGCTTCTGCCGTGATGACCAGGATGCTCACATCCCTCTATTTTCCTGTGTTCATCTGTTTGCTTGTAGCCAAATGGGTTATCACAGCTTCAGAGTAGATTCAGGAAGAAATTTTTTATGATGAGGGTGGTGTAACACTGGCCCAGGCTGCCCAGGGAGGTGGTAGGTGCCCCATCCCTGGAAACCTTCAAGGTAAGGTGGGACAGGGCTCTGAGCAACCTGCTCTAGTTGAATATGTCACTGTAGAGATGCTGCACTAGATGACCATTAAAGGTCCCTTCCAACCCAAACCATTTGTTGATTCTGGGAACTTAAAAATTGAATTCTAGGCAACAATAAAATTTTTGTAACCCTGCAGTGCTGCATACAATCTGTGAGTGGGACTTGGGGGAAATTAGCTCTGCAACTAGAGATTAATGATCATAGCTATGATGGACAGGTCATGACATGATCTCTTGCTTTTGCGTGACTTTACAGGCTATTCAGTGTTAATTTCTGGCAGCATCTGTGTGAGTTCTTGTTGCTTATAAAAATGGAGGATCTATGCCTCCAGGACAGACTTAGCATCTTCTTGCCATTGCCATTTGCAGGGAACTTTTGTGATGAGCAGTTGGCAGACGCTGCCGCCCCATGTCTGTCTTCATCAGAGTTTGTTATTGGCATTGACTTTCTCTAGCCTGCTGTTTCCAAAGGTTTTATTATTTTAACCCACGGCGTTTGGAACGAATCCACCAAATGTATTAGGTAAAATAATCATAGTATTTCATTAACCCAATGAGTTTTAGCCCATGGGCTTTCAAAAAGCATTTCCAGCCATTTGGGGTAGCGGTTCAACCAGCGCTGTGTTATTAAGTGTTTGCAGAACTGAATCCCTTGAACAGGTTTGGTTTTTTTTAAACTGTGAAATAGTGGGCAGTATCGACTGCCTGCTGTGAGTGGGAAGGCATTTTTCTGGAAGTGTTTGGGGAAGAAGCAGCTAATAGAGAACATTTTGGCTTTTCCGTGAGGCAGGACTGCCTTCAGAGGTGAAAATTTTGACCCTGCAGCAGAACAGACCTTTACACACTTGAACTGACTTTTCTGTGTAACCCATCACTTATTGCAATTTCAGGGAAAGCAAAACGTGGCAAACAGCACACTTTCTTAATCTGTTCCTAAGAGTTTGCCTGAAGAAGGTTGCATTTTGTAGCTGTTTGATTTAGCATTGTATTGGGAGGTGGGGAGAAAATTCAGTCAATTTTATTAGTGGCTGTATCTTATCTAATTCATCTGCTGCTGCAACCTGGCTTTTGCTGCTCTTAGTAGATACTCCTTTGAAATTGCTGCTCGCCCATGTAGCAGTAATAAGGATTATGTAATAACTGGCTTTTGATGGCTCTTTCCAGCTGGAGCTAGATTTTCCTGTGGAATGAGCCTGTAATTCTTAATGTGTGAGTATCACACTTTTCCCTCCCTTTATTAATTATTAAAATGCAAACGCAGAAAACCACATCTTCCTTGAGAATGATTTGCTGGGTGGCATTATAGCAGAGAAGGAGAAAGAAGATGTGATTTAAACATTTTTTTCTTTACCTTTAAAGTAGAGGTAAACATTATATTATCCAATACACGCCGTGTCTGCAGAGGATGCTTTATACAACCTGTACAAACTGAGGTAATCTAAAAATCTTAGTTCTTTCTCATCTAAAAACCCAAGAGGAAATAAAAGAACATTGTGAAGCAGCAAAGTTGTGCCTGGGATGGATTTGCCTACGTGTTCCCTTTTTGCTTTCTGACATGTCTCCTGGTAACTTTAATCAACTGGCAGGTTTATTCAGTTCAACACTTTCTGGTTCTTGCATAACAAGGGATCCTCTTGTCATAGGAGTTAGGTTTGCATTTCAAAGGCAAGAGATTGAGATGATTTAGAAGTGATTTCCTTGCTTGTTGGGAGGAGAGGACTTGTATTTTTTTTATCTTGGTGTCCATGCAGGCTTAGTTTAATCTGAAGGTGTTCAGTCAGGGCTTATTCACAAGTCAGAGTAGTTAAACTTGAAGAAAGCAGTTGTGAGTATGTTATGAAAGGACAGTGTAAAATAAGATACAGGTTCTGCTTTTTAAATCATTGCAAGGTTACTGCAAAATGAACAGAGCTGCTTATGGCAGTGTTGGTCCAGTATAGAGTCCTGCTAAGACAGCACTGCAGGACATAGAGACTAAAAGGAGGTCATTTGATTTTTGACTGGAATTCACTAAGCTACTCAGCTCTGGCACTGTTTCAGGGCTACTGAGTGTATTTCAGAAGACCCATAGGGGCTGTGAAATCTCTTGCAAGCCAAACCAGCATTTTAGCAATGAAAATGTGCCAGCACTGTTATGCTTGCAGTGTACTTTTTTGTTTAATAGTCAGCTAAATACACGTTGTGTATTTGGATGCACATTGCTGTGAGTTTGTTTATTTTTAAAATATTAATTGCTGAAAAATATTTAGGGTAAAATCCTTGCTAAAATTCTGTTTGCTTTCACTGGGGTGGAAGTTTGTTCCTCAAGCTTTAGATTGTTTCACGTCCATGCTACTGAATTTTTTAATGTATTCTACTGCATAATTACTTTTAATGAATTTTTTTTCTGATTTTTAGCACCATTCTGTTCTTTTAAGTTACACAAAATTGCACACTGCCTTGCAACAAATAGCTTGTGGTGGGCAAAGTCTTCAGCTCTGAAGCTGCAGCTGGAAACAAAGTGCTTTCTCTTCTGAGTGAAAACTTTCTGAGAGTTTTGGGAGGCAAAACCAGTGCTTGGGAGGCTAGGGTTGTATAATGTTTTTTTTTTCCTTCCCCCCATTTTCCTCTTTGTCATTGCCCAGCTGAGACACTGACCTTGTCCCACCCATTGTAGGGTACTTCTCCTGAGGTTTAGGTTGTGAGGGTGTGAGAAATGCTCAGATCTTGGTGTTGCACATAGCAATACTTGATGTTTAGAAACCTAGTCTTCAATTACAATTAAAAAATAGCCACTGTGGGATGGTTCTCACCAGGGGAAGCACTGAGATGGTTTGGAGGGCTTCCATAAGAGGCTGCACCCAGCCTGGTGGAGCTGCCTTTTTGCTGCATCCTGGAAAGTATGAATACTTTGACCTTATTACTAGGGTGAAGTGATGGTGCCAAGGCTTTGTTTAACCAGTGCTAAAATGATCAAGAGAATGATGAAGAGCCTCAAAGAAATATTGGCCCTTTCCCATAATTTATATTTTCAGATGCTAAAACTAGTTGTTGAGCAAATGTAAGGTGTCTATTTTAAGATACTGCATGTCAATATCTGACTACAGATGGCTCCATGAATCATAGTTGGAAGAAGGAAAATGTTAGACACTAAGATATTGTTGCTAAGAGATTTTTGTACACAGTATGCTAACAAGTGCTTGCAAATTTGGGAACAGTAGCAGCAGCATGCTTTGGGAGAAAAAAAAAATTGGTGGTGAAGAAACTGTCTCCAAAGGACTATTTAAAGGATAGTAACATTATAGTGCTTTATTGTATCAAGAGCTGATGAAGATGAAATTGTCTTTCAAGCAGATAACATACAGAAAACATCCAGAAGGTAAAGCTCATCTTGCTAGCTGGTGGAATGGAGAGTGGAGACTAGAAAGAAAATGAAAAATAAATCTATATTTTGGGGTTGAAATTAAGCGAGTGTCAAGAAGATGAATGGTGGTAGTTGCTGGTATTTTGCCATCTACTGGACATCAGATATATTTATATACAAAGATAGTTCCTTTCAAATTGCATAATATAAAGTGTGTATTATAATATATAATTTAAATTGTTAAGAATTAGCTTATGTCCAGGAAAGAAGCATGTGGAAAAATGCTGAGTATGGGTTTTTTTTTTTTTACTTCCATTCTTTCATAACATAGCTATGACTGTTTTATTTATTCTATGCATATCTTACTAATCTTGTTTCTGGGTTTTACTTAAACTTGAAAATGTTATAATTAAGCTTCAACTTAATAAAGTTAATTTTATAAATTTATTTTAGCAAGTAAAGCCTTTCCTTTTTTTATAATGAATTTTATTTTAGCAAATACAAAGCTTTTCCCTTTCTTAACTTCAGAACTGATAACTTTTTAATACAGTTTTGGAGTGCAAATGTTGATGTTCTCCGTATTGTTATGTCCTCGGGAGTGCTGTTAAAAAAAGAGGCTGAATTAGTGGTATTAATAGTGTATTAATCAAACATTTGGTTTTATTGTGTAATGAGGTGAATGTGAAAGCATCCACTAGTTTTATTTTGCAGTAGTGTAGCCTCAAGGTCCAAAAGCCAACTGTAATTAATACAGCTGCAAAATGTGGGATGATACTTTGCCCTTGGGTTTTGGAAAGTTAAACACAGAATTCACGATTATTTAGCAGTTTTATCTTAGATTATATAGTTATTGCAAGTGGGTAGGATTTAGTTTACAAAGAAAGAGTTCAGTTCAGAAAAAAGAACGTTTTGATGTATTTATTGAATTCCTGATATCTTCTCTAATTGAAAATACCTGAAATCCATGATTCAGCTCATCTGTGATATGAGCTCAGAGCAGTGCTTGCCAAACTGCACGTTTTGTGAAGGCATTACCAAAAAATGCATTTCCAAAGGAAACTGAGTTCCTGATATGTTCTTGTTTTTACTGAATAAATAAACATACCTTCCTTTACAAGCTCTCTGGAATTGCATAAAAACCCCATAGTGTTTATTCAGTACATTTTTCTCCCACACCTATGAAAAAGAACTTTGGAACACAGATTGTGTCTTGCTTTTCCAAACTGAACTCCATCTGTACCACCCAAGAGAGTTTTAAAATCCACATCCTGCTCATGCATGAGAGCAACAAATGCATATAGATTGAAGATTCTTTGGGGGGAGCCTGCAGAGTGTGCTGTCTGATTTTGTGTCACTGTTCAGGAAGGATGGAACCTCACAGTGCTGGGTGCTGCACAGGCATGCAGCAGAGCAGGTCTTTGCACTTAACAACTTCAATTTAACTTCCTAATGTCTTTTTTGTGACTATTGCATAGTTGATGGTACACATTGACAAATTTCCAAGTGGCTTTAGACTTCAAAAAACCTTTTATTAGAGAGAGGATGAAATAGAACTATGCTTGTCTTTCAAGAGAACATGATAGATATATGTTGAAGTTGAGCTATGGTGCCTTTTCATTGCCCCACAGTAAGCATCATTAGATTTTTATATTCAATTAAAGAGATGCTGGTCTCCAAAGGTTGTGATTATAGTGGATTGGTTTAGAGATTGCCTTGCTGGTGGATTATCACCTCTTGATATTGCAGCTGTTGGGTGAATTGTTGATGCAATTTTTGTCTGGAAATTTAGCGTTGTTAAAAATGAGAACTTTTCTTATATTTTTAATATTAAGAAAGCACATGCTAATTAGGACACATGGAAGAGCCTTTCTGGTGGTGTTTTTATTAAGGAAGTGATACCAACCATTCCCTCTAAATTTGCTTGTGCTAATTTCTCAGGAGTCTCTGCTGAGAAATACTATTGCATAACTTCAGTGACTGCTTGAATGGTGTTTCTTGTTAAAATAACACAGTCCTCAGTGGTATAATAAGTAATTTATGATTTTCTAAGTCTGTGATTTAAGTGGAAGGCAATTTCTGGAGAGTCGTTTGGTTACAGTCTCATCCACAGGGCTGTGTTATCTCTTCCTTCTAGTTCCACCTGAAGATGAGAACATGTAGGACAGGAGAACCTTAGAGTGCCCTTTATGTCCATCTCTATTTCCTCTAAGACCAAGAGAAGTCAAGAGGGAAGTCATGGTTTGTCCTAAGATAGAGCTGTGTCCTTTAGTGTGCAGAGTGCCATCCCTGAACTCATTCCAATTCCCAGCTTTCTCAAAAGATCATCATACAGGAAGCACTTCTGGGAACAAGGACAATGGAAGGGTGGAACATCTGCCCTGAAGGGAAGAGCCATGAGATATACTTTCCTCAGGGAAGTAAAATTATCTGAAAGAGAAGGGGGAGAACAAGCAAGTGGAGAGTGCTGACTGTTTTATCATGAACTGCTTACCATGGATTGCAGCTACAGCCCCGCTTCCTCTGCTCTCTCCACTTAGAGCATTTTGAAGCTTTCTGTGTCACCTAGTCTAAAATTCAAGCATGTGCTAAGTTAATGCAGCAGCCTTGATCGAGGCTGAAACATAAATGAACTGAGAGATTCTCTCCTCACTCCTGCAGAGAGAGTTTGTCAAAGTTCACTGCCTGGATTTAAGAGGGGACAACTTCAGGTTCTGTCTTTTTTTGTGTTTTTTCTTATTGGATGAAAGAGTTTGTTCCAAAGAGTAATAATGTAATTTAGTTTTAATGCTTGCCTTTTGTGGCCTAAACTATAATGCTCTAAAATTGTATTTGCTTACAGGCTACAAAGATCTTGCTTTAATTTAATGTAGCCTCTACCTGTGATACAGTTCAAGAGCCAAAAACCCCCAAAGAATTGTGAAAGGCTCGTGACAGGTAAAGTGCATATATATAATTGCCAGTTTCCCCAAAGGAACAAAGCACTGCATTAATCACAGTAAAAAAATCTAAATACTTGGATGTAAGTAATTGATATATTGAGAACTGCATTTATGAAGCTTAACAGAGAGACCTTGCTGAGTCAGTGCTGCTACCAGTCTGATGTAGAGTCTGAAAACATGATGAAACTCTGTCACATTGACACCCATACCTGGACATCTGTCAGGTTTCACTGTTTACACAAAGTAGTCTTATTTGACATCATTTAAACTGAATTTCTTTGGGGAACAAGATTCAGGAAAGCAGAATGAAGCAGATGTGTCAAATGTTTAATTTCTGAACTGACTTCTGAAAGCCAACTTAAAACCTGTCTGAATCCAGAGGGAACATTTCTGACTGTAAAGATCAGAAAAACAAATGAGAATAAAGCTGTGCCAAGAGAAAGAAAAACCCTTCTAAATGTGCCTCCCCTGTTATAAGGATCATTCCTCATCCACTGGCAATCAGGGGGTGCCCCTGCTTCCTGCCTGCTCCCACCCCAGGCACATCCACTTCATTCGTTCCATTTTCTCCTTCACTCAGGGATGTCACTTAGTCACCATCCCTAGCAATTGGCCAAGTGTCAATTCAGCTCCTTCCCTCCCTCACCACATTGGTGGCAGAGCATCTGGCATTGCCTGGCATGGCACAGAGTCAGGCACTGTAACCAGTTGCATCATTTGAAAGAAACATCTGTCTGCCAGACAGTGAGACGAGGGGGTGACTGTAACAAGTTTTGCTTCCTCTTTGGCAGAGCAAATCTCTCTATAAACACTCAGCTTCTGGTAACACTCTGCATTGTCCCCTGACAGTGACAAGCAGCTCTCCACCCTGCTGCATTGCCCAGGGAGTCCTTAACCCTGTGCCTTGGTACTTCCCAGCTGTCACCTGTGCCAGTGACTCCATTAGCTTTTTCTTGGGATGACATTATGAAGAGTCAGTATTGTGGAACCAGGAGATGATACCACCAGTCTAGCCAGTTCACCCTCAATTCTTTTTCTTTTGTTTGAGATGCCTCCTTCTAAGATATGTCTCCCTGCTTAGCTTTACTCTCTGCTCACTTCCCTGCTGTGACTGTGTGTATTTATTCAGGCCAGTCATGTATGTTATCAAATAGAATTTGGAAATAATTAGATGCCCTTGTTGACACCTTGGTGGGGTCATTTAAAGTTGGAGGGGAGGGAGCTGATAAAGGATTCACTTTGGTTACTACCATCAGTGTAAAATTGCCTGTAATGATGATTAGAAAAAAAAAAACAGAAAAGGAGATTTCTGTTCTCTGTATTGTACAGTAGGATAGATGCCAGAGATCCCAACCAGATGTCATTGCAGCAGATAAAGATCCCAGTTTGGGTCTGAAAGCTCTGTACTGGAACTAGATCCTGCTTTTCAGCTGGGCTTGGGTTGACACTGTGATGCTGCAGGCAGTCTTTTTGATTCTGGAGCTGATGCAAAGTAAATACAGCTTCAAAAGTAGGGCAAAAAAAAAAAAAGAGCAGGTTTTGGTGAAAATTATAGGTGTGTGATTTACTTTTTTGTTTCTTTAAGATGCATAAACAGATTTTATCAGGTTTACAGAATAATGTGACTTAGTGACAGGAAAATTTTTGATCTAAGATAAGTGTCTTGTGTGTGGAAAAAGGATTAAATGAAAGGACATTTGCTGCAGGAATGAAAGAACCTGAGTGATGGTAAAACTGCTGTGTATGCAGTTTTTAGAAAGCTCCAATTTCTGAAGCTTCAGCATAACAGGGTCTGTACATGGTCTCTAGTTATAAAGTAGAACCTTCAGCCTTTCCTGGTAGTATTTCATGTCTGTAGACATGCATGTGATGCCTTTGGATGACTTGAATCCAGTTCCTCCTGGAATTATAAAAAAACCCAAACCCAAACCTTTCACTGTAGTTATGCTGGCTGTGCTACTTTTTCACTGCCAAGAAGAGATGTCTTGTGTTTGGAAAAATAAAAAAAAAAAGCAAAACCTTCTTTCCTGCCATAACTTCTCAATTAGACATCTACAGAAAAGCAAACTATGACTACCTAAAAGCACGTAAATGATGAAGAGTATTTTCTGAACAGACACTATATGAATGTATTTTTCAAAATTACAAAGATATTTAGTACAAATACAGAACTCCAGTTAGGTTCTGACTGAGTTTTTATTTTATGGAGGAGACACTTTACAGCACCTTCATTTGCTTCAAGCTCTGGTCCTTGTGAAGACCATTCCCTTGCCCTAAAGTATTAATGCTTCCAGTTTAACTTGAACATGCTATAACTTTAGTTTTAAGCTGCATTTTGGAGGAAAAGAGGCTGTGGTTGCTGTGCTTTTCAGTTTGCAACTGTAAAAATTGAATGAGTGTAATTTTACATCTTACAGATTTTTCTCTGACTTCACTTTCTCCCACACTCCTTACCCATCAAATTCAAGTGAAGTACATTGATGTTATGCCAAGAAATATTTGTACTTTTAAACTTTTTCTTGCTTTCTTTAGATCTTAGCATATTTTCCCTTCATTTTTTGCTGCTGGAATTTTGCACAGTGCTTTTAGCGGATGGAAGTAAAATAAATTGAGAGAAATTATACCTTGAGCTTGAGGAATCTGGTGCTTGATTGAGAAGCAAGTACAGGAACAATTCCCTGTCAAGCTGTCTCTTAGCTATCTGGCAATATATATTCTCAAGTAATAAAATGTGTTTATCACTCGAACAGCATGTTTATACTAGAGTTTTAAAATCTACTCTGTATTAAAAATTCTTTGATTTGAGTGACATGACTGCTGTCTAGCAAGCTGCCTGTCATCAGTGAATTCCCTGCTTGGATTCTACATGCTAATTAGGGATAATGCTGAAGAGAGAGATTGTTGCTTACTTATAAAATAGAGAAAACCCCTGTTCTACACACAAATGTTGCTTTTGTAAACCAGAAACAAGCCAGGCTGCAGAATGTGAAGTTAGAGGGACTGCATTTGTACATTTCTGCTGTTACTTTTATGGTGCTGTTTGCCAGGGAGGAACATGAGTTATGCTTTAGAGGAGGCTGGGGGGCCAGATTCTGACATATTATTTGTCCTGAGAAGTATTTTATTTCAGGAGTAGTTCCTGGAATAAAGGTGCTCTTTCTTATGGTTAAAATAGCAATTTTCAGATGGATAATTGCCTCTGTTGCTGACCAGGTGGCAGTGCACCCATCTACCTCTGTCTCTGACCTCCCTGATCTTTGCAGATATTATGGCATGTGGCAATCCTGTGAGATTTCAAAAGAAACACAATCTTTTCAGCTGTGGTCTAAAAGCAGAAGTGGGATAGAGTGGAACCAGAGTTATTGATTCCCACTAATGCATTTTCCTCCATCAATATTTGACATAACACAACTGGGAGGTGCCCAAAGCAAAGCATTTCCTTCCTGTTAATATTGTAACGAGAAAATAATTACATGATTATCACTAGTAAGTATGGTGATTTATGATAATTACATTAAATAATTATGTTAATTATGTAAAGAACAAAAAAGAAGATGCTGCATGTACCATTCTCATGGCTGCCTGCTGAGGATTATTTTAAAACACAAGTATGCACACTCTGAGTAGAACTGCTAGGTGCTACACAAGGGTGGAACAGAATTTCTGCCATGAAATAGATAGACTTGAAATGAAAATGTAATTACTGTATTTAGTCTTTATGTTGGATAGAAATTCGTAATGAAACAAGAATCAGTTTGTGAATGGAAAAAGGGAAGCTGTGGGTGCCCAATCCCTGGCAGTGTTGAAGGCCAGGTTGGATGGGGCTTGGAGTAACCTGGTCTAGTGGGAGGTGTCCCTGCCCATGGCAGAGGGTTGGAACTTGATGATCTTTAAAGTCCTTTCAACCTGAGCCAGTGAATCTATGGGAACAGTAGAGAGGCACTGTGTAAATAATGAATGAAGAATCCAGAATGGAGGTGTAATTATTTTATTTTTAGGTGACACAGATAATAACGGTCTTAAGTTGTGGTTTAAGCCTTCTCTGAGTCTACCATTTACAGCAGATTTGGAAACTTTTAAATACATAATAGTCAAGATTTTGAGGATTAAATTTTGAGGATTTCCATATTAGTTTGCTATGTTTGCAAGTAAATAGAATTGTCCCTTCAGTTTCCTGTGGTGAGAGCCAAATTATGGTCTTATGTTTCTGATGTGAAGAGAAATTACTCACATTAACTGTGCTTTATACACCTCTAAGACCATTTTAGCACTTCAGTTTTCCTTTGCATTATTCCTCAGCCCTGAGATGTGTGAAGTGGTACAAACCCAGTAGACAATCTTTCTTGGTCATCAGCTCAGAATTCTCCCTGAGTTTTCAGCCATTTCTTGTGAGTGACAGTATCCCTGTATCCAGGAGAGTCCTAAAATAAGATCTTTTAAAATCTTCTTTTTTTTCCTTTTTTTTTCTTTAATTTTTTTTTCTTTTGCTTCCCCACACCTTGTATATGAAGGGTGAGCTCAGCTTATCCCTTTTACCTGCATCAGGAAACCCACTGTGCCATTAAGGGAACAGGATCTGTCATAATTGTCATCTGCCATTGCTGAATATTCAAGAGGAGAAGGAGGAAAAGGGAGGAGGCAGCAGCAGAATAACCAAATCACATTCCTCATGTCCTCAGTGGAGAAGTGTCTCTTTTAAGTGCATTTAGATAACAATTTGGGATCATTAGTTACACATCTGTGTTCAACACCCAGGAAGTGACTGAAAACTATTGATTTTAGAACTATATTTAATAGAAGCTTTCAAATTCTATAAACACAAAAACTTCTCCAGTTCCTCCATATTAATCTTTTTTGGTGTCTTAGTGGACACTTGCTGGATACTTGCAGTTCTTGATATTTCTCTGGTTATCCCAGGTACTTGCATTGTAGCTCTTGTTTTCATTATTCAGGTAAGTATCCAGACAGGAACAATTAAAGGGAAATAATACCTTCACTCTGTCTCTCTGAGCCTGCTCCTGTAGCATTCTCCACACATCCAAATAGCTCCCAGAGCTCTGGGGATGTTGTGTTTAATGTTCACTGCTGGTTTTGACTGCCACAACATGAAAAGCCCCAGCTTCTCTAGTGGTCTCCTGAGACATCCATGATTCCATCGTTGTTTGGAAATGGGGAACTGGGGGACTGGAAGTGCTGCTTGCAAATAGATTGAGAGAGCATTTCTCAACACTGTTTCATTTATTGTGTGTAGTAGTTGCTGAACAGAAGTAATAAGCAGTCTGCTTTGTGAAATGAAAAGGTATTTGTAGGATGTGTGTCAGTAATGTAATGTTTATTTTCCTACTTACTAAGAGGTGGCAATATATTAATTTTAACTTTTTTTAAAATCCTTTAGGTGGCTATCATAGCAGGAAATTTTGAGCTTGCTGAATATATCAAGAATCACAGGGAAGCTGATATTGGTAAGCACAATATTTACAGACACTGAAAATATATTCTACATGTTTACACCAAGGTTTTGCAAAGATGTTAAATATGATTCTGTGTGACTGCAGTGCTGCCAACAGTATTGTTTCAGGGAGATTTTTAAAGTAACTTCTCTTTGAAAAATGAAGATGGGGAAAAAGCTGAAATGTTTTCAAAATATGCTCTGAGAGTGAAAATTTGATAAGTAAGGCAAAAGAGTGATAGATGCTTTATAAATGTAAATTAGTTTGTAACAGATGAAATACTCTTCCACATACCTGGAAGAGGCAAATTGGCTCTTGCAGGC
Source organism: Florisuga fusca (assembly GCA_038090715.1). Lineage (NCBI taxonomy): Eukaryota > Metazoa > Chordata > Aves > Apodiformes > Trochilidae > Florisuga > Florisuga fusca. Next base: position 718,264 of record JAAWXA010000027.1, read on the forward strand.
TATCTTAGCATCAGCCTAAAGCAGTTCTTGAGTGGGAATAATGGGTCAGAGGAGGATAAAGCAAGATTGCTTCTCTGCAATTTATGAATGTATGGCAGAAACTGTTCATGTCCATTAAACCATCTCCTCTCCCTGAGCTTGGTATGTGGCACTGGATGAAGGCCAGGGACAGGCATTAAGGGCCCTCGAGAAAAAACCTTAAGGCTTTTGAAAGATCTTTTTACATAGAGAATTTTTCCCTGTAAAATAAAAAGCAATCTGATGAAAGTGATTATTATAAAGTTTAATTAAAATGAACTGAAATGCTTTAATTCAAGTTAATTAAAGTTGCACTGGAGTATCCTGAAGTTGAACAAAAAAAAAAGACATTCCTTTTGATGCAGGAGCATCTGTGTAGTTGCCTGTACTGATTTAACTCAGTGATGCAAATCTATAACTTGATAGTATTTAATTTGTGTGGAAAACTAGGCCAGCTCACATGAAATTTAGGACTCTGAAAGAATTGCTTTGGATTAAGACCTCCCTTCCATTTCTCTTCCTGGGTTTTTTGTCATACTGGAAGACAACACTTAGAAGTAGGCATTGAGAGAAGTGAGGATAAGATGCATTAAAATTTTGTATGGAAGTCATACTTTGTGTAAGAATCCATAGTGAGTTTTGGAGGTTTTACCTAAGAGAAGGGGAATAGTTCCTTTCCAGGTAAGAAGCCTTCATCCTTCTGTATTTATAAAGAGTTTGATGTAAAAAATTAGCTAAAAATGAACCAGTTATTTCTGATAGGGTGAGCATCTTATTCATGTTCATATTTGTACACAGTGAATGGTTTTATAACTTGGTGGAGATACTGAAATGAAAGGAAATGGTTGTTCAGACTCAAATGCTTCCTTCATTTCTGCCATGTTAGTTCTTGATATTTTGGTTTGAGTATGGAGTCAGTGTAGAACAAGTCCTGCACGTAGACTGTACACAGGATTTCTGTTTAAATGGATTATGTTGTCCTTTAAATAGTTGTGTATAATGCAAAAATCCCCCAAAACTCTAATAAAGGAATTACTTGCTAGTGTTAATTATGTATACACTTACACTAGGAGTAACTGTGAAATAACACTTATAAGCAGTAGCTTCTAAACTTGTGTGAAAACATCTTTGTGTTACTTTTGGACTGATCAGTTCTGCACTACTTTTCCTTTCCCCTGACCAGGGCAGGTTCCAAGTTAGGTTAGAGAAATTGCAATGTAGTTATGAAGTAGATGGAGGAGACTCAGTTCAGGAAGCCCTTCATTTGGTAATTCCTAGAACAATACTTAAAATACCTTCAATGGGAAGATTCTTCAAATTTTGCATGTGCTTTCACTTGTCTGCTAAAAAACAAATACTGATGCTTCCATGATTCACTTGTGGTTTTTTGGAAGGTGGTGGTGGATTGTGCATAACTATTTCAGTGAATACATTTGTCTTGAAGTATCACGTTACCTTGTTTTCTCCCTGCCAATTTAATTAGCTGGACATTTGTTCCTTAAGATTTATTACTTTTTTCACGAAAAAGATCAAATTCATCAAAATATCTTGTTTCTGAAATGTCTCCCAATTTTTTAAAAGATAAATAAATCAAAGAACAATATCCTGAGTGGAGAACCTGAGAGCCAGGATGATGATGAACGTGCAGAATAATGTCAGCATTTAAACTTCAGCAACTTGGCTTTTATTTATCTTACATGTCTGATTATCTGTTACATTAATGTAGTTTTGGATGGATTCCAACATACATCCTTTGAGTATAAAAATGGGGCTTCTTAGAATCCAGAGGCAATGGAGTGGAACAGAATAGCAAAGAGCTTGTAAAATATCCTCACAAAGATAACCTGGACAGTTGATGTGATGAAGTCTCTTGAGAGATGTTTCATCTTTCGTTCCTCAGAAAGTGTATTTTTTGTTAGATATTGAAATTTGGTAGTGAACCCCAGGACTCATTTAATAATTGTTACTGCTTTGTATTTTGTGATTATTTTAGGGTCTTAATAATAAATAAGTTGCAACAGTGGGAAATTCACTGGAATATATGCAGCTTTGGATGGGTCTCTTTCTTAATGGAGGTTTAAGCTGATACATGATGAGGTGTTTGATCATTTAATAGAAAGCTTATCAATGATATTCAGTATTACTTGCAATAGCATTCATTGGGAGAAGGGATTGGTGATGCATTGGGGAAAACTCCACATTGCTCTAGAATCACTGGAAAAACCTCTACACTTGGAAGATTTCTGACCTAATCTTTTTACTTTTGGTCATCTTTATACACAGGATATTTTGCTGTAGGTACTTTGAAAATGCAAACCTAGTAGACAGCTGAGTAATGTAAGTGACAATAGTGGGTTTTTTTTTTTCAAAAAGAATCTTCTTACTTTCCTGGCTGTGCCATCTTAAGAATGGGAAAATTTTAATTGGTGATAGTGGTTGGAGGCTGGACCTAATTGAGTACTTCCAAGAGCAGTTTTTTATCTGGTGGCAGAAACAAGTTTTACTTTTTTTTTTTTTTTTTTACTGGAGCATCTGAAATATGAAAATAATACTTGCTTGAAATCTCTGATGTTGCATAGTGAGAAACTACACTATCCCTGTCCATCTGTTTTGACATGTGCTCATTAACATTATTCTTAGATAATTTTGTTGTCCCGAACTATTGCAGTAGGAAGTGGCTTGTACTTTCAATGCAGAAGGTATTACGTGGGTGTCTTCCAGTTTGTCAAGTAGTCACAAAGCTGTTTTGAGTCATGTTTGCCAAAGCTGCAATTAAAAGGCTCTACCAGCAGTACCAGAATGCTTCTGATTCACCCTCCTGGGCTAGCAGTGAATGAGCTGCTTGGTTCAATGGCAGAGATCCCAGCTCAAGCCTTCCACAGAAGAATTGTCACTGCCTCAGGGCAAAGGGATGAATCTACAGCTTGCTGACAGCCAAAGCTCCACATCTCAATGCACTGGTCCATGACAACTCCACCTAAATAAATATATATGTGCTTAAGTGCTGGGTATATCACTTAGTGTCTGTTCTACCTTTGACAGCATTCAGAATGCCACTTCAAGCCATATGTGAAGTTTGGAGTTGTGAAGGGGCTGAACTGCATGTCTTAAAGGGTGCTTGACTTTGGTTTTCATTTTCCTTTATTTTTATACTCTTTTTCCTCGGCCTGGAAGTTTGTTGAAACTGCAGGATAAAAAGTATTCAGCACAGGTAACTACTTGTTTAACCTACAGGAAACATTTCAGAACCATTTTTTGAGGAAAACAGCCTTGCAAATGATTCCTGTGGCTTAGTACAATAAAAGACACCTTGCTGTCATGAACAGAGCAGGTTCACATTAGTCTCACTTCAGACAGAGCTGATGGAATTTTGCAAGAATAAATCATACATTAAAATTAAGGATTCAGAGGAGAGGATAAAAGGATATCAGTAAAGGATTAAAAACGAGATCCAGATTTCAATGTATTTATTTCTTTTCTGAGGTTCTAAACATCAGGGAATCCCTTTTGTTTTCTTGACAGGTGTTTGAAAGGTGAAGGAAAATTGCCATATCATTTAAAAACAGTCCTATTTGTAATAAATTTTAAAAAATGTTCATAAAGCAAGAAAAGCTATTGCAATAAGGTACTTAGAAACTTGCTTTACAATCAGTATGAGATACTTAGTATAGCTTCTCAGGTTATTTCAGTTCACCATGCCCCCAAATTAGCATTTTGAGGAATAATAACGTTAAAGCAGTTTATTTTAATTATCACTTATTTGGAAAGTCTTTGAAACCCAGAAGTACCTTGCAGTTCACTGATTAGTGTTCCATCTTCTTTTCTGCTTTGAGGGAGGCACCACACATACTCCTGATGTACAGCACAGCAGTTACACATCGTAAAAAAATAATAATGTCCCTTTTTAAACTTTTTTTTTAAACTAGCTATAGCACATTTATAATTTATTAACATTATGCACTTACTTATTCATTGCAAACTAAGAGAAAGTAATGGATTGAAAGATGTGGTGAATAGGAAAGTTAATCCCTGATTGTTTTCATCCAGCCTGCAGCTGTCTGTGAGTAAATGAGCACAGCAGATTTAGGGAGCGTTTGCTCTCCAGAATTTACTATGGCTTCTATAGGATGGAGGTACAAAACCAAATCATATATGTAAGAATATTGAAGCTTTCATTAGATACAGATATGCAGATATTAAATATGTTACAAGCTGATAATCCTTTGCCTTGGATAACCTATTTTTAAATCTCTCTTTTGCCTTGGTTCTTTGTGATGAGATGAATTTTCAGATGGATTAAATGACATGGGTTGTTCTTCTTCAAATGAACAAGGTTTGTTTTATATTGTGCATCTTCTCCTTCAGCAGCTCTGAAGCTAGAAACAATAGGATTCTTTTGCTTTATTTTTGTTTGCTTTTTGCATTAGAAAAATGAAACACATTGAGCTGATGTGCGAGTTTTTGGTAGTTGATTAGCAGACTAACTAATACTTGGATACTGTTGCTAGGCTTCAAGTCAGAGTTCCTGTATTCCTCTATAATTATGCAGAGATACGTGTATGTGATGGTTTGTCTGTGCTTTGACATGGATTTTTTTTTTTTTTAAATATTGAAAATCTGCTAACATGTTAGGCTTATCCTTTAAAATATACATATTCCACACTGGACAGTGCTTTTAAATCAAAATTTTTCAAGTATTATTAAAGGTATTTATTTTTATAGGAATTGTGACTGTAAACATCTTAAGAATCATGCATATTATTGTAGAATAAGAACAGGTCTTTCAAAGCACAAGGATATTAGTTGGTTTGTGCTAATACTGCTTTTCTAACCCATTTTCTTTAATTAGATCAGAGTGATTGAGGTCAGCAATCTTGGTTTTTCAGCTGCAAGTGTTGCTATCAAATGCTATCCAGCCCAATGAATATTCTGTTTGTTTTCTTATTTATTTTGGTTTGGAGAACCACGGAGTAATTTTGATTTTCATAAATCAAATGCCTGCAGAATAACTCTCAAGTTAGGGAAAATGATATTTAGAAAGATAAAAGGAGAAACAAGGAAAGGCAGTAAATCAAAAGACTTAAAAATCTACAAAACCGTCAGCAGCGTGCAACGACTTGTTCTATTTTTATTGCATGGTACTTTGTAATAGCAAAAGGGACTCAAATATGTATTTTAGCCCTATGTATTGGTCATAGGAATGTGAGGAACATTAACCTGTTTCATGTGCTAGCAGGCATTTTAACATGGAAAAAGGATATTATTGTAATCAGGATGGCAAAGACACTGAGATCTTCATTGTTCACATTTAAGTGAATATTGCTTAGTAGGTTGTCATTATCCAGGTTCTCTTTTACAGTTTCTTTTCTCTGCTAAATTAATAATTATTTCTCATGTAGGCAGTGTTGAAGGCCAGGTTGGATGGGGCTTGGAGCAACATGGGCTGGTAGGAGGTGTCCCTGCCCATGGCAGAGGGTTGGAACAAGATGATTTTTAAGGTCCTTTCCAACCCGAACCATTCTGTGTCTCACATTATTCTCTTCTAAAGCTGTTCCCTTCTTAGCAACAAGGAGCTGATCTCAGCTGATAGAGAGGAAAATGCTGAGGAGGAGACACACAACTTGACTGGAGCTCCAAATTGCACATGGAAAACTAAACTGAACCCTGGACTTTGTGGGTTTTATTTCTATTGCTGTTTGATCAGTATTAGCTTAAGCTCCTTTCTGCTAACTTTCCTTAGGGTCCACTAAATCTGTACCCCTAGACTTCCTGTCCTTTGGAAGTACAGGATGAGTGTGTTTCAGCTGTGATATATGTTCTGTCTCTGTGTAACATAACAGGAGGGTTGGGATGGCAATTTTAGGATATTAGAGAGCCCTCACCTCTTATGGTGAGGCAGTTAAGATGTGAAGCAGCCCAATAAGGGACAGGACAGAAGAAAAAATGTTGGAAGTGTCTCACAGAGGTTTCTAGTATTCCTGAAAAGGTAATATATTTTCTTTAAAACGTTTTTCAGCATGAGTCTCAAGAGCTTTCTAAGATTGTGTCAAACCCTATGTGGGATTTCAAACAGTGAAACAGTGGAGCCAGGTTAAAAATAGAGGTAGGACAAATGGAGAATAGATGTGTGCAGAATCCTGTGGCTTTCTGTTTCTCTTATGTACAATGGTGAGAACACAGGAAAAAGAGATGAAATAAATGCTGAAGGTAAATAAAGAAAAAAAAAAAAAAAGAGACAAAATACAGATTGATAAAAATCTCCAGGAGTGCTGGCTGAAGAAAATTTCTGTGCTTTCCAAAGTAAATATGGAGATAGACACAAATAAAAAAGAAGGGGAAGAAAAAAAACAACCCAAACCTCTCAACATAATGTAGGTCCTCATGCTGAGCCCTGCATCACAAGCCTTTTTATGCACCCAATAATTTCTTTTCAATAATTAGGCTACCAGTGGACTACAGAGTTAAGACTAATAGCACAAAAGTGGATTTGTAACTTCTGAATATGTGGATTTTTATGTGCTAGTGTATATCTGAATTATTATTGACAATAATTAGGTTCAGTGTGAGTCCCATTTGGGTAAAACAACATCGTCCTTGATCTGATTGGGTTTGGATGGGGGTAGCCTTCCAAATACAGAAACAACTTCCTTACATTGCCAATCATATAAACCAAATATTTGTATGAATAAAGAAACTGCTTATGAATATAAAACTTAAGTTTTTGGATGAGCTTGCTGATTGCAGGGTTGAGATTTTTATTTTAGATCGGTTCAAATAACCTTTTAAAGTTGTGCTTTTGCAGTAGTAGTTAAAATTCTCCATTTTGAATGGATTTATTACACTTCAGTGACTCCCTGACTTGGAACTCCTCTTTCTATTATGCTAAATTTGTATTTATATAATTTTTTACAGCTAAGCATGCTTGTTTTCCTTCAAATGAGGTTATTTATGAAACTAAAGTTGACATTATGTCTTTCATTCAATATACAATCCTTTCCCAATTTACGTGAAGAGCTGAGGCATCACTGAAAAACATTGTTTTAATATCTTACAAATAATCTGATTTTCATAACAAGGTATTAACGTCAGAATTTTTGTGAAAATTAATCTGGTAATATGCAGTCTCTTTAAAAAGAAAATAGTATCCTCATTGAAGACCATTTGTTGTCAAATTATAGATGAGGCTTGATAAAAGGGGTAGGCTTTGAAGCATGCTGCTTTGTAATGAGTGTAATATTTCACACTGTATTTCACACTGTTCACAATATTTCACGCTGTTGCTGTTACTCCATTTATATCTCCATCTCCTGGGCTGACAGTCCTTCCCTTGGAGCTCACCATAAGCTCTATTATATTTTTGCAGTCAAGGTTTTGCCACACTGTGGAACTTACCTTCAGAGTCAACATTTTCAGAGTATTTAAATCAGAACTCCTTAGGATATTGGACAGAATTCCCAGGAAGGTAAAGGCCATTGGAAGTACTTGAACCTTTTCTGTCCTTCTCTCTCGATTTTAATGAGCTCTTGTTCAGAGATTTTTTGTTTGTTTTGTTTCTTTGCTACTTTGGCTTTGTTGCTGTATGTCCACTTCAGGGACCAAAAAATATTGAGATGATTTTTCTGTACTTTGCAGTTCTAAGGAGGTCTTGTTTACTGCTTTCCATGGTTCTCTCCAGTCACAAGTGGCAATCTTAAAGGATGTTGTTTCAGTAACTGCTTTTTAAGGATCTCAAAGAAATAATTACTTTGGAGTTATCTGTCTTTGTGTGTTTTGAGGCATAAGTGAAACTGTAAATTGTTTCTAAACATAGTAATACAAGACAAAAATGTATGGAACATGTTGTTAAAGGATGACAAATTTCATACCTTCAATTTCTGTGTTAATCTGTTAGACAAAGTTTTATTTACTAGTCTGTCTAAACCTAGTTATTTATTTGGATGTAACTGTAAATATAAATACTAAAAAAATTAATTGATTATGGAATGAGCTTCTTGTTTTGCACCTCTTCCTCTGCTCATTCCCTGATACATGGTTGAACATCTTCCATCTGGGCACTTGGAAGTACCAGTCCAGGCTGTGTAGTTTACTCAGCCCAGGGCAATGTATTTGACTGGTGTCCAAGCAGATTGTTTTCTCAGTGGATCTCTATTCTGTTTTGATTTTTTTCCCCCCCTATCCTTTCTATGTTTGTCTTGATAATTTCATATGAAGTCAAAAGACTATTTTCTGCTCCATTTTTTAATGTAATGTTGCTGAAATAATTGTTCAGAGCTTTCTGTAAAAGACAATTATGATACCATCTTGATTCAGATGAGGTTGCAGAGTAAATATTATGCAGCAGAGGGACTATAATTGGGTGAAATCCATGCTGAATGAAAAGAACAAAAGCTTTATTGAATTGAAGAGGCAGGAGGATTTACAGTGTTAAGACTGTATTATTTGTATGTGTGTAGGAGTATCTCTGGTTTTCTGTTAATTATATATTCCTGCTAACTCCAGTAGGCTGGGAGACTTCAGGAAGGATAGTGTCTCAAAACCAACATTGTAGCTGTTTGGCTTTCAGAAATATGGAAACAGTGAAAATAAAATACCCAGATTTTATTCCTTCTCCTAAAGTATTACCTTAAACAAACCTAATATAAACAAACATTCATTCTCTCTATATAATCTTTTATACTGTAGCATTTCCTACTTGGGAAGCTGCCTCTTACATCTCCTTGGAACATCTGAGATAGAAAAATTTAACATAAACTCTGTGGTCTCAGTTTTAAATATGCCTTAATAAAATTAATTTGTTTTGCTCTGAATCAATTATTTGTTGCTGCTGAAAAAAAGCCTTCTAAATGCAGACTGACACCCAGCCACAAGTACTTCTAGCATTTTTGGGGTTGGAGGCACCAAGGTAGACATATATCTCGACCTCAGGGATTTTAGCAGATTAAAATTTATGTTTTCATGTGCGTTTCTTCCTCTCTTCTGCCTCTGTGGGTGATCCTGCAGGGATGAGAGCCCCTCTAGCTCCCCTCCCACAGGGCCATGCTGTAGCTCAGCTCACTCTTTGCCTTCAAAAGCAAACCCAATCCCTCCTCCCTTGTCCATGGGCCAATTTGTGTCGATATCTGGGGTCACACCTTGCAAGAATTCAGAAGAGGTCCTGAGCACACGGAAATTTTGCTGTTAGTTCAGATTTATCTTTACCCTTCTTCTGAGGGCTACACTTTTTATTTTGGGTCAAAGCATGGTTTATCTTGCCAGCTTCATTAACACTCTTGAGAATGCCAGGTGCTAAAGAGCTCTATTTTTGCTGTGCAGATCAAGTGTGTTCAGTTTCTGGTGGCCTATTTTTATGCATTTCTTCATTCGATGACTGGGAAGAGCTGTGAAGGGAAGAAGGAGATGGCAAATAGACAGAGAAAAGTGCTGTGGGGTTATTACAGGAAAATAAAGGGGAGGATCTGTCGGTGAGATTCCATTTCTGAGAGGGCATGGAAATAAAACTAAAGGCAGGAAGCAACGTACAGAAACACAAAATAACAAGTGGAGTAGTTGTTTTTGTTAGCTGTATTTCATCCGTCATTTGGCTGTTTCCAGACAGTTTTATGAGAAACACTTTTAGCTCAATTTTCTCCCTCACCCATAGATGTTCCAGGGCATTTAGCATTAAGCAGTTACCTGCAGCAGGTGAGGAGATGCTGAGGAACCTGATGGCCCTTTCCCCCCAGGGAAGAAGACGTGTGACCTACTGGAGATGTGTGCCTAACCCAGTGCTCTCTCAATGCTTTTCCTTGGTTATTCAAATTCTGTTCCTTTACAAGGAACAACCCTTGTTCATGTCTGAGGAAGCTGCTGCTATTTCTGCATTGACTTGTCCTTCCCATCAGCAGTTTTACCTGGAACTGTCAGATTATTGGCATGAGGAAAACAACTTTCTTTGCCCCTTGCCCTAAACATGAGCCAGGCTGAATTTCATCCCTACACTGGAGAATTTTCTGCATCTTTTCAGAGCCTGACTGACAGAAGGATAAAACTCTTGGTTTGCTGTGCCAATGCACGTTCAGATGTTGCACTGAACAGCAGAAGATTTTCAAGGTGACATGAGATCCTTGAGCTTCAAGTATAGTGAGTACCTTGGGGTCCAAAATCCTGCTGTGTGGCATCTCCCAGCAGCTCTGACCTCAGTTGGTGGCAGCACTGGGCTGCTAGCAATGGATTATTAGTTTAACCCTCCTCCAAGAAAAGCTTACATTAGGACAAACAAGAAATTATGAGTGCTTGTAAAATATGTTATTGCTTTTAGATTGGATCCATGGCTTTCCATGTCTTACAAGTTCTGTGACATTTGGAGTTTAGGAATTAAAAATAGCTAAAAGCAATCCCAAGGGCCTGCTACCATTCTTCCATTCTAATCTGTATTTAGGACAGAGGATTTTTTTTTGTTTTTCTTTTGACTCATTAGCAGAACAGTGTTTATTCAGACATCTTCACAAGCAACAGATGCATGTTTATACATGTGCAGTTAACCAAGAGAGACAGAAAATGTAAGAACTCTGACATTGTTTATTTCAACAAAATGAGAGCAAACTTAGCTGGATTCCTAATATAGCAAATACTCTGGATTTTTAATACAGGAGTGTATCTTCCTCCCTGTGGTAAATAATGCAGTAATGGTTTTGGAGATCTTTTTTTTTCATTGCTACCTTGGTTGTGTGTAGGGTGAAAACATACATTTTCCTGTGGTGGTTGAATGGAGAAGAGTTCCCCTTTCCTTACCTTTATTGACAAAAGCTAAAGCAGTAGTGGAGATTTCTTTCCACATGCTTGAGCTGCAGGATTTTAATTTAATTTCTATTTTATTTATTTTTATTTTGTTTATTTTAGTTTGTGATCTAGTTGAGTCAAACCCCAGTGGGTTATCAGTGCTTCTCATCCTTCTGTGGAGTACAGTTATTATCTTAAAAAGTACATAAAGCCATGCAGTAAAGTGTAACTTCTGGCCAAATCCAGAGGTTTGGAGTGAGTACTACAGACTGAGAACGTTTCAGTGATATGGTGGCAATAATTATATGATATTCCCAAACAGAGTTACATTATTTTTCTTTTTTAATTTTTTTATTCCTAAAGAAACCCCAAAAAACCACAGTTAAAGAATTTGGAAGACAGTTCAGAGTTTTTTAAGGATCAGCCTGTTCTTTGCAGGAAAGAAGTGGAAGTTGGATGGAATGCCTTTGAGTAAATCTGGGGTGGTGCCAGTGGTTCAGCCAACAGGGTCCCTGTGCAGAGTGATGCTCTGGTCTCTATGGCAACAGCACTTTGATTTGCACACTGGTACAGCATCCTCAGGGCTGGAAATGACCCCCACATCTGCTGCAGGTACCCAGGGGTTGCTGTGCCCCCCTGACTTTCCTCTTTGCAAACCACTTATTGTTTCTGTTTTCTGCCCTGGGAAGTATCTAAAAATCAGTTGCAGATGAGTGGGGAAATAGTTCAATTGATGGGGCAAGTTTTTCTGGTGTCTGAACTCTGTTATGCATCAAAAAAGTGCAAATCTGGGTAAAATCCACATAAATTATTATGGATTTAGGCCTTATGTTAGGATATGTTTGGGTTTCCTCTTGGAGAGGAAAAAAGACAAAATCTAGTAAGTCTGTTTCTGGCAGCTGCTGGACTGTGTCCTATGCAGTCTGAAAAATATTTATGCAGATTAAAAAAATCTGCTACTCTTCTGATTTGTGTTTTCTGTCCAAGAGAAAAAATGGAGTAAGTTGGGAGTAAAGAGCTATTTAAAACCAAAGATTTTCTATTTAGTTGTCTTGACATATGAAGATGAAACTGTAATGTACTTCTGCTAACCAAATGTTTGTACTGATCCACTGTAAATTAAAATATAAAGTGATTTGATTACTACTGGGCTCAGGTGCAATAGCACAATAGCAGTTATGATATTTTCTGAAACAGGAAGTTAAATGGCATAAGCTTTGTATCTTTTGTACATTACACTTACCATATGCCTTAGACATTTTGTTACCACCCTAACACAACAGGCTCTAATTTTAGAATGTCCTTTACTTGTTACAGCTAAATTGCTCTAGTCATATACTTCCTTTTTTTTTTTTTTTTTTTTTTTTTTGGGTTTTTTGTTTGTTGGTGGGTGTTGTGGGGTTTTTTTGTGTGTGTGGGGTTTTTGTTTTTTTTTTTTTTTAGTTTCCACTCTTTTACTAATCATGCTCAAGACCATTAAGCTTTGTGGAAATAGGAAGAAATAGGAAAACAACGAGTCATTACAATGTTGTGGAGGATTACATTGCTTCAGGGCAATATGGAAAAAACAGCTTATTGCAAGATTTTTTTTTTTTTTTTTTTTCTTGGTAAACTCCTTTGAGTTTCTTTGAGCCCTTGTTGCCCAAGCTCAGCATTTTACACTTGTTACAGTGAGCAGAGCTATTTAAAGAGGTGAAATGTTCAAGTCCAGAATTTGTTTCCATGGGCTCTCAGGCTAGTACACAGATAAGACACATTAGAAATTATCAATAAAGCAGTTGGTGACTTAATTTCCTTTACAGCTCTGTAGAAGTAGAATCAGAAGAAATGATTTTACTCACAACACTTCACCTCTATTCTCTGACCATTTCTGGTTCATGATAAAGCCATTACCTTTATATTAATCTCATAAAAGCTACAGGGTGTCCTTTTCAAATAGCTTTTGTATTCCTGTGTTAAATAGCATGAGTGGAAAATTTTAATACAGCTTTATAGTAAAAGCATCATGTTTGAAGTATCTTTGATCCTGAGAATCAGGGGTTAACATTCTTAGAGGATGTGTTTGTGCTTGGTCTTCTTGGGGAAAAGCACAGATTTCTTTGTGGAAACCTTCAGGAAGGCACCATGAAAGCTGAGCTGAGGTCTGGATTATGTGAACGTGAAAAATGTCTTTCTGATTTCCATAAAGTGAGAGCCTAATGCTCTTCTCACTGACTTGGGGTCCTGTTTTCCTTGTCTGAGTGGTGTGTTGTCACTACACCATCACTACAAAGCAGTGTAGTTGTCAGAGATGTCACTCCAGCAGATCTAAAAGACCTAGATTAACTGGAAATAGAAGTGAGCTAGAGGAAAATGAGCTGCCACTGTAGCATTTTGTATCAGGAGTGTTTTGAACCTTGTGAAAATTCTGATTTTCCAAAGACACTCCAAAAATTTTTGCTGCAAGAGCATCTCATCTGGAATTCTAGATGGAGGTGGCTATTAGTCTAATTTTCTTTTGTCAACAGCATATTGTTCTTCTCCTACATGGAATATTTGACATTTAGGACTTTTTTTTTTTTTTTTTTTTTTTACTTTTCAGAAAAATAAAGTGTGTTTTTTTTGTTTAGGTTCTGTTTTGGGTTTTTTGCTTGTTGGTGGGTGTTGTGGGGTTTTTTTGTGTGTGTGGGGTTTTTTTTTTTTTTTTTTTTTTTTTTTGCCTTAGGCTTTCTGGCAGTCAAATAAATATGACTACAAAAATATGTGACCTTAATGGAATTTTTTTACTACCTGTAGTGAGGCATGTTTGACTTTTTTATTCATCATTTTACACTTCCTAATTTTATAGTAAGGACAAGAATGCTTTCTGTTGTAATTTGTCATTCTGTAATTTCATAAGGACAGGTCTAAGATTGACAATAGCTTTTTTGGGGTCAACCAATTTTTGAAATAAATAACTAGTTGATTAAATTTAGCTTTTTTTTTTTTTTTTTCTCCTTGAAGATGTCTTGTCTGAAAAGTGAACGTCAGTTTCCACTGAACTGAAAACTTTTCTTTCCTGTGTACAATCTTTGAGGAAAACCTGCACTGCCTAAATTCAAGCAGAATAATGGTTGTCCTTAAAACCAGCAAGGTTAAAGCTATTAAATTCTGATAAAGAACATGAATACATAGAGTTTACACCCACCTGAGTGTCCATGGATAGTAATAAATTCACAGATGCAAATGCTTCATAATTTAGGGCTTATGTAGATTTCATGGAAGACTTGTCCATGGTATTTTATATAAACTTGCAAAAATTGTATGTGCCTCTGCTGTTCATATTAGCTTATAAATAGTGATGTTTAGCTTCTTAATGGCTAACTGGGCTTGTAGTTTCTCCCTGTGATTTAAAATTGAATTTATTGTATCTGATCTTAAGGTTTGCTGTCAGATATTCCTAAAGATAAGAGAGTAATTCCTATAAATCAGGGTGTAAAGCAATTCCAATAGACTCTTACTCTTGAAAATTATGTCTTCACTTATTGGAAGAATTTTTTACATAACTTTAAAATTGTTTTTATGCTGGACTGTTGTATGTCCCAAGTTTCATAGCTAAAGAATGAATATAATTTCAGTCAGTGCCACATTACAGGCAGGCTTTTCACAGTCATAATAATAATTTAAAAAATCAGCTTTCCTCAAGAATGTGCCAAAGAATCCACCTTCATTGAAAGAGAGTGAGAATCTACTGGAACACAAATAAAGCAAGTTCAGAGGGGCAGGGGTTGGTACTTTTGCCATCACCAGAGACAGAGGCAGATTTGCAGGCAGAGTTACAACCACCTGCTGCTGCTGGGATTGGCCTTGTCAGGATTTGTGGAGCTCCTGCAGGAGTCTCCAGGCTTTTCAGTGTGTGGAGTGGGAGTTGGGAGAAAGTTATGAATGATCCTCATTCTTAACTGCTTTCCCTTGATTTGCATTTGCTTCTGAGCTGCTTAACCACTGGTAGATTATTTCCATTTTCCGGGTGAATAATGCATGAGGCTATATAAGTGGATGTTCCTTGGCTGAGTGGGCTGCAGATGAAAAGTGTCATCTCCTTTGCAGCATTAATGTGCATTTTTTTTCTCAGGTTAAAGCTGTAGAGAACCTAGATATGCTTTTTTTGGGTAACTCCTACAAATGCCAAAATATTGGCAACATTTGCTTTTTCTCTTCTTTTCTGTTTGACTACCTATTATTACAATGAAAAAGACAGTTGCCAGTTTTCCATTATGATCTTATTTTCTTTGGGACTCCCCTTCAATTTCTCAATGTTACCTTGTTGTAACTGCTGCTTAAGCTTCCTGAAAACTATCAGGAATGTTTTGGGGGGTTTTTTTTGGTTATGTTTTGTTTTTCTGCCACTGAGGTTAATTTCTTTTACAAACTCAGAACACTGATTCCTTTTGCAACTCCTCCTTACTCTTTGGTATATCCAAAGGGATAACTGGATTATCCTTTCCTGCACAGATAGGTGCAGATCTTGTGTATAATATGTGCAGTCTTTCATACAGGGAGATCTAAACACAGGGAATACTGCAGTAATTTAAGCAGCACTTAGGTCCATCCCTGATCCACCTAGAAGGAAAAGCTCTTCAATTTTATCTCTTATTAATTTTCTAAGGGGCATTTAATTATCTGAATACACTTGTTCCAACCCCTGGGGCAAGCCAATCTTTTATCTTTGTCCAGTGTATTATGAAATGTCCTTGTATATTCCACAATGCTGGAAAATCAAAGCACAGCCATTGTTTTTGTTTGCCTGTGGTTAAACTTAAAATGATCTGTTCAAGATCAAAATATGATCTTTAAAACATCAAAACTCTAAAAGTTATGTCCTGGGCTACTCTGAACAAAAGATTTAATTGGAGTGGTCAGATGTCAAACGTGAAAACTTCCAGGGATGTGTATGAAACATTAAATAGTTTGGAAAAATGATGTTTGATATAG
The DNA here is from genome assembly GCA_038090715.1 of Florisuga fusca. NCBI lineage: Eukaryota > Metazoa > Chordata > Aves > Apodiformes > Trochilidae > Florisuga > Florisuga fusca. The sequence continues at coordinate 733,993 of JAAWXA010000027.1, forward strand.
GAGTCCTTTGGGAGTGTGGTTAGAAAGCACTTCCTAAGATACAGACTCTCCTGCTACTGAACAGAACAGTCATAAAATACAACTTTTCCAGCCCCCTCAAATGTAAAAGTATTCAATACATTTAGAGACAACTAGACAGGGACTCTAGATAAGTATATTTTAAAATAAAGCTTTTACACTAAACTTTGTCTGACATTTAATAGGAGAAAAGATTGAAAGTGTGATACTGTAGACGTTGTAGAGTAAACAAGGCATGGAGTTGTGCAAGTGTTTAAAAGGCAGATACAGTTTAATAGCTATGATAATGGAATTGTGTTATTCAAAAACAATCCCGTGAATATTTTAGGGGTTTCTAATGGTATTTGAGGTAGAAAATTACAGAGAAAATATTTGATAGAAATGCCCACTCTTAGAAGGGCTGCATTTTTAATGGTATCAGGTTGTACAGTATGAATTCTCAAAATATAACCAAAGAATAATAGAGAAGGGAAAAGTGAAAAAGTATTTTGAGAAGATGCAGTTTATGTCTGAAATAATTCTAAAGCATGTTCTGAAAACCATTTTTGATAAAGTTAAGTGATCTTTTTGTGATGGTGATTTTGTGATTCAAGTGCCAGCAGGGCAGGGAGGGGTTGCTGGGGGTGTCCTGGTCACCACTGCAGAAAGTGGTCCCTGATTTCCATGGGTATAATTCCAAACACTGCAGTTAAAACAGTATTTCTCATTATTCCAGGTGTATTGCTAAGATATTCCAGTCTTCCAAGCATTGGGTCACCTTTCTCTGCCATGCTCAATCAAGCTTAACATTCATCCTTATCTTCCCTTTCCCCATTTTCATTTCCTCATTTCATGTGTGAGGTGGCAGGGACAGCAGAGTAGGAGAAACCAAGAGAAACTTCAGTTTGCTTCTCCAGCTCCTCTAAATGTTTATTTTGCTCACTTTTCCATTTTCAAATCATGCCATCAAATGAGCTTTGCTTTCATTAACTTCTGCTTTCAAATACTCCCCTTAAAATCAAATTCTGACACCTAACTTCTTTTTGATGTTGCCTTCATTCCTTGCCCTTCTTAAAGGATCCTGCATCCCATATCCAAGTAGAAGTCCCCGGAATCTGTTGCTGTCAGGTAAGGGTTAAACCATGGTAATCTTTATGTTTGGGGACCATAGTAGAAATGCATTGTCTCTGCAAAGTCAGAGACTGATTGTAGAATATATAAGCTTAAATTTACCATGTTTATTCTTGTAAAATATTTATCAAGAACAGTTTAGAGAAGAGAACCTTCCATAAAGAGTTCTTGTAATGTGCCTACAGCAAGCCCACAGCTCTGTGGCTGGGTGTACCCACATCTGGGTGTATGCAAATCCCTTTTTTTTTGTGGTGCAGTGAGTGAGTGAAGCTGTTTTAAAGTAATTAATTTCTCAAAACTTGAAATAAAATGCTTCAAGTACTCTTGCTAAAGGAAAAGAGTCTTACGTTTTTCAGTGTTATTGTTATAAGAAGAATTAAGGAATTGTTAAACGTGCTGTTTTGTTATTTTAGATGTATCTCCCTGTTTCTTCTGTCACTTTAACTGCACTTCATCTCGTTGTGGATCTGACTTTCAGAAATTAGTGTGCCTGATAGCTTGATGCCAGATCGAAGGAAGACTTTTCAGAACTTAAATACATGTTGGAGCAACAAAAGCCACATTCAGAGCTCACTGAAAGCCAAATAAACTTCTTTTAAAAATCAGTAGGGAGGAATTAACCAATACTTTTTCCACCATGAGTGTAAGGTGTAATTCAGATGGCTTATTTTCTTCAAACAGAAACAGCACCATTGCACTGCACGTTTTGAAGGAATAAATCATGTGGGATTGCCTTTGTATTGTAGCAGAATTTGTCTTTCTATTGTGGAGACAATTTGAAAATAAGTCACTTAAACTCCTGGTGAGAGACTTTCAGTTAGAATAAATTTCATTACTACCAGTTATCACTGTTGTGTCTCGGAGGATAAAAAGACTTAGTGTGTAGTTACACAGCACTGTAAGAAATTGTCAGGAGATAGATTCTGTTAGATTGGCATTTACAAAGACTGGCAGGGCCTGGTAGCTGCCATAATGATGGGGCTAACAGCTTTTAGGTTTGCCTACACAGTGTTTACCCACGTAGAACTGTTTAGAAATTTCAAATAACTCTTTCTGATCAGTGAAGTCAACATTTTTAAGATGATGTTTCAGTCTGGTGAACTCTGAAATACCATGGAATGGCTGCTCTGCTCTGGCCAGTGCTGGAAGAGATGAGATGGTGAATCTCCTGTCTCCAACCATCACTTGCTTATAGTTCTCCTTACTACTATCTTCTCCAGCCAAGTAATTTTTCAGGTGTATGTTATGCTAGTTCAACCCAAGTGCTGTAACAGGAATGTTTTAAGCCTTTCCCCCTCAGCCTTAGCTAAAATACAGGAAGTTTTCAGTAGGTTTTGTTTTTCTTGGTTTGAAGTTTTAATGTAGTGGCTTTGGAAGTTTTTCAATTTTTTTCTTCAAGCTGTGGTGTAACTGGGATTACAGGTTGTCAGAATCAAATTGTGCTGCATTGTCTGCCATGGTTACAGCCTTTGTAAAGAAATGTATAGGTGTATTGTGTTCTGTTTTTATTAGAAGTTGGAAATTATCCTAAGGTCTGCGTAGTTTTTAAGGTGTTTTCTGCTCTTGTCAGAATCTGCCACGACAAATGCTTAACAAGGAATTAGAATGTCAGGGGTTCCTAATTCTGCTCCATCTTTACCTGCTAAAATGTTCACAAACACACAGTATGGAGCATCATCATAGATCTATAAAAAAGGCACTGAAATCTTTTCTGATTCTTAAACCTGTGAACGTGTGATGAAAGAGGAACTCATGCAGTCTTTTTTGAATGTAATACAGTAAATATAAATATTTATCTTGAAAAAAAAATGTCCAAATGGGTTACAAAACCATTAAGCAAAACTACAAGTCCTGCTTCCACTAATAATTCCCAACTAATGGAATGAGAAGCCCTATTGGGAAGCTCTGGTTTAATTAGTGCAGCTTTGAATCAACCCCCCAACAAAAGAGCAGCACAAAACCTGCATGTAGTTGATTTTTTGCAGTTCTTTCCAGTGCTCAGATGACCAAAATCTCTTAATAAATGAAAGAGGAGCCTTTCAGAAGCTAATGATGGAATAGGTTCATAACTCAGGGCTTGAGCAACTTGGACCACTGGGGTTAAATTTTTCCAAGTCCTACTCAGTTTCCTTTCAGCTTCCCAGCTGTTGGCTGCCTTCTGGATTTGCAGAGGCTTCTTACTGTAAGGGAGGTTACACTGGGCCATATCTTTTGATATCCCATTACATTGTGCAGTGCACCCATCACATTGCATCATCCTTGAAGTAAATGCTGTTAAGATCATGTCTTTTCCTTACATTAAAGCTTAATGACAAAAAATTGAAATTGGGCAATGAGGACAAATGGGTTCCTACCAGGCTGCTTTTTGTGTGTGATGTCAAAAGCAAGGGTAAATAGAGATGGAAGCGTTTCATCTTTGCTGAAATCAGCAACCCTAATGAGCAGTTATGGAAATTCAAAGCTGCAGCCTTTGTAGCCTCCTCAAAGTTTTATTTTTCAGAATTTAGCTTGAGAAATTGGATTTGCAAAAGATCTTATGGAACACAACAGCTGGCTGAATCATATTTTTCCAGCTATCTTCCTGCAGCATCTTGTTTGGGTGTTTGCCTTCCATATTTCAAACATTTCCAGCTTCTCCTTGGGGAGTTTTTCACATTCCAGTGCCCTTCATTGTCAGAAGTTAAATCGGGAACACTTTGATGTCATGAAGAGGTACAATTGCCAAATTAGATAAATAAATATATACGAAGAAAAGGAATTCTTCTCTCATGATAGTCCTTTTATACTTGAGTGGAGACAACGTTCAGATCAGCACCCAAGCTCTCAGATGACTACAGTAAGTCACAGAGTAGTACCAGCTCTCCTTCTCTGGCTTTTTCTTTTTTTCTGCTATTATTTTGGCACACTACTACAGTGTGTACTTCTCTCTTCACATTTCCTTCTGTGGAATGCCTGTAGGGAACTTCACCAGTGAATTGCACAGTAAAATAGCATCAGTGAATTATTTAAAATAGGTAGAGTCTCTTTAGTGCCATTTAATAATTTAAAAAAAAACCTTTTAAGAAAAAGCCAGCTCCACAGAGGCCTTTGGTGAGGTAGTGAGAAGTCTTCATTTGAGAACTGGTGGCTCTGGCCAACACTTCTGAAGTTACTGGATCTCCATGGAATTGTCAGCTGAAAGTTACAGGAAGATCCTCTCAAGCTGCTGATAGTCCCTGGAGCCTTATTTACTTTTATATCACTTAGTAAATTCAAACCTAAATTATCATTGCACTTTCACATCATTAAAACATTACCTCTCTCCTCTTCCAGTAGCTCTCTTAGATAATTGTTTAATAATGTAAATGAATTTAATAACTTGCATCTCTTACTTTAATCAGTATTTTATTAACAAATCCATTCTTTTATATAAAACCTAAAAGGCTCTCTTTCTGTGGAAATGAACTTGCACAAATATATACAGTTAGAAAAGCCCATGGCCACCATTTTATTTTCCACATAAATAGCTATAAATCAATGGCAAGCTCAGAGTAAATTGGGATGTTAGCTTTAGATTGCAAATAGCTTCATTTAGGAAACCACGCAGAGAGAGGTATTGCCTAAGGATGTAAAAATATTTTATTTCCCTGAGAAAACAAAGTGGTTGCTATGGGACAGAAAATGATGTAATGATGGCTTTTCACTGAGATGTGTTTCTGGACAGAATTAGAATACTCAAATCACAGCAGCCAAAAATGTAGATTTTTCTAGGATTGTTTTCTTTCTTTTCTTTTTTTTTTCTTCCTTTTTTTTCCCCCCAAGATCTTTTTCATTCAAGAAAAATAAAAACCCATGTATTTTCCATAGGGTACAATTTAATTTTTTTTTTCTTTCCAGTCCTTCTAGAATACTGTGCAAATGAAACATATTTGTTTAGCCAATCTGGCTTTTAAATACCTCTGAAGAACAATGGATGCTGTCTTTTTCAGTGCTGAATGATAATTTTTTTTCAGGTATCACCTAACATAAGTAATGATTTTTTTTGTGTGTGTGTGTAGCAATGTAATTAAAATGAAAAATCTAAGCAAAAGGTGAAAGTTACACTGGTAATTTAATAATAATGCTTTAAAATGGTGTTTTTAAATGAGGGAAACATTTAAATAGCTACGTTTGAAATGCTGCCATGCCAATTCTACAAGTGCCTCAGCATCATCTTTTAACTAACCAGACACAATTATTGACTCAAATGCAGTTGGGCTGTCTGGGGGTGGTTTGGCTGTGTGAAATACATGAGGATCCATCACGAGCCTTCTGATTAACTACCTCACCCCATCCTGCAGGTGCCAAAGCTCTGGTTCTGTCTCTCTTTTTCCTGTGAGATTTCCTATGAGACTCCAGAATTTAACAGCCCCTGATTCTCCCCCCTTATGGAGGGGCTACTGTGCTCCTCCAAGTGTACCTGGAGACTGGTAAAACTAATTACTTTAACCATAATTAAACACAGTGTGAGCAGAGGCATGAATCACTGGATCTGTGCAGGCATTTGTTGCCTAATGATGTAGAAAGGTGGGTTTTAGGTTGTTTTTATGAACTGGTGGCATACTTGTGCCCCATGGAAGTATATTTTTCAGAATTCAATTCAATGGACCTAGGAAAGATGCTTAGTGGAAAATCCAGCATCCCTCAGCAGGATTTCTGGTAACCTTTCACTATTTGGAGCAATGACAACCTGGCTTACCCATAAAGGGTGTAGAGACTTCTCAGGTGGCTCTGTATGGAATATTTGGAGAAAAGGATGGCTTGTTAGCTCTAGCATCATGCTTGCCCTGCCAGCTCCTCCTCACTCTTCAAAAATCACATCTGAACCATGTTCATTTTTGCTCTTTGGCCTGGAAATATGCTGTAGAAATGCCCAAAACCACCAGTGGCTTTTGTTCTGTGCTTACTGTGTTAAAGTACCTGTGTTACTTGCATGAATTACTTGGCACTTAGACTCTTTTTACAAAATTATTTTAATGTCCTTCCTAGCCTGTTAATGAACACTGATTTTTAAAATCTGTAGGTAGTAATGAGTAAGTTCCTTTGCTTGAGCAAAATTGTTCTGTTCTTCAATGAAAAGTTTGTTTTTATCCCTTCCATAACTTTATTCCCTAAGCAAGCCCAAGGACTTGAAAAGTCTTGATTCTCCAAAGAAATCTGCTGCAATCATGCCTGAAATCCCCACTAGCTGTGTGTGGCTTGCATGGATGTGTGCAAAAATTGCTGCTTTAGATTATCCTGCTTTTGTCTTGAATAGCTAAGAAAATGATCTTGCAATATGATTTGCATTCCTGTATCCTCCCAGATGCCCTGCATGTAGCATCAAGCTGGTCTTGTACTATTTAAAAACTTTCTCTGAATGTGCTTTCCTTTGAGAAGTCACTAAAATCAACAGACTGTTGAGGGAGACCATTTGCCAATGAGAGTGGTCATGATTTCTGTCCTTAGTGTGTGCTTGTACCTCCCTTTATTCAGAAATACCTGTGGTTATTACCATTAACCTTAAACTTGTGCTTTGTTTTTATTTCCTATCTCCTTTTTAATGTTAAAAAATCTTAAAATCTTTCCCTAAATTTTGTCTCGTAGTAATCCTTAGATTCTTGTTCAATGACTTCAGCCAACTTTCCCAACCTCCTTACTCCTGTTTGTTCCTTGCAGGCATTTCTGGAGCTGTGATGTTGTTTTGTACCAGGCAGTTTCCTGAACTTACATCTTACACGACCTCTGTTTGCTGTTGTGTGTATGGGGTCTATCCATCACTACAAATCACTCTCTAGACCTTCTTTTTTTTCCTCTCTCTTTCTTTTTTTTTTTCTCTTCATGTGTTTGCATGTCTTTTCTTCACAGTGCTACTGAAGATGTGTTTCTTACCTGGCATTAACTGGTGTGTCCTGGGGGGTTTCTGTCACTGACTCAAAGCAACACCTAGGTATTGAAAATGCAGAATATTGATAGATGTAATATATTAATGTTGTGAAAGCCAAGAAAATGATCTTTAGCCACAGAACTTTTGTGAGGATATAGCTGCTTTTTTCCCCCCTCCTTTTTCTTGTAAAGGGGAGTGTTGGAATAGATAAGAAAAATCAATTGAATTTACAGAAAAAGCTTTTCCCAGCCATAATGGTGCATAGCAACAATAACCCTGACAGGTTAGTCCTTTTAGGAACACAGATGAAGGTTAAAATCGATCGGTGAGCCTTAATTAGTGAGATTTTAAAATAAATTGCACACTGAGATGAGTAAGGTGATGATAAGGAAAACCTGTACTTGGTTTACAAGTTCTTTTACATTACAAGTTCTTACATTTGTTCTTGCAGTGTTCTCCCCAACCCCATAAATTCCTGTTTATTCTTGTTCTCTTCCACCACCCTTCCCCCAGTCACCACCCAGCTGAGGCAGCAGTCTCAGGCTTTCATGACCCCCTCTGAGAACATGGCATGGGGGGTGCAAATAATGTTTGAATGTGTTTCCATCTCCCATTGCAACAGAAGCATCTTGGGGACTGGGGTCTCCTCTGTGGTGTGTAGAAGCAGTGGTTCTTCAAAGCCAGAGCTGCTGGGGGTTGCTTGCAGGATTGCTGCACCAGAAGTTTCTTGTGAAGCTGGTGTCCACTGATGGAGCTGAGGGATGGATCTCTCCTTCATTTTAGGTCTCTGTCACAAAAGGCAGTGAACGAAAAAATAGTGCAGGTGATCTGAATTTGCTTCTCAACTGAAGTTCCCTAATATCTAAAAATACATCTATTACCTTGGTTTAGCTGCTCTGTCTTAACATACCTATTTCTTTCAATATGTAGTGTATTCTTCATGCAGTCTTTTTACTTGCAAAGGTGGGATGTTCATTACTTAAACTTCTCATACCTAAAGTTGTGCCCTTGCATATCTGAGGGTGGTCATTATTAACTTAGTTCCTAAGTGCTTCTGTAGATGACAGCAGGCTAGATCCTGGGTGGTCAGTGCTAAACAACCCTTCCTGTAACATGTACAGTAATTACACACATGTATGGGTAATCACAGAATCATCAGAGTTGAAACAGACCTCTAGAGATCACCTAGTCCTAGTGATACCAGCTTGAATGATTTCTCTCCTAAATACATAGTCTGCAGTTATTGTGAAACATCAGTCATCTGCAACTTAAAATGCCACAACTTAGTGGAAAACATATGCAATCTGCTTATGTCTACAACTGCTCTCTGTTCTCTGATCCCTTTCTTTTTCAGGCATGTGCATTGCCATTTTCTGCTAGCTTTATTTGCATCACTTCTTGTCCGGAAGAAAACAGAGTTATTTTGAAACTTGAACGTGGAAGTCAAATTTTATTGTAATACTCATGATCTCCGGGGCTGTGACTGCCAAATAATATCCAGAACACTTCTATTTTCATAGTAATGTCTTGGATGTCAGCCATGCTCTTTCTGCTGAATTAATGACTGTCATGTAGCTCTATTTACCACTGCTGACAGAAATGTAAGAAGAAATGGTAATATTTCTGAAATAGTCTGTACCTAAGATGACTTTCTGATACTGGGTTTTTAATCGTGCACCTTCTTTATTCTTTCAATTGATCTTATTTACCTGCCCTGGCTTCCTAACCTATGGAAACAAGAAAGTCCTATTTTTGTCATCTTGTTACAGCAAGTCTGAAGTCAGGTGTCAGGGCACTATCTCAAAGCTTAGTCTGCAGGTGACACCAAGAAACAGGCTCTACTGAAATGGGGAAAAAAAGCTCTTCCCTCAACATTTCAGAAATGAAAATGCAAGTGATACTTGAACCAGAAGTAGGCATAGTATTGCTAAGATTAATTTTTAATCTACCTCAAAAACTCTTCAGCAAGCAAACCTTCCTTTCTCAATGGGATTAACCACTGAGAACATTACAAATGCTGCAGACACCTACATGTTTGTACAAAGATAACCCCCTCTTACAGCGGATGCATTCTTTTTTTATCCTTTCTTATTTATACCCTCATGATTCATTAAGAGTTATTTTTGACATGAAGAAATGTAGGCTACTAATATAAATTAAAATGCTGTTATTCTAATGAATAAGTCAGCAGTGTTTTCATTTCTTTTTAACACCAAATGTCTAAATGGAACTAAGGATAGTGAGACAATTATCAGCTTAAATTATTGGGTTTTGTCTTTTAAAGATCCTGCTTCATAATATGACTTTAGGTAGAGCTTGCTCTCCTCCTCTGTGTAGAAGAGAAGATATTTTGAGGGTTGAATGGGTTGAATTTCCATATCCACTGGATGTAGCATCAAAGACAATTGGAAATTTGCAGTGACTCCCAGGTAACTCAAATGTGTGTCGTCTCAAAAATGGTGAGTACAACTCATTTGGTGCTCACAGTGCAAGGTCCACTTTGGAACTGAGATGATGGGAGTAAGAGCAAATGAGGACTTCTAGCAGATTGGCAATACTGTGTAAGAGGAGGGAAAAAAGTGCAGAGGATAATATGAAGTGCAGTAGTGGTGATGCTCACTAACTCCACGTCAGAAGCTACAGTTACCTGAATGCTTGCTGCTTTCCAGGTTGTCAGGGAAGTCTATGGGACATGTAAGGTCTTAGAGGCTTCTTCTACACTCATGACACCCAACAGTATCCTCTCCCTAATTTTTCCTCTCAGTAATTGTAGATTCGTGGGTTTTAGGGTCAATAATTGAGTTCCTTTGGCACTTAGTTTATGGCTTTGCACAATTAAACTTGGGTAAAAAATTAAAAATTTGAGTAATTTTTCCCACTGTTTTTATATATTTATGTGACACCACTTCCTATAGGTCTTCCTTTTCTGGATAAGCATCCTCATACACTGTTTTTTGTTGCTAATTTTACATAACTTTGCCACGATGGAATGTCTTCCAGAAATTCTCTCTCCTGATGCACTCTTACGTGTGTTTATTTCCCGTTGGCGCTGCATGGCAGGCAGCTTATCCTTAGAGAACTTGTGATGGAAGCAGTGAAAGGCAACTGTAGCCATAAGAAGGGAAAACAAGACTGAAAAATGTCAGTGAAAGACACCAAGATTGAAGAGTGGAAGAAGAGGGAGGAGCTGGAGCTGAAGAGAAGATATTTTGTATTTGTTTCTCTGCTCTTCTCTTCTAATTCCTGCCTTGGGCTAACTCACAGTCCTGTGTATGTTAACATCAGGGTTTGGTTCCTTCTGTTGTTTTCCCTGCAGTAAATCAGGAATAACTACATGTTGGAGAGACACCTGAGCTCTCTACATTCATAGGAGCTGTACTTCTCTTTCCTCACACCCTGTGCTATCAGTTAGATTTTTGCACAGGTACCTTCAAGTGTTGTCAGGGCACGTTTCATGTCTGATGTGCTGGGGGAATAGTGGGAGATGTCTCTGCCTGTGCAGGGAGGTTGGAATCTTTCAGGTCCCTTTAAACATGAACCATTCCATGATTCTCTGAATAGTCAAGAGAGAAGAAAGCTGGAGAATTGGATCCAACTGGCTGACACCTAAACTAGTACAAAGATTTACCCAGCACCCTGGTACTTATAGTTATCTATATAAATTGTATTTGCATAGTGCAAGTGACTGTGGCCACCATTTGACCACTTTGCCTAGTTGACTACTTTGTAACTCCTATGAGACACCAATCTTTCCCCCCCATTGAGAGCCAAATACACTTTTCAGTTATGAAAATGGTGTTATTCTAAATAAAACTGACATGATCCTCCAACACTTTGGGAAGCACAGATGCTTTGTCCCACTATTTACTAAAGAGGTTCACACTTAGATTAAAGCAGTGAAATCAAATCACTGAATAAAGCCTGGAACAACATAATGATTTAAGGAATTTGTTGAGAGCTTTTGGTAGGAGGAAAGTTACACAAAGGCAAAAATAGATTGTTTTCTGTACAACACCAGAACACAGAAATGGCATGCAATCCAATATTGCTACATTTGTTTTTCTAAGCATCTTGTGGAGTTTCATTTGTCTTTGTTCTCCTCTGCAACATCAGATTGCTACCCACAAATCTGTACAGTTCATCCAAGGCCCATCAGCATCAGACATTTAGAGAGGAATCAGGCATCTTTGTTTGCAGGAGCTACCAGCCATGAAATTCTCCTCTCTCTGAATGACACTGCTTTGTTTATTAATTTTTTTTTTGAGCATAAACCACGTGGGTTGAGTATTCACAACCCCTGTTGTTAAATTATATTTTTCCCATCTCTGTGTACACATAATACAAAGAATGAAATTAATTTGTTGTATAATTCACTGCTTCTGAGTGGTGCTGCATCAGGACTAGATTTGCCAGTGTATTATTAGTGGGGAAAAGTGCACCATCCTTTCCCCCTTCATAAGAATTTGTAGTGGGATATAATTATATTTGATTTGTATTTTCTATATCGTTCTTGGAGGTAAAAGAATGCAGCTTTAGGGGTTCACACTTGAATGCTTTCAGATCAAGCTTATTGTCTGAGCTAAATAGATGTTTCTGTCCAGATACTGTAACAACTTGTTAATCTCCTGCTTCAATAACACTTCTGAGTAGCTGGTTACTAATAATCTGCTGCTGTGCAAAGATGAACAATTCGGAATGAGTTCTACTTGCTGATGAAAACAGACCTTGCAATTAGCCCAGAGCATCTTTAAAGAAATCAATTAAAACAAATATCTTCATGTTTTATTGACTGCAAATCATCCATTACCTTTTTTTGTAAGGGTTCACAATAGCTGTCTGCTTCTTCAAAGAGCTTTTTCCTTGTCTTCACAACCAGCAGAAAGGACAATTTGTTGTCTGGGTGCACAAAAGTATAGAAGATAGATACTATTTTTCTGTAGTTACTTGTATTATTCAGAGAGAGGTTTGATTAATGTTGCTTTTAGCCCAAGAATTCATAATAGAAATGAGGGGCTGTGGGTGCTCTGGGAGTGTAAAATTTGGGGGAACCCTTCTCAGAGCTGGGTTCTCCAGTGCTGGCTGAGGGAGAATATCTGCAGAAACAGAACTACATAAAATACAGGGGTTTATTTGGATACACTTTTTTTTCCTTATAGCAGTATACCTGTTAGAATGACAGTGAGGCATACATATTTTATTCAAATAGTTGCTTTCTTCCATGTTGCTGCTAGATTTCAATCGTGTTTTAAAATTCTCCTTCAGCTCTTGCAGCTTTCTCTCATTGCATTTGCTTTTCTCTCTTTTCAAGCTGCTAGTTGTGAGACTTCTCCCTCATTATTGGCCATTGTTTCCTCCCCACTTCCAGCCTTTCACATGAAACCAGAGGGTTTCATTTCCCCCCCCTTTTAACCTTCCATTGTTCCTCTTCCAGCTGCACCCTTGGCCCAGATTTCCTCACCCAGTTGCAGGTTACAAAGCAGCCTGTCCCCTCCTGGGGGACAGAGGTTTTGTTTCAGTTCTCAGGTAAATTTGGATCTCTGGATCTGTATCCCTGCAATCAGAGCTTCAGATATTTGTGGCTATTGCCACATGAAGCCTGGTAGTTTATTTTTAAAAAGGGAAAGCCATGGTATTCAGGCTCTCCTGGATCATAATTTTTAAACCTATTCTCTTCCAGCCTATCAAAGAGATTTCAGACATTTGGTCTGACATGTAACAAGTTTTAAGCAATATTTAGCAATTTTTAAACGTAGCCTAAATTAAAGATTCTCTGCATCTTCTTGATGTTGTGTCAGCATCTGAAAGTAAAGCCTTAAGGTGAAGTAAGCCTTCTGCAGAAGCATGCAGCTCTTTGAGTGTTATTCTTGCTTTATCTTACTGCAGTCTTAGTGAAGGCTTGTCCATAATCATGAGCATGGTAGGAAAGAGGGACTGATTTTCATTTCCCTTTATTTATGTGGCACCTGTTTATTCATCAGCTTTTAAATTGCTTTGAAACATACCCCCAGACACATACACATCACATGCTTAATTGTCAAAATACTGCTAATAGCAGGAATTGGGTAAAGTCTTTCCTGCAGAATTGGAGAGCCCAGCAGTGGCCAGCTGACTCCTCCACGCCAAAAATTGCCTCTACTGGAGCTTTCCAAACAGCTCTGGCCTTTGCTGGATACCCAAGAGCCTTCCTGACTCCTTGTGATTGTTTTTTCAGCAACTTCTGCCAACGTACTGGGTTTCTCATGAGAGCAGAGTGACACTTTCCATGGGGAGCAAAGTTTGGGGACAGCAGTGAAATAGAAATGCCAGGTGATGGAAGGGATGTCTGGCACATGGCTATGGAACTCACACTGCTGTTTTTTCTTTTTCGTTCTAATTGATAACTCTTGCCATCTGTTCCTGAGCTATTCCTCTGCTGTCCTTCCCTACACACAGTCTCCTGCCCCCATTCTACCCTTAAATTTGGATCAGCTGCCTTGCAGGATACTAACAGGAGCTGATTGAGACCAGTAGTAGCTGATGCAAGAAGATGCTCACGGTGATGTGGTGAGAGATACTAATGTTAGGTCAGCTAAGGCTGGGGTCTTTGAGCAGTCGTCTCATCTGCTTTTCTCTGTTGCTTGTTTAACTGTACTTTCCTCCATAAAATCCCCATTTTTTCAGAAAAATAAGGAAAATCCCCAACCTTTGCTTTGTAAAATAGGTATAGTTGTTCCCCTGAGGTGGATTACTTCTGAGTCTGTCATCACTGCTTGTGTTCCTTACTACCTTATGGCTTTGTGGAGTGAGTATTCTAACAGCCCTCTACCTGGTGTGGTTTGGATTTTGGTTGGTTGGTGTTTGGTTTTTTTTCAGAAGTCTTTGTATTTTCCTCTCTATATATGGATCCATCTTTTCTTATCTGAATGTTGGCTTGGCATGCAGGAAGTTTGTTTTATAGTGGAGAGAAATGCATTTCTACAATCTAAGAGCTGTATTTTTAACAAATGCATCTACAAGTTAAAGGGATTTTTTCTGGCAAGATCTCCAAAATGGACTAAAAAGAAAATTATTAAGTCAGAGCAATCATAACTGTGTTCTGCTGTGGTCTGAGAAGCCCTTGCTCTTAGAGGTGTGTCAGTGGGACCATTAAGCAAGAGCATAGATTTGGTCAGACAGGTATTTTTTTGCTTTTTCTGAGAGATTTAACTGCCTGAAAATAGATCTTCAGGAGTCTGTAAGACACTGATTTCCATAGATGTCTAACAGGAGGCATGGACTGAAATATCTTTTAAAATTTTGGGAATGTGATGTTACCAATGTACAAAAAAAAAAAAAAGCTAACCAAAATTAGCTTGATAGTCCATGTTTTGGTTTCTTCCTAAGGTGGCCTTTTCTTTTCAGAGACATCCACATGCAGACCTCACAGATAATTTTCTGAGCACCTAGAGAAGAGCTGAGGGAATTAGGTCTTCCCTCATGTGTTTCTGGAAGTCTCTTCATGATTTGCAGATTTGGATGCTAACAGTTTATGGGTTATATTACAGTTGTGTGCTAGCACAGTCCAATTATTAGGTTTGTGTCCTGAGCTAATAATACCAAGACTGCCTTTGTGAGGCAGAAAATCTTTCAGAAAAAGGTGGAAGCTGCTGGAATATTTTCTTTTTGTAATTTCACACCACCACAGATTTTAGGACTTCAGTTAAAATAAACAAATTTTAATAAGCTATTAGTGAAAATTAGAGAAAATCAAAAACTGCAGCTGCAAATAATTGACTGGCTGCCTTGATTGTCATATTTTCCAAGTGTACAATAGGGTTTATTGCAGTAGGCTCTGCCATGTAGGAAGAAATTATATTTCCTGCGTTGGGGAAAAGACAGACAGCTAAATGGAATAAAAAGATCACTCATCAGGTGATACATCTGATGGTGTGGATCAGAAAGAGTTCCCACAGTTTCCACAGAACTCAATAATTTCAAGTGCCTTTAATATTTTTTATGTTTTTATAACACTGATTAGTAACCTCTAGATGATGAAATGCTGCAGCTCCTGCAAGAATCTAATAAAAATACCCCCTGGAACTGATTTTGATTGACTACAGTTGCCTGTCTGGTTTTATTTTACTTTTTTTATGAACAGACAGGAATGAGCACAATCAGGTTAACCCTTTCCTCACCAGACCACTGTCATTTCTTTGAAACACTGACACCCACATTACAAAAGGCAGTTTGAGAATTCAACTCCCAGGTTACTACACCACTGTCACCTTCTCAGTACAACACCCAGGACATTCAGCTTAGAGAACCATGAGCAATGCTGAGATCCCATTCTTTCCAAGATAGTTAATGCTCAGCCTGTATGTAATTTTCTGTGACTGGTGTTCTGGTGATTAAAGCACAGAACTGAGCATAGGGAGGGAGGATTTTTTTTTTTTTTTTTGTGGGCAAGAGAGGTAATTCTTCTCTTGAAGTAGGTTGGGAGCAGCCTGTGCTCTGGATCATCAGTAAAGGACATCACCCTACAGGGTGGAAAATAAAGACCTGCTCCCAGGGAGACCTCGTGCCCACAGGCACTACAGCAGTGCCTTCAGCTAAGGAGACATTCTACAGCTCCCAGCCTTTAATGTGTTGCTAAAAGTAAGGATCACCAGGAAACAGTTGCCTAAGTTCTACAAAGGACTTATCTCAGCCCTATCAGTGAGCAAAAATCAATCTCCCAACTGAGCGTTTCAGGAACTACCACCCTAAAAGTCACTTCTGTGGGTCTCAGTTTGGCTATTGAAGCAGGAGGACTACCAGAAACAGTGAGCACTTGCCTACTGTTGGCTGGGTTTGGTTAGAAAGCCCTGTGGGAATGCAAAATTTGTAGCTCCAAATATAAGCAGGGAGTTAAAATGAAGATATTAGAAGAAGTAGCGTGCAGATGCTTATAACTGAAATTAGTGGCACAGTTGATTCTTCTGGGGAGCTAATTAATGCACATATAAATTTTGTAAGGTAGTGAGTAACAGTTCAAAATTATTACTTAGAAAGCTTTACTTCTTTTCAAAGTTAGAAAGAAAATCCTTCCTGTCAAATAGTGACAGGTAATGCTCTACAGATGTTGTGTCCAACATTTCCTCTGGTGAGATTTTCCACCTTGTTCAAATAAACTGAACGAAAGCATAAAATTACATTAATTTGGAGAAATATGCCTTTCTTTATAGAGCATGTCAACACTGGGATGTTGAATTAAGTTTGAACTATTAATTTATTTACGCTTTCTAGTTCTTTTCAGTATGATGTTAGATGTGAGATTGTTATGGATACAGAGGCTAAATGCATTTAAGTAAATTCTGTTCTGTGTTTCTTGAAACAGTTTTCTCAGTGAGAGACCGACCTAATTTTTGAAACAGATGCATTAGTGATCAACAGAGATGTCTGAAATGGAATAAATGTTTATTAACTGTTATGGACTTCATACTATTTGAAGGCAATTTTTTATTGTAGATTACTTTCTTTTAAAAAACATGTTCTCTTCTTTGGAATTTTTTTGTATCTTACAGTTAACTAGTTACGCTTAAATTTTTGTGATTTTTAGCACCTCCCCCTGCTTCCTATCTTCCCAGTTTTAGTTATTTGCTCTTCCTCTGGGAGTACATTTGCACTGGCTGGCATAGCTATCTATAGACATTTTTTTTTTCAGAAGTAGCACTTTAGAAACTGCATTTATTCTCTGGCATTTAGCAAAATGGCTTGGGGAGATTTTCATATTGTTAGCCCACAAAAAAATAAATTCTGTTTTATTCTGGTGCAGTGGAAGGGGTGTGGAAAAGAATTGTGCTTTTATCTGATATGTTTAGGACTGGAATATGGGCCATGTTCTGTTTAGTGGCAGTTTTGTCTCTTCTCTTCATTAGTCATTGTGTGAAGCTTGGTGTGATCCCTACTTTTCCTCAAATTTGGCTCTTTGGAGCATTGCAATAAGCAAGCAGATAAATAGCAAATAAGCAGCAAACAGATAATAAGTAGCAAAACGGAGATAAGTAGCAATAAGGAAATAAGTAGAAGAAGGAAATAAATAGCAAAAAGGAAATATAAGGAGCAGAAGGGAAGTAAATAGCAAAAAGGAAATAAGGACCAAAAAGGAAATAAAGAGCAAAAAAAGCCTCTGAGGACCCCGAGTCAGCTGTGCAAGTTGAAAAGCTCCATGCACTCAGCAGCAGCTCTCCTCTCTGGGAAGGTTTTCCTCTTGCCAGCTGCAGACAGCAGAGTGGCTGTAAAGCCCTTTTCCCCTCCTGGTTCCCCCCCTGCCCTTTACAAGATGAATTTTTGGCCCCCTCGGAGCTGGGACCACCTGCACCTCCCTCAGCCCCGGCGTTCGCACAGCGGCAGGAAGCAAAAGTCTCGCCTGGGAGGCTGTGGTGTTCACATGACTAATGCTGTGAAAGATAGCAAGATTTTTTTTTCTTTCTTTCTTTCTTTCTTTTTTTTTTTTTTTTTTTTGAGCAGCTCCAGTCTATGCACAGTTGGCTCCCAGCTGACAGACAGAATGTGGGGTGGGCTTTGTCACCAGAACGCTGGGTACTGCATGCCCGGCGATGCTCGCAATTACACAGTGCCCAGAAACCTGCTGCTTATGTCAGGGTGCAAGCAGCCTGAACACATAGAAATTGGGTAGCTTGATTTTATTTTTTCTATTTATTTTTTTATTTTTCCTTTTATTATTATTTTTTTCTTTTTTTCTTTTTTTTTTTGCCTCTTTCTTCCCAGCAAAGGTTATGTAATGAGGGGATTGCTGCTAAAGTAAAAAGGGAAAATGAAGTCTTTGTTAAATGCCTTCACAAAGAAAGAAGGTAAGCAATGAAAGCAGAACACTTTGATGTTTCAGACCGGTGGTTTTTTTGTGTACATTTAATATGACTGGCTTAGTGACTCTATATTTAATCAATTCCTGCAATTTCTTACTTCAAAATTATTTCGGGTTAGACAGTCCATTTAGGCAAGTGATTATTAAGGCAGGATATGACTTTATTCATTATAGGCTTTTTCTCTGAAGAGTCAAGTAGTTATAAAAATGTTTTTTATTCCCTAGGAAATGCATTTGCAGACACCTAGGGTATTTCCTAAGTGAATTTTGTCAGTGAATGGTGCTGAATTGCCCCTTCAGATGTATGAAATGCCAGGAATAGAATTCCGAGAGCTGAGGGAAGGATTGATATGGTACTTTCAAGTGTGCTTTTAGGGGCTGATAATTTTAAACTTCAGGGGCTTGAAATTAGTCCAGACATTTTCATGTCATTTTATATCAAATGTTTTTCCCAAACAAGTTTTGCAACAGTTATTCTCACTGTTCTGAACATGGGGAAATATGAGGGAAAACCAGCTTACAACAGGGTTTAAAGCATGGACATGGGCATTTCATTGTTTTGTGTTGTAGTTATTTTTTATTGATTGTGTGAATAATATAAATAATGCCTATAAGAAGCAGCTAAAAAAATATCCACCCACTTACAGTTTGCAGATTGCTGAGGAAAAGAAACAGTTGGGTGGAATATTAATCACTTTCAGCATGGAAATGCTTATTTTTAACTCTTTCTATAAAAGATTGGTGTTAGACACACGTCAATTGGTGTAATGAGTTGTCCCCTTCCCTGTTTGTTTCCTATAGTAAAGGCTGATTTTGCTTGTAGTGCTCTCCTGGAGAACAGAGCATTAATAGCAAAGCAGAAGCTAACTCCTAGCTGGTTGTGTAAAATCCTTCTGAGGTGTGGAAAGGAAAAAGAATTTATTTGATCTGGTACCTGGAGAGGGTATACCCATACAAAACCTCTCCTGTTTTCAAGTAGGAACAGGTGCTTCAGTTTTATGTTTCCTAAAAATCTCTTGCTCTAAATGTGCTCAGCAATTCCCCCGTCCAGCCTGAGCACCCTGCCCCTCCTGCTCCCTCCCACTCCTGCCAGGAGATATCCCACCAACCTCTCAAAAGTTGCAGTAAACATCTCCCCAGTGTTGACAAGATTTTTTTTTCTCAGTCTGTGGCTCAGCAGCCTGCTGGGAGCATTACCTGCTCAAATTCATGACAAAATCCAAGGTTCAGGTCTGGTTTACTGAAGTCCAAGGCAAACTGTGGTGACCCTCGAGGACCAACACACCTCTGTGTGCAAAATATTCCCCCTGTTCAGTTTCTTTTGCTTCCTCCTGTCCTGAAATGATGACAGTAGCTCTTCTGCTTTATTGTACCTGGGAAGGATCCCTGTCTTCAGTGAAATAATTTCTAGAGCCGTATGCTGAATGTCAAAAATAGATCATGTCAGACATCTGTGTCATCTGCATCAATCTAGAGGATCTGTATGTGTCAATTTGGGAAAGAAGTGCTTTGAATTTTCTTGAAGTTAGTACTAACCAGGGCTTTCAGTGTGACATTGTAAGCACTAAGGTGCTTTCAGTGACATGCTCTGCTGCTTTGAAACCTTAAAAAAGTACAAAAGGTTAAAAACTCCGGGTAGAAAACCAGAGTTTCTGCCAGGTTCTAGTATAAATATTGGGCTTCTATGCTTAAACCACTTTAAGAGCTTTTAAAAACCACATGTCTCTTATTATGTCCTTGTTTCAAAGGACATAATATGGAAATGAATGTAAAGCTCTTTCCTCTCTGCTCACTCTTTTGTTTGGTTGCTCTGATCTTGAGATATTTACCAGAGAAAGTTTCAGTTCATTAGGAAGACAAAGGATGTTATTTGAAAATATTCAGAATTGCACTTAATCGTGGATGGATTCTGGGGAAAATTACATGAACCATTCTTTTACTTGCAGTTCTTTCTTTATGTCATAAATATGCTTTCAGCTTTGCACTGAAACCTTAAATTTTGCTCTGTTCTCTCAATTAAGGCTGTATTTCAAGGCAGGACAGCTTGATTTCTATATAGATTAATATTTATGAGAATTTATTTACTTGCATGGTATGACAGACATTCTTATTCTGGGCTTACTGTGTTTTTGAAGGGTATTGAAAGCAAAGACATTTCTGGCACTTCATAAATGGCACTTACTGGCACTTTGGACATGCAGGATGATATTTTGTGGGGCTTCTTTGCAATTGAAATACAATTGTTTTGAAATTACAAAAGCTCAATAAAATCCTCAGAACAATTCCTGGCTGTCTTTTCTTAGCTGTGTTACTGTGATTTTTCAGGTGTAAATGTGTGCACTTTGGATCAAATCCTGCTGCTCCCTGAGTTCTTTTGAAATAAATGAACAAGAGTAGTTTCATGAATGAGGATGGAGCCAAGCATCAGTTTTCAGGACCAGATCTTTTCTTACCTTATAGTATGGATACTATACTACATGCCATTGCATCTAGTGATAGCTGGGGGCCTTTTTTTTTTTTTTTTTAAAGGATATTTACCTTTCAAGTTGCACTTGGAACTAACTGACCCACTAGAGTGAGGAAAGGAGATCTGGAAAATGTAGTTTGCTTGTACAAATTCTTGTACACTGTTGTTGTTGCCCTTGCTTTTTTTTTCTGTTCCAACTGTTTATTAAATAGTATATTGGATACAGACATGTTCTCTTTGGGACACAGCACGTGACAAAGTCAGTGTATTACCCTTGGGTAATATGTTCTATATACAATAGGAATAAATGCAGTAGAAATGCCTAGATTAGAAGGAGAGGAGTACCTGGGGAGTACAGCAATGTAATAGAGTTCTGCCAGGAGAAAAAAAAAAAAAAATCGGTGTCCTCAATTTTTAACCTGCCAGATGGGGATAAGGTGACTGTTAACACTACAGACTTCAGGTTAGGTCTGAACCTGTGATGGAACAAAATTCTTCCTGTTGGGAGGGAAAAGAAAGGGAGAAGAAAGTTAGAAGATCACCCATCAAAAGTTGTGCTGATCATCCCCATTCCATGGTTTTCTGAGTGAATGTGACCACACAGCACACATGCAAACTTTCTGAGATACAAAGTTGGCAATAATGAGGTGTTACCCCTTTCCTAGACTATAGTTCAGACTGTTCATGGGGCTCATGCCACTGGTGTTGCCTACTTACTTATTAAAGTCTGTCACAGGTTAATGTCTCTTGGTTGTTTTTGTGTTTTTTTGGAGGTAATGAATACAGTTAGCTCTGCAGGCAACGTAGTGTTTCTGTCTCTGCAGAAGAAACAATGCCATATGTTGCTAAATCTTTTTATGGGATGGTAAATGCATGTGAATGGTGAAATCATCTGAGATTACCCTGGCTGCCTTTCTTTCCACAGTGCCCTTTCGAGAGGCTCCCACCTATTCCAATAGGAGGCGGAGACCCCCAAGCACCTTGGCAGCGCCTCGGATCTTGCTTCGTTCCAACAGTGACAACAATCTCAACATTAACAACCTCCCCGACTGGTCAGCCTCCTCCTCTGCTTCTTCACACCGCAGCCTTTCACCTCATCTCCTTCAACAGATGCAGAATAATCCTAATGGAACTGTAAAAACTGTGGGGAGTTACACTTCGTCCTCCCGGAGCCGGTCGCCATCCCTGAACAGGCTGGGAGAGGATGCCAAAAGGCAGCAGCACAGGCACATCAGGTGACTTTTTGACTATTTACACAGCATGAGATATCCCTGAGATCATCATGCTGGACTGCTGTGTTCTTTTATGTTATTTGTGTGCCCATTTTGCACTTTACAAATATAATAACGTAGGTACTAAAATCTCACAGCACAGTGGAACACATCCAAGTGTGAATATTTTTAATTGGAAACTCCAGTCAAAGGCAGTTGTTTGCTCCCAGAGCCTCCAGCAGCCAGGCAGACTTTAAAGTTCAGCAAAGCTCAGCAGTGACTTATCACTGAGTTTGCACCTCCAGATCAAGGTGTTAGTTCTCAAGATCTTTTAATAGTTGAAATAATGCATTTTGCAGCAAAATAAAATGCTTCTGAGATACTTGGTTCCTTCATGAAACTGATGGTCATGTCTGAAACCTACGTTGGAGCTGCTCATGGGTGATGAGGCAGAGGCTGCTTAAGTTCTCCCTAATGTAGGTGTGTGCTGAACCAAAGAATGAAACAGGGGGAGTAACTGGGGGAAATAATAGGAGCTGTGTAGTTGACTGGACAAGAGGAAAAGGGGCTTCTTGAGGTGATGATAGACATCATGGGTTTCTTTCATGATTATCCTTGCTGCAGGGTTTTGCATTCCCTGTGACTTTGATGCTCGCTCTTTCCTCTAGACTTAAAATGAGATTTAGCAGGCACTCTCAGCAAATATCCTGCAGCTATGTCCCACTGGATACTAAATCCTGACTAATTAGAGTGATGTAGGTGTTGTAAGTAATATAATAAAACAGGATTGTGTCTGCACTTTGATCACAAAGGGGGGGGTCTCAGCTTTGTGAAGCCACTGCCCTGTGAATGAAGCTTCAGTTTCAGGAGTCAGGAACTGCATCTGTCAAGTGTGCAAGCAAGGGAGCTGCACCAGGGCTGCAAAGATGGAGGGAGGCAGAGCTGAGTGGTGATGGAGAGAATTAGAGCTCAAATATTTTGACCAAACACATCTAATTCAGTGTTCATTTAAACTATCAGGCTTTGTCTGTCCTGTTTCTCAATACTGAAAAGTATTCACTGTTTGGAGTAGAAGAGGACATGAGTGGTGTTGAGAAATGCAGCTTGGTGTTTCTTTTTGTTTGTTTCTCTTTGTTGTTTGTAGGTACAATAGATCTTTACTTGAGTTTCCAATTCAGTTAAACAAACCATCACGTAGCTGAAGCTCTTACCTTGTACATTCTTCTTGGCTGTAAGCCCCCAGCCTGACAAGCATTGTTTGGGACAGTAACAATGCTGCTGGAGAGTGGAAATAACCAAAAGGTTGTTTGAAATGTAAGAATCACTGACAGGAATGGGATGCCAGTTTCTTAAGCCAGTGGTTTCATGCAGTAGAGCAAACTCATCTTACCTGTTGCATGTTGCAATTAAAACCTTGTTTTAAAGTAAGTTTGGTTATAATTTGGGTCATGCTTCCTCAAAGGGACCCATATCAGCTTAAAAATATGTCGTCTGTAATCTGACTTCATTCAGGAGGTGGCCATGAGGTGCTTTTCAGAGAATGGGTGCCCTGGTGTTCCACTGGATAGTGCTGGTGGCACCAGAGTGGGAGGTCTTGCCTTGGAGTCAGTGATCAGTTCAACTGTAAGAGATACAAAGTGCCTTTCCACCAATACATTTCCACCAATGTAACACATTTCCAAATTCTTGAAGTGTAAATCATCCTTTGAGGCAGAGTGAAAAATTAATTTATTATTTTTTTTTAAATTAAGCAATTGTTTATTTGTTTTATCTTTATTCAGCCACTTTCCTCTTTCCTTTCTGCAAGTGTGTGGTTTTGAAAACTAATAGAAATGATAGTGGAAACCAAATTAATGCCTGAAATTTTGTGGAAATAAAATTTTGGCCTTTCTCTTAGGGCATCAGTATGAGAGCTACTTAAACTGCTGCCCAGCTGCAGAGTTTCACATGTACCAACCAGACTTGTGTCAAAGCTGTCCAGTGTGGGCAAGTACTGAAAAGAGAGTTGGAGGCTCTCTAAATTTAAAGACAACTAAAAGGATTTTAAATACAATTTTTCCTGCAAGCAATGCTTTTTCTTGCTGCAGACACATTTTGCAGTCGTGAATGGCACCTTATATGATCCTTTCCTCACAAATTTTGTTCAACTGTATGGCCACCTACTTACTGTCAGCTAAATGTGGAATTTATTGCTGTCTCTGCTTATTATTTGCAAATAATATATTCACCATGAAGCTGTTGTTCCTCTTAGATGAAAAAGCCCTTTTTGACATAGGAGTAGATTGGGTTCTGGAGCAGAAGGGGCAGGTTAATTAATGGAGAAGGTTAGAGGGTGACAGAGGGCTAATGAGGTTTGGAGGGCTTGCACTGTGGAAAGGAGAGGGCTTCATGTGGCTCAGGTGTTTGTCTTTTCTGAGGCTGCTTTTCATACCAAACTAGTTTGGGGGGAGGAAGTGGGGAACTGGAAGAGGCAGGGAAATGAGTATTATTCCTGTCCCAGCATTAGCAAGAGGAGGTGCCAGCACAGCCTCAGTCAGGGCTCAGCCACCAAGGATGGCCACCTTCTTCTGGGTGATATGGAAGGATGTCTGCACATCTTCTGAAATCTCTGCATCTCCCTCCTGCCCCTTCAGGGCATGGGACTCCCTGGGCTGGAGGCCTGAGCTGGGAAGAAGGAGGGAGAGGAAAGATCTTTATTTAAGAAGTCATCTAACCCATGTTGCAGCCCTGATTTCCAGTGTTAAACCAGTCTCATGAGAAAGGATGCATTCAGTGAGAAGGTTAAATGTTCCATTGCCCCCTCCTCTTTTAGGAAGAAGGAAAATAATCTTTTGTAGCAGGAGTTAAAAGAAGATGCTGGAGCATGGCACTGTGAAGAGCTGATACCAGACTAGGCAGATGGTACAGCTTGATACAAGTAGAAATTGGATGGGTAGCATCCAGTCTGTAGGATTTTTTTTATTGTGATGACTGTTTCTTCATTCATAAGGGAAAGGGGCTGGAGCAAAAGAACTCAGATCTGAATATCAGCTTTTTCTGTCCTCCTTTCAACAACTGAGAGCACTGGCAGAGGTTTCTTTTGCAAACCCCATGACAGACGTGCAACCAGAGCTCACTTCTAAACCCTTCAGTAATCCTTATCTTCCTCAGCACCATTTTCAGTAAGAGAACAGAACAAGGAGGGGAAAGGGAATGCTGTTCCAAATGATAAAGAAGTTACTGCAGTGTTCTTGATACAAAAGATCCACTAGTTTTTTCATTAGACTTCTTTACCTGTAATGACAGTCTTATCAACACCTACTTTGGTGGGAGATTAGTCACAAAGAAAAAAAAAAGGCAAAGAAACAGTGAACTCCAGCCCTTATATTTCATTTTGACATAGTTTGAGATCTTTTATTTCTCTTTGCAAGTGGAGTAAGTGGAGTGTTGCAGTGCTAGATCACTATTAAATAATTCTTTCTCTTGTACCCTTTTTCCTACAAATCTTTATGAATTTTTTTCTCAGGAATATTTTCTGTTTGTAGACTTTGTGTAAGACCTCAAGGGTTTAGTTGTGTTTTTAAAGGTTGAATAGTAATGTACTGCAAATTTGTTGAGGTGTCTCTAGAGATTTCCTGCCTCCTTACTATTTGGCTATTTCTCTTTTTGTGTATTTTGGACAGCTCACTCATTTTTCTGAAAATTTAATAACGATCTTCTGAATTGTTCACTGTCTTTCAATAATTTCTTCTTTATGCACTATAAGTAGGTTGTGTTTTCTTTTGTGACCTGTGGCTTATCTGACCATCGTTAAGTCATTGGGAGAGTTCTTGGTGACCATCAATAAGAAATGTTCTTTTGCAGAATACATTAGCCACAAGAAAAATGCTTTGTGCAGCCCTGAGATTTAACTTAAGGCCCTGAAGTTCCAAAGTAAATTGTACATTCAGTCCATTCAGTAAATAATTCAGGTGTCTCGATTGGTCATTTAACATTGCAAGATTACCAAGATAACCATTCCCAACAATAATTGTTAATACTGACGTTTTAAAGTCTTCCTGGAAAAGTGTGATACCTGTAATCTGTGATTTGCATAGAAATTTTAAACTTCAGAGTCTGTGAACGTGCAAGTTTAATTTACAGAAAACAAAAAAATAGTGTCAGGTGTTTTCTAGCCATTTTGTTCAGGGATAAAAACATTTATTTCTTCTGCAAGCTTAGGTACCTTTATGGGAAACAGTTATGTTTGTCACTGTTAATTTAATTCTGCTAATGTGATGGTAAATGATTAACTTTTCCTGTTTGAAATAACCAGTAAATGTTTTTTAATTTCAATTTCCAGTGCCGTTTACAGTCCTAGTGCCAACAAGGACACTTTGTCTGCCTTGGATTATCAGGGTCCAAAACGCAAACTTTACAGTGCTGTACCTGGAAGACTTTTTATTGTTGTAAAGCCATATCAACCTCAAGGAGAAGGGGAAATTCATCTGCACAAAGGAGACAGAGTCAAAGGTGAGTATGTAATTAATTTGGAAAAAACGCAGCACGTTTTCTTCTGTCAGATGGAACTTTGACTTTAAAATTGTCTTCTATTTTAGGGGAAAAAAGAAATCTGTTCAGTAAAAGTGCTTTTGTGCCTTTGTTTCTTTACAGGGTATTTTGCTTGTAGTTCTGTGACATATGCAATGCATATTCAGCTACCATTCTAACTGTGAAAGTCTTTAAAATCCAGAAATATGTGCAGTAGTTGCAGCATTGCCTTCTACACAGAACACTTAATTTCTTTCTGTACTGAGTAAAAAAAGAGAACTTTAAAA
The DNA here is from genome assembly GCA_038090715.1 of Florisuga fusca. Classification (NCBI taxonomy): domain Eukaryota; kingdom Metazoa; phylum Chordata; class Aves; order Apodiformes; family Trochilidae; genus Florisuga; species Florisuga fusca. Next base: position 760,304 of record JAAWXA010000027.1, read on the forward strand.
CATGTCAGCTATCTAAGCAGCTCAGGAGGGAAACAGGGATAAGGTCAAGTCTGTTTCAGCCAATTTACTGGTTAAGTAGAGAGAGTCCCCTCATGAGATTTAGGGTAAGTAGGTAGGTAGAACCTACTGTAAGTATTCTAGGGAGAAAGTGTGGCAGGGCATGGATAATTTCTGCCCACAGGTGCAATTCCCAACTCAGACTATGTTAAAATCAAGGCCAGACTTTGTGTTATTATTTTAAAGAAAGGAGGTACATGCAGGTACTGCTGGGAAAGTGGGCAAGTCAGTTCATGGGATTGACCTTCCTGCAGGGAGTGTTGTTATGCAATTTCCAAGTGAAACTGATCATGGGATTAACAGACTTTCTGCTCAGGCCATACAAACCAAATACCAGTTATGGAAATCAAATAAGAGGGAATACATTCAGTGTCCTAAATAAAAGTGTTAAGCAGCTGAAAATTTCCTTGCAACTCAAACTACTTACCTTACAAAGAAAAACTTCAAATATCTTCTCCCTTGAGTCTGTAAACAGGAGTTGGGAAAAAATGAAGAGCCATTAGAAGGTATTTTTGTATTTTTATTTTTGGATGTGGCTGACTCTGAAGCTTTTGTGGGTTTAGTTTTTAACTCAAGCTTTCAGAAGGTATAGGACAGAAATCTGAAGAATGCTGCACTTAAACGGTGTGCCAGATTGATTTTAAATGCAAGGATGAAGGAGGGAGGTTAAACTTAGGAGAGCTGGTGGTGTCTGTAAGATAATTATCTGCAAAGATAATTTTGTAGTTCTGGGAGATTCTGCCCTGATTCTACCCTGATCAGGTAGGAAGCAAGGGTTATGATCTAAAGAAAATTATGACCAAGAACTTTTGGGAAAGCTTTTATGAACACTTCATAAAACATTATAGGAGTTCCCATTTAATGGGAAGTTATCTGGGCTAGAGTAAAATAGTTTAACTGTGAAGGCCTGGGTTCTTCTATATGGAGTATGGAATTCTTACTAAATTGGTGGAGGGTCAAAACAATTGAGAAAGATGCTTGTTCACTGACAAGAAAATGAAAAAAACTTTTTTATATAGTGAGAAAAAGGAAGATTAAAGAAAGCAAGATTTAAGCACACCCCTGAACTCTTTGCTTGTTCATAATCTCAAAAAATTAAACACCAATTAATTGCTGGTGCCTACAAAGGATAAAACTTCGGGGGGTCATGAGTTGCACTATGTAACTCTACACTGAGTGTGTTTACAGAGGTCTAGGAGGTGTGATGAGGTAAAGAATGGGTATGGTTGACCACCATCCTCTGTTCTTTGGAGGACATAGTGCAGAGATGTGTTCAGTTAACTTGTTAGATGTAAAAACACAGCAAAATCTTTGTTTTTGTAAGATCAACAGAGATACTTGTCACCAGCAGAAAACAATAGCACCTCCAGGCAGTTCTGGAGACAGATAAGACAGAAAATGTGTTCCCTGACAAAAGAGGAAAACAGTACAACAGGTTGCTTGGGATGCTGAATTTTGCAGAGGTATTTGTTATCTGGCTCCTTGTTCATATTAGAGTTTGAGACTATTACATACAAAAATATCCCGAGAGAAGAAACCCAAATGATGGAATCATGGAATTGTTTGGGTTGGAAGGGACCTTAAAGATCATCTTGTTCCAACCCCTTGGCCATGGGCAGAGACACCTCCTACCAGTCCAGGTTGTTCCAAACCCCATCCAACCTGACCTTCAGCACTTCCAGGGATGGGGCAGCCCCAGCTTCCCTGGATAACCTGTTAAATTTCAATGAAGAATTTCATACTTTTTACAAACTAGTTCAGGAACCCTTGGCTTCATGTTACTATGATCATAACTAGAAAACAATACAAAAAAAGAGTCATATCTTCTTATGATAGTGTGATCTAAGCTTGACACTAACTAGTCAATGTCAAAATGCTGATGGAAAATGATATGGTGTCTGCTCTGAGAGTTTTGAATCTTTATTATGGAGAAAATGTATGTTTACTGAAACTGATGATAAATTAATTATTACTGTTAGAAAAAGGGGGACAAGCCCATCCAACATCAAATCATCCCTGCAGGCATTATTATTTCAGCTTCAAGTATGTGATTTGCACATTGAATTAAAATCTGGCAGAGGGCTAGCATTTGCAGACTGCTTATTTTAGAGCATTTTATAGAACTTTGATGCAGTAAAGTCCAGTGAGATTTCTCTACATATCAGTCTGCTTTTAGGAAGTTTGGAAAAAGTCTACATAGGGGTTGCCAGTGTTCTTATTTAGGATGAAACCATGTGAAATGTAATTTAAGGCTGTTTGCACAGCAAAGCTGGAACACCATATGACAGATTTCCATTGCTAATCAAAGGAAGAACTTCCAGAACTTGATCAAATCCAATTTCATGTTACCATGTCAATGGTTCCTCTGTTGTTACAGAAAATATGGAAGGATGAACACAGCAAGGTCATGTAGAGAATGAAGAGTCTAGGGGAAAAAAAGATAGTGATGCTCTAAAAAGGTCGTGGTTGTGTAACAGTTTTGAGGAGGTCATTCAAACTTAGCATATGTGACAAAAATCCAGGTTCAATTAAATCTGGATTCACATCTCTATTCTAGTGAAAAAAAGTAATTATTTATAGAGAACCAAAAAAATTACTCCAGTGTGAGAGATTGCTCAGCTCCTTCCACCTCCTCCAAAACCAGAGGCAGTAGAATTCAATCCTCAGGACTTGTTGTGTGCTGTGCCACTGCCAGAACCACTGGCTAGAAGGAGGTCCTGCTTATTTTCAATTTCTGATCAAAAATTCCACTTGGTAAAAGTGGAAGTGGTGTCTTTGCAAGACTATGGTACAGTCAGCACAGAGGTTTGACTTTTCTGGGGATACCCATAGTTGTTGGGGGCTTAGCAACAGTGCATGGAGGAAATACAGAATTCAGTTTTTCCTCACTTTGGGAACACCTTAGCCTCACATTTAAGAAATAACAAGCTTTGTCTTAGCCAAGTCCTCTGCCAACTTGGTAGCTGCATTGTTAAAATACTGATGCTGAGGGACTGGTAAATTGAGTGGGTTTGGAGGGATTCAAACGTGTGTTGGCATTTTCCTGTGGGATGTTCCCCCCTGTTAAGCCTGACCTTGAGGAGATGCTCATCTCCTGTCCATCCCAGGAGACTAATCACAGTAAAGATGTAGCAAGGCATTTATGACAGGGATAAAAAAACCAGAACAACATATTAGAGAAAGGGATTAGTTGAGAAATGTTTTTGTGGATTTTCTTTTTTAACTTGGGAGAATTAGAAGGGCCAAGGAGAGATGAATTCCTCAACTCTTGATGAAAAGTGTTTTCAGTGGATGAAGATGAGGCAGATTTTTTTTCTATCTAAAACCTTTCGAAGTGCAGGAGTGACAATAGTTGGCAGCATATGGTACAGGGAAAGGGCTCAGAGAAAGCTGTGAATGGGAAAAGTCCAAAGGAAATGTAAACTAAACAAAAGGATCTTGTATTAATAGGGAATTACGTATCCTTTACAGAAATATCTGCTTTATTTTTAGTTGTTAGTCATACATGCTGACATCATTTGTGTGTCTGCCACTCATGAGAGAAGGGCCATGGCTGTTGTAAAAATAAATCTGATACCTTGATTTGGACAAGAAAACTCCAATCTTAATGCTTTCACAGAAATGAAGAAGAGTCCTTCAGTCCTCACTGAAACACATATTTCCTTTCTTTCTTCATTTTATATCTCAAAGTCCATAGCAATAGATCTGCCACAATCCAAACACACCCATATGTAAAGTGTCTGTAAAATGCATTTTAAGGAGCTTTTGCATTGCTGAATTTCTTACACTGGAAATCAGGTAGCCTCTTTTGTAGCAAAACTCAAATGCATGAAGAGAACACGATGCTCCAAAATTCTCAGTGAGTGGAGAATGAGCAGTTTTTGTGGCATGGAGCTGAAGAAATACGTGTCTGTGCACCCTTGAGAAGGTTACCTGTGATTTGAGTCTCTACTAGTGTACCTTGGTGGAAAAAGAACAGGTACAAGCTCTGGGCACCAATCAGCAGACAATCTGCAATGGTGCAGACAGTCTCTGGTCACTTAGAAACAAACTGATCAAAATGGTTTTCAGGATCTCTGTGTTATTAAAACATACCTGAAATGCATATGAATAAACCCAACAGTGACCTAGAAAGCAAAAAAAGCACACCCAACACATAGCTGCTTGATTGAAATGCTTTGAGAATTTTTGGAGGTCTCATCTTGCTCACAGTTTTGTTTTTCTTGCCTCTCTGTGGGGTTTTATGACAATGTTTCCATTTGCTTCATGATTTCTAGTTATTTCTTCCAATTTTCAGGTCCCAGCTCATAGTATAGTTTGTCCACGGGTGGTTTACAACTGTAGATTTTTTATTTCCTCTCCTGTTTTTATTGGCTGCTCTGGTAGTCACTGTCTCTTCTCTTTTACCTGGAAGGTAAACAGAATCCAGGGCTACTTTTGGAAAACCCTGTGATTAAATAATTTTTCTACTATCTAGAAAAAACAGGGAGTTATTTCAGTATCTCAAGTATGCTCCCAACAGACTTTTCATGAACCTTCTAGATGCCTCCTTTGCAATCACAGTCTACACATCCAAAAAGAGTTTACCACAACTGGGGGCTGTTCTCAGCTATGTTCTCCAGGGTAAGAGAAAGAGTAGTAATTCAGTAGTAGTGATTCAAGCATCTGTTCTAGGCAGAAAGTCAGCAGTTCTCAGTGTTAGAAATACTGACCCTTGCAGCAGTACTTTTATTTCAGCACGATATCATCCAGTAGAGCAATCCAAATATATCACTAACATTTTCATTTCTTGTGAATTCTACTTGTAAGTAATTTTGAAAAAGAAAGATTATTAAACTCCTGCTGTGCCTGAAGATATTGCCAACAGACAGTGCTTGTGGGCAGGAGGCAAGTTGGTCTCCCAGGCTTTTGCACTTGTTAGATTAGTAAATAAAATATTGGAAAGGGAAGAGCCTCAGAAATGCAGTTTTGTTTCTTCAAGAGCATTTTGTTCCTCGTGTGAGTAGGTATGGCAGCAAAATTTAACCTAAGAGGTTTGCCTCAGCATTGTTTTACTACTCTTTTATATGAAGAATGAAATTAATGTGAAATGGAATATTAATCTTACTCCGAATTGTTGGTCTGTTTTGCTTCCTTGCTGTCTCCTGACTTGATTGGTTTGATTTAAATTCCTGGCATAAATAACTGACTCATCACAGATAACAACCCAACTCGTTTCTTCAAGTTCCTTGTATCTGAAGAGCAGGAGAGAGTTGTGCTTCCAAGCAGATGTCTGTTCTAACAAAGCCATGGCCTTGCTCCCACTCCAGCAGGAGAGCTCTTGATGTTAAGTCTGCAAGAAAATGATGAGGACCTAAGACCATCCCCAAATCCCCTTTGTCTGACCTCTTTACTACTTAAAGTCAGCCTTCCATCTACAGCCAGTAACTGATTCAGTAGACAAGGAGCACCAGGAGACCAAGAGCTGTGAATGGGATTGAGCACACTAGCACAGTCCAACACGAGTAGAGGCTCCAGATTTAAACTGGGGACCTCTTCTCAGATTAATCCTCTCTACTCCACTTTCTCTTGACCCACATTCAAGGTGTCACTCTGAAGAAAAGCAAATTTAAATCTCTCTGCAGCTTCCTCGACAGAGATGGTGATAAAATTTACAAACAGATGGATATTTCCAATGCTTGTTTTGAATTTCTGTTCAAAATTCAAATCATTGCAGAAGATGTTTGTTGTGCTGTTTTTATCTCTCCTTCCCTTTCCCCAAATTATTTGAGAGACAGCCAGATAACAGGAAAAAGATGATCTTCATTGCAAGTTGCTGGCAAAGATTTAAAAAAAAAAATGGAAAAAAGATATACAGAGCCAGATCTTGAACAGCACAACTCATTCAGCTCTATTTCAGTTGAGCTCTATTTCCTCAGATTTAGAGGATTATGTGCAGATTATTGTAGATTTTGATGTAGAGAGGGGTTGCTCTGCTAATAGTCACTGTCATCTTCTCATCCTGAGGTCCTTTTCCTGGACGTTGCTTGTTTGCAACTGCTTCTTTCTTGGGAAAGTAGAAGTGAGAAAAGATAAAAAGACATTTTAAGTCAGGATCTGAGACAGATTGTGGCAGTGGTGACTGGGGCTGTGACATGCACCCAAACACTGAAGCTAAGGTTCCTTAGTCTTATGATCTGTTTGCAGTGTGGGTGGCTGTGGAGGTTGAGGGGACACAACTAGGAGGCTGCTCAAATGGCATGATATTTAGTTTTCTTGTGAGTTTTTTTTCTGGACTGATATTAAGTATAATACTTTAAAGACATTAAAATATAAAATCCTGATAGACATCTGCTTTTACCTGTTTTCCAATTTTCCCCTGTTTTCCAATTGCTTGGTATTTGTCCAATTTTGCTTTGCGGTTTTGTTCATATAACTGAACATAGTCCTTGTTTTAAAGTATACTTCTGCTGTAAAAGGTCATTCCAGGATTCATATTACTAGAACTCTAATTTTACTCTTACAGCATCAGATTCTTTTTGTAATTCATGTTGTGTGTAAAGAGATTCTGGCCTGCTCTTGCCATAGCAACCACATCTTTTGTTTTTACTAAAAGAAAAGGAAGAAAAAATACTTGAAATTATATAGCTTAATTATTAATTTTGGGAAAGTTATCCTTCGATTAACTATTGTTCTGTCCTTCAGAAGGAAAAATGTTGATGAGGAAATCTCTTGCTGGTAGCAAATTATCTATTAGAACATGTTTCTCAAGTACCATTATGAGAGGGAAAAGACAGAAATTGAGGCCTCTTAAAAAAGCCTTCATGGGTACAAAAGAAAAATTGTATTTTTTGATTTATCCTCCCGTCTCCCAGTTACCTACACTGGAATACATGAAGTGTTGCAGTTGTTATAGGTAGGTGGATAGTTATGGCTCACTTGTTACTGACAGCAAGCTGTCAATATGCAGTTTATGGATTCTGTAGCTCTGAACTTGCTGCATTTAAGGACTTACAAATTCACGCCTTTAAAATCATGTTTCTGTCAAATATCTGTTAATCAATATTCATGCTCCATAATTAACACCACAAATAGCTCAGGGTTGCATTAATGAGAAACGAGGTAAATATTTAATTTCAGGTGCAGTTTTACAAATCCTCATGTGTCAAACTCGACTTCTTTAGTTTTACCTCTCCAGCATAACCTCTTTAGTGTTACCATGATTTTTTTGGCCTCTCACTGATTTGATTTTCATCTTCCTCTACAGCAGTGCAAATCAAGTTCAAATTCAATGCCATTGAGTCACTGTGGTTCCACTGATACAAAATTCAATTGCAGTCAGGCTCAGGGACTAGAATTTGAAAGCCTGATAAGGTGTGTTTTAACAATGCAAAGAGTGCTCCTGGTGGAGATCATCAAAGTAGCTTTGAGCCATGTAATAACCCTGCCATCTTGAAATACCCTTCAGAGATGTTATTCCAGGTCTTGAAAACCACATGCATACATTAGCACAGAGATGTGCTTGGGCTAATTAGCCTTGATTTTCAGCAGGGCCTGAGAGCTTGGCTGGTTGAGCTAGCACACAGCTAATGGAGCTGAGCTGCTTCAACTTCCACAAGCTTATTTTGGGGAGCTCAGGGAGCTCTCTGCCAAACATTGTGCTTTGTACAGGTGGACTCTGAGGACCTGTGTTGTATGACTGAGTGCCAGTTCCCAATCAGCCTATTTAGAAGAGCTAATGGTGTTTTTCTTAGTCTATAATATCACCTTTGTTCCAATAATCATGTATAGTATGTTTTTATTTCTTTTGATATATATTAAACATGCAGTGATTTGTTGGAACTTCCAGAAAATTAATTTGAACATAATATTAGCAACAAGCATTTAGGATGCTTTCATTATTGTGATTTGTCTCCAATGGCTTACTAGTGAAAAAATACCTTGCTGATTATTAGACCTACAGGACAAAGTTTTTTCTCTTACAGGTAAATCATTCTCCTCCCTATTGTTGCTCTCTTCTACCAAGAAAAATCACTGAAATGTTTCAAAAGTGTCTTACATTGTGTATTGCACCTATGGGATAGTCAAGTGTTTGCTGTGTACTCAAACTGTTAAATCCTGTTGCTCGACCTACATTACAAATCTCTGGAGCTACCCACTAAATAAAAGAGTGTGTTTCCTTAGGAAGTAGAAAACATAAGAGATATCAGAATATGTGTTATTAAAACCCAATTTCAGTGTCATTTCAGTTTTACAATGGGTTCAGCCCTTCAACTTGAGCAGGCATAATTTCTTTTGGTCTCAGTATAGACATGCATTTGGGCTTGATAAAATCAGCCATAAAAACTGAAAATTAAAATAATTATGTGAGGACCAAGGAATCTTGTGGGACAAAAATAAATTTGGGAAGAAGTGCCAAAGGCTGATCAGGGAGGGTCCCATTTAAAGGCTCTTCTGTGCCCATTCTAGGGCATTTGAGTTAATATACAACATTTGCTTTTACCAACATGATGTTCAATTATTACTGAGAGTGTTATGTAACTAATCTTGCTTTTTGCATGAGATGAGACAAAAAGTCTGAATGTTTCTTGTGTCTCTTTATATTTAGTTTTAAGCATTGGTGAAGGTGGATTCTGGGAAGGCAGCACCCGGGGTCATATTGGATGGTTTCCTGCAGAATGTGTTGAAGAAGTTCAGTGTAAACCAAATGAAAGCAAACCAGGTAATCAGATCAAATTCCCTCTTGAATCCTAACGATGACAAATGTGATGTGTCTGTCCAAGCAGAGAGGCAGCCATGATGGTAATAATGTGTTATACAGCAGGACCTTTGTGCAATACTACAGACTGGAGAATTAAGTGAAGCTGAGCTGTTGAATTAAAAAGTAAAGATGGGTTTATTGATCAGATTCTGCTGGATTCTGTCCAAGCAAATGGTCATTCTCATGAGGGACTGTGCTGGAGCAGTGCAAAGCTGGTTATGCAGAACTGGATGCAGCCATTTTGTAAAGCATTATGCTGAGTTTTAATTTTTACAAGATGGGGGATGGCTAATTAGACAATGAAATAAGGAAGCAAAGCCAGTCAGTCACCTCCCAGTGTGAGGTCATCATACACTGAGCTAACTCTTGTTCATAGCAATGAAGTTCCCTCTATTGACCTCTTAAAATTTTAGAGGAAGCATCCAGTGGTGGGATGTCCCATAAACATCATTACTGATGACAAAGGAAATAGAATTCTCCTTTGAAGTACACTTGTGCTGCCACAAGTAAGTAAAACACAAGGGACTTTAAGCAAGGAGTCTTTGCAGTTCTGGCATGGTAAAAGAAAAAGAAATGTATGTTGAAGGATGTTATTTTAAGAATTACCTCCCAACCCGTGATTTCTCTGCTTTTAAGAATTAAGATATGAGGACATCCTTTCTAATTAAAAGCTTATTATAAATGATCTCTGAGACTATAATTAATGTTCTCCAGTAGTGTATGCAGTTTTAAATTAACTATAGATGTGTTTTGGATCTCTGTTTTGGTGAAGAACTGCTTGCAATGCACAGAAAGTACACTAACATACGTGCTTCCTATCACCCATTCATGTACATTTTTCTTTTATGTAGGTCATTGTAAACTGCACAAGTGCACATTTTTTGTTTCATATATATATATATGTCCACTCCATAAACATGATAAAGTAGAATAGAATGCACTGGGAAATATAATAGTTCCAATAGTAAGGAATTCGGAATATTCATAAGATTTGATAATTATTTTCATTTTGTCAGTTATAATGGAAGCTGTGTTAAGATGAAATATAGTCTAAGGAATGAGCAAAGGAGGAGGCAAAAAAGTCAGCTGTTGTAATATGAAACTTTTAAAAGACTGAGGCATCAGGGACGTTGCTCTAGATAACTAAACATCATGTGAAAAGGTTGCACTTCCTTCTCTGTTCCCCTTTGGGAGCAAAGAAGAGAAGGAGGCAAAACCAGATCTATAATTATATGATTCCATTTCCCTGTTGAGAGAGAAGAGGAGGAGGAGGCAAACCCAGATCTAATATTTGTAGAGAATGGATTTAGACTGTGAGAACAGAGAGGGAATCGTGTAGCTCTTCAAAGGGCTTAAGAACAAATCTGAATTTGAAGATGGAGGAATATTAAATGTGAGGAAGATCAAAGTTGGAACTGGCAAGTCTAGGAGCAGTGCTGTTCTCAAATACTAGATGGAGAAAGAGCAAATCATCACTAACACCTTTCTTGAGTCTATCATGAGAGCTCTGCATTAAACAGAACTCTGCATTAAATTTGAGCTGTGCATTTGCCTCCAAATGGGATGAAAATTCTGGAGGGAGGCATTAAGTGAAATATGAAAGGAGTCTTGCACCTTACTGAGATATCTGCAGAATTTTTGAAGAGAAGGTAACCAAACCCCTTTGTCACAAATCCTAAAAGACCATTGCAAGAGTACTGTAGGAAGTAAATTCAGTATCTGACATGATTGTTTTAAAATATGACAGGATTGTTTTCAAGCAAAAATTTCTTTGATCATTCAAAGGAAAATAAAAGTTTAGAAAGAATTGTCACACGAACAGCAGAACAATTACCAAAGCTGGAAGTTTTAAGAGAATAGACATGGAAATATCTTCAAAATTTTCTGATGTGAAATTCTGACTTTGTGTCTGCCAACATACCTGAGTGTTGCATGCTATTGTCTTTGTGATTATTTTCTTATGTGCTTATAGTATAGTGGGAATAATAACATTAACATAGCTAAAGACTTTAAATATACTGTCCCGCTGCTGAAAACAAAAAAGAAAAATTAATTAAATAAGCTCAAAATGGACATATTCCCTACACCTTTGAACTTTTGCACTCAAATATTTTGCTGGTCTGTCTTGAAAAATGTCCCCCCACCCCGAAGTCACAAATAAGGTACAGTGGTTCTCTGGGGAATGTGGTAGAGAATGGGGTTATGAATATGAAATGTATGAAATCCACAGTATGTGCTGTATTATTACTGAAATATGGTATGGACTGAAAGCAGCTGATCACTGAATGGCTCTGTGCAGTTGGCTTCATTCCTCTTGCATAGGAAACAATAGAAATGAAAGAGGAGAGCTTTATAAGCAAAAATCAGCCAGTACTCCCTCTGAGTACAAATGCAGAAGTAATTTAGAAAAATATGTTAAGCATGGTGAAATGATTAGAAATTAAATTAGGTCTGCTGGGATTTCTGAAAGAACATCAGCTGAGAAACATCACAAACTTGTGTGAGTTGCAAGAATTTGCATCATGGACTTTGCAAAGCAGCAGAACTTCTTATGATAATGATTTAGAAAGCAGATCATCTTAATGTGTAGGAAATGACTCTCAAACTCAGCCGTTTTCAGACCAGCACTAGGGTAACAGTTCTTTCCTATAAATGAGATTTAGGGACATTTCTTCAAACAGCTTCCCTCTGCTATCAGGTTGGAATAATTGTGTTTAATAGTGGCTTGTCACTTGCATGCCATGAATGAAAGACAGACAAAGAGTTCTTGGAAAAAACCAAACCCCAATTAAACGCTAGGTGCCCAATAAAACTGGTGGGCAGGTGTTTTTATATCACATAATCTCTCTTCTAAGAAAAGTTCAGTTTTCAGCAAACTTCATTGCCATCCAGACTCTTCAGTGAAAGCTGGCAGCAGAGAACAGCACCTGGTTCCTGTGATCTCTTCAAAGATACCATGCAAGCTAGTCAAGTTCTTTGTTCCAAAAAAGCCCACGTTGACTGGCATTAGTTCTATATCCTTTTTTTAATCCTTCATTAAATGAGACTTGTAGGAATTATTCCATTATTTTGCTAGGATTGATGCCAGCCGTATAGGCTTTTAATTATCCAGGTTGTATCACTTGCCCTTTAATAACACTGGCACAAGACCTGCTGCCTTTCAGTCTTAAGTTTCCTTGACATTTCAAGATCTAATGAAAGAAGAATAATGGCAAAGAAAATCATTATCAGTGCTCTGCTAAGTTTTCTTGGCTGCTTTTAAAGCATTCTTAGACACAAACCCTTTGTATCGTGTCAATTAAAAACGTGTCACGTTAGTAGTCAGCTCTTAACATTTTTCAGAGCTGTTCTTAGATTGAGAGTATTCCTTCAGATGAGATTGATACAACCTCTTGCTTTTTCCCTGTAAAAACACAGAAAAATACAGATTTCTTCTTTCTACACCGACATTTTCCCTGTGCTATTCAGTAGTGGGCCTATTCCATTCTTAAATTTCTTTATATTCCTAAGTATGTGAAAATATATTATGGTGGGGTTTCTTGGTGAAAATGTTCTGGGTAGATTAAGGAGTGTTCTGTGAAGGAGAAGCTTGATTTGAAGAAAATACAGATAAACTGAAATCTTTGCAAATGTGAGGCACTACCTTGGGCTAAAGGGAAACAGGATTTCTTAGCAAAATGCTGGTGGTCCTGCAGAGAATCACAGGTTGTCTTGGATTTCTGGCAGCAGTAGTTTACATCCCCTGACAGCTCTGGTTAATTTTTCTACATATAAAACAAAGCAAGGCTTTTCATTTTACCTGTTTATTCACCCCTTAAAATGCATTAACCTTCTTAAAATAGTAAGAGCTCCTGCCCAATACCTTCTGATGATAAATAAAGTACCCAAGAATTTGTTGTCCATAAAATCAGCAGCTCCACCAGTGCAAGGTACAGTTTCCTTTCTAATACTTAAGTTTAGATATTTCCATTTACTTTTCTTCCATCATAGAATATTACTACAGCTTGAGAGATTTACTGCAGAATGCTTTCTGTTGGGTCTGTGATTTTATACTCCACGTCCTTCAGAATGCAGAGCTAGAGATTATCTGATTGTTCATCACTGAGGGGAAGTATTCATTTTGTTTTCAATCTAGAAGTTATCTTTAATTATATCTTGTTGTTATGGTTTATTGTTCCTTCCTCCCTCCTGATGTGCTTGAAGAACTCTTAGATTGTATAAATGATACTGAAACGAAGGCAGACTCTGAATGTCTTTCAGTAATTCTCACTGTCTTTTGGCCTCCACAATGCACCTTTCTTGAGTTCCATGGTCATTTTTAATATCCTCTTTAGGCTGATTTTTCACTCAGTTGCATCCCTCATACATTTTTCTATCCTGTGGCCTTGGGGTGCACCTCAGCAGTAGTTGTAGTTGCCATACAAATCCCGACTAGATCTGGTCCTGGCATGTGGTTTGAATCATCATTAGCAATTGCTTAAGAGCTCATTTTTCTATGAAAGAATCCAATCTGCAGACTCTGAGGTCTGCTCAGCACTTCAAAAGCACATTCCTGGACCAAACTAAAATGCTAATGTAGATGTACCCATGCTGACCTCTAGTGTCACTGGTGCTCTGAGCACTCTTTCTTATAACAACTTTTTTCTTGTTTTGGTGGTATCAGTTTTGAGTAGTTATTTAACTAGAAAGGGAAATTAAGAACAGATGGAAACATTTTAGAGATTATTAGAACTCTTCAAAGGTCTTCAAATACTTTGAACACTACTGTAAGGAAGAGACAAGACAAGACAAGAGCCTGCAAATAAGAGATGCTATCTGACAGGATGAGCACCTTGAGGGTTTTGATAATAAATTTTGATAAATGCTTCTTCCACAGAATTTCACCTTGCATTTCACCTAGCTGGTAGGACTAAATGGAGGCAGTATAAAAATAAGTAATAAATATGTATATAGGAAGGGGAAGAAAGATTTTTGTTAGGAAAGTTAATCACAAGCATTGTCATGTCAGTGTTGTCTCAGCTCAGAGAAGAGCTACGAGGCCTGATGACTGGGAAATGTGCTCTTACTCAGTAGTACAGACCATGGCTGGACTGAAGTCTGAAGGAATGGCACAGAGAATATCAGTGAGATTGCAAAAAAATTGAAAGTGCAAGAATACCTCACCTGTAAGTGGGCTTATTGTTGTAGAAAGTGGTATGATGTGGATACAATTTCAGCCATCTGAAAATGGGCTGAAAGGTCAGGAGATTGGTATTGTATCTTTGTAATCTCAGGGTTTTAAATGTGGGACATGCAGTCACCCAGATGTGTGTTTTGAAGTTTATCTATTCCTGTGAAAGAACGTTGTCCAGCTATCAAACCCTGGTACCCACAGCTCAAACTGGCAGTTCAAAGGCTATTTTCTAAGTCCCCCTGCCTGGAAGGATACTGTCTGAAGCTCTGACCTCTGAAATACTCTATTCTTGCTTCTTTTTGCCCAACAAACTCCATGGCTTGCATGAATCTGAAAAGGTTCATGTTTTTGTAAGTGATTTTCTGCCACAGAATATGTTTCCCATGTACAAATTTGCAATGAAAAAAATCCATGAATAGATGTCAAAACTCAGCTCAGTAATCCTCTGCAAAGACCTCGTGTTCTGGTTTATGGCTTAGCAAGATCAACAATATGCTACATACCACATTTTTGCAGAAACTTCATTCCCTTCCATCAAACAGCAGGAAAAATACTTTATTCTGGAACAGAAAGTCAGTGCCAAGAGTAAGATCTGAGGTGGTGGCAAACCAGTCCACAAAACCCAGCTAATATAGGAGCTCAGTGCAGTAATATTCAGCTAATTCTGACAACTCTCTCTAGCTCAGGATGTTAATCAGCTCCTCTTTTTGTCTCAAGTAATGGAAATTTAAAGAATGAACCTCAGCAAGTTTCTGTACTTGAGCTTTGCTGAGGAAAGCATTTGTGTTCTCAGTTATGATAAACAGCAGTTTGGAAAGACTTCTAAATGATTCATCACTTGATAATAATGCTAATTTGGAAGCAGAGGTAACCAGAGAGCTGGTTTTGTCTGCAAGAGTTTGCAAGCTGGTATAGGATGGAGTCATATACTTCCCATGCAAGCTGGCAAGGTGTTTTCCCTCTGGCCAAGGGTGCTTTGAAAAGACTTTGCCTACTTTCAGGCTTGGTCTTCTGACCAAGATGCAATAAATAGTAGTATATGTAAGGAATGCTTTGTTAAGACTGAGTTTACCAACTCTTTTCCTGGCCAGCTTCTCTCTCTCATATTAATCTCTCTTTGCTAATAATCCTGGTTTCAAGAAAATGAAAAAATAAAGTATTCCATTATAATAATTTCATAATTTATGCAGTTTTTGAGAACAGTATAAAGCAAAAATATTTTTTAAAATATTCAAAAGAAAGAAAACACAAGCCAAAGTCTAGAAGTTGTAAAGAATGGAAGCCTGTCTGCATCTAGATCTCTGAACAAGTAATTTTAAATTCATAATATTTTACTGTCTCGGCTCCTCAGCTGACACATCATCCCTTTCAGTCTGATTTTCATGCTTGCTGAGAGCCACTTAGGACTAACTCTAACCAGCTGAAAAGGAGCAACAGAATTCTGTAAGGCACTGAAATAGGGTAAAAATAAATTGCTCAGCAACATAAAATTAAATTTACGTGTTAGAATACTCAACATTTCCTATGCATCTGGGGTTGCTGATGTGTGAAATCAGACATGCAAGTATAGATTTTTTTTCCTTTTTTTTATTCTTTCTGCAATTTTTTCCTAAAAAAAAAATAATTGTCTATCAAGGCATAAAGGATAAAGTGCAGACTCTGAGAGTGTCTTAGAAAGAATGGAGTTACCTTTACAGCATCTTCCCTCCCAGTAATGCAATGTGATGCATTCACATTTTCTGTACAAAATCACAGTCCACTCTAACATTAAGTAGCAACTTTTAAAGCCTGAGAGCATAGATACCAAAAATGCCTAATGTTACAAATTACTTTAGAAGTATGAAAAAGACAATGGTATAAATGGGATAGTTTATAAAGTGATATAGTCTCCTGAGATATTTAAGCCAAATTATTGGTTTAAAACAGAATACTTCAGCCTGTGGTAGGATTTGAGCAGATCTGTTATTCAGTTTGTTAACAATCCAGAAGTAATACTTGATTTTTTTGATTGCTAGCTGTTCTTAGGGGAAAAAAAAAACATAGAAGAGGTTTTTTCAACCCATCAAAGTCTGGTGTCAAACTAATTGAGTTGGAACCAATATGGCATATTTCAGTGATTTCTAAGTAGGCAAAAATCCTGAGCTTTCACCTTCTGGAAATTTGGAACATTTAATTTTCATAAAGAATAAGAATTTTGTATTCTTAGAATAGTAACATTTCTTACCTCTACTAATAGTTGTGTTTTGGTTTTGTATTTTTTATTAGAGGTACTTCTTAATACCTTATGTTCCTATGATCCAAACATACTTGATTTTTGTTCTTTCTCTAAATATCTTAAATTACGGTCGCAATAGCTTTTAGTTTTTATTTTTATTTTACATCCATTTTTTCCTGAAATTCTGTTCAGTCAGGATTCTCTGAATCACCTGTTTAAATACTGTTTATATCAGAATACAGCTTCTATTTAAAATCATTCTGAGTATCTATCAGGATAAAATAAAGTGCCATATTTCATTTAACTCATTTCATTTAGCATAACCTAACACTTTTTGAAAACATTTGCATAAAATGGCTGACATAAAGCAAGGCAGGCCTTAGATCTATGCATATTCTGAAAGTGCTGGTAAGTCATCTTTTTTTTCATATTCTCCTGTACTAGATGACACATTTAGGTTTTTTTCCCTTGTTATTTTTAATGATTCAGATAAAAGGCTTGACAACAGAGGTGAAAACTCTTTGAAATGCTCCCCAGTTATTTGAGATCAAATTCATATTAATTTAGGGAAGATGATAGAGCATCTACTTAGAGTAATGGCAATGCTGGAGGTGATCAGGAAAATGATACCTAAATAGCAGCAGCTCTTAGATAATCCATGCTCTGTTCTTAAATCACATCCCTGCTTTTGGCTTTCCAACAAAAGAGAATGGGCAGGGGCTTTTTCCACCTTGCTAAAAGATCCACCACTGCCTGATGGGGAGAAAATGATATTATTCTGCTTTATGAAAATGACTGATCCTAGTAGAAACAGCATAAAACCCAGCATATTATTTTGTGTTCATTAAAAAAAAAAAATCAGTTATTGGTATATCCCACTTGTTGATTTTATTACCTCCCTTACTAGAAAGCTCTGCTGATCTTGTGAGATGGGTATCAAAGGGAAACTGGTGTCTCACCTTGCCTTGGGAACTGTTAACCCAGAGTAGTGAGGTAAGGGTTTTAAAGTGTGATTTCTTCAATTGAATATCATTTTCTCTCTAGTATTTCATCTTAAGCTCAATGAGTAGGAAGCCCCACACCTGAGCAGTGTCTCAGGTGGCTGTTTGGTCATGAAGACAGAGCTTGGAGAAAGAAGTTTTTCTGTTAGGGGCCTCACACCCTTTCTATTGCTTTCTGGCTCCAGATGTCTTGTTCTTAGATATCTGCCCCTGTCCTTTTTGTGCCTGCAGGTCAAAATCAGGATGGACAGGTCAGCATGGAGGCAGCAGATTTTCTGGGCCAGTGGTTTTAAAGGTTATGCCTCCAGTGCTGGGCTTGGAAACACACTGTGCCAGGGCTGTACTTACTCAGTCTGTCAATATTCCAGAGAGGGTTTATTTAGCAAAGTGGAAGAACATCACGTCAATATTGGTACTCTTGTTTTTCAAGCCAGGAATAGGATGTTTGTCTTCAGGTAAAACAGACAAACCCGAGTAGAGGTTTCTAAGTCTGAATTCCCAAAACATATTGAGTTTTAAATGGTATTGGAGTTTGGCTATATTCTTTATAAAAGCATGTTTATATTTGGAACTGAGTGAAAGATTCCTGGTGACTTTTTTTATAAAATTTTGTATTGGCATCTGTTTATCAACAAAAGAAAAGAAAAAGTTATATTCCTGACTGTCAACCCTTATAGATTATACTTTTCATTTGCCAGGATAAAAGCTATACTTTGGTTTGGTCTCATTTAAGACTTTGAAGATTTTGAGTGGGCCTCTGGTTGGGAGGAAACGCATATATATTTTATATATATATATATATATATATATATATATGAATTGTCCAAGGGGCTTTCACAAAAATAAAAAATGTATCTTGCTAAGATTTTATCACCGAAAGACAGGGTACAGTTACATGCAGTGAACAAAAGACAAAACCAAAATAACACAACAAAAAAACAAAGCCAGGATTTATTTATTTTTAGGAACCGGAGGATGCTTAAAAAGTAATAGAAAGAATGGTGATTTTTGCTAAGTGTTTGCTTCAAAAAACAGAAGGGCAAATCATAGCTAAGTGCACTGATCAGTGCTGTAGGAGGGAAAGCTTAGATAAAATCAGAGGAGAGGTACAAAGCAAAATTGGAACAGAAGTTTAATCCTTCACATTCTTCTGTTTACTGTGAAGTAGTGCTAGCATTCTAGATGAAGGCTGTTTGCTGCTGATAAAAGAATGCTCACAGACAGAAGGAAATCTGGCTAAAAAGTGAAACAGTGAGTCTCAAGATAAGGAGCTCCTTTGGCTGAAAAAGGGACTTGCACTATTGCTGGAGTTCTTTGGTGATAACAGTTTAATATCTGGTCTAATATTGAGCAGTTAAAACTCTATCTTCAGACAGTATAGGGCTGTGAAATAAAGATTTTTTTTTTTTTTCCCATTATCAAGACTTCTGTAGCTCTGGGGCAGTGCTGGGCCTTCCTCCCTCTATCCATCTGATCACCACACAACTCAGCTTTCCTCTCTTTTCCTGAGCTTTTCTCAGAGAAACAACAGAGAACTGAGACCCCTTCTTTGCTCTCATCCTCTTAACTACCTCAGAAGTAGTACTTAACCTCTGACACGACACACCTAAGGTATATAATTATTCACCCATATTTAACTAGTAACCAAATACCCGGACATCATTACAGATAAGAGATTGAAAATTCACATATTCTATTTTTTCCCCTGTTTTTATTTGCTTTCTCAAATAAGAAAATAAACTAGAAATGCAGCAATACCCAAAGCTAAGTTCCTGGGAGGAGTTTTGACAGGTCATGCTGTATTTGAAGGGTACACTGCAAGGCAATTTCAAGGAAATTGAAATTCGTAATTGCTAATTACTTAGGAAAATGGGTAAACAGTTTTTTGTTCCTCTCTTGTTCTTGCTTCGTTTTTAGAAAACAAGTTTTAAGGGTGTATTATAGAAAACAAGTTTTAAGGGTGTTTTCTTATGAACATTTAAAATCTTAATATTCTCATTCATTTGGTTTATCTCTTTCATTATAAGCAAATGCAATTTTCATGGTGCATACTGCTGACATGGTGAAGTATTACCTGTTTTCTGGGCAGCAAATGGACAGGTGAAAAAGGAAGATTTTTATTTGCACTATTTACAAGGACAGGTAGAGATGGGATGAATGGGAATGGGTTTAAACTGGAAGAGATTTCAATCAGATGATAGGAAGAAATTCTTTCATGTGAAGATGGTGAGACTCTGGCCCAGGTTGCCCAGAGAAGCTGTGGGTGCCCCATTCCTGGAAATGTTTGAGGCCAGGTGGAGTGGAGCTTGAAGGAACCTGGTGTAGTGGGAGATGTCCCTGTCCATGGAAGGGGTTGGAACTGAATGATCTTTCTGAATGGTTGGAACTGAATGGTCCTTTCCAACCCAAATCAGCCTGGGATTCTTTTTTCTTGCTTGTCTAAGGGGGGGCAATAGTAGAGTCCACGGAAAAGCAAGAAAGTGGAAATAATTGTCAGAAGGATCATGCTCTCCAGTTAAAAGTAGGTAATCTTAATTTTTTTTTTTCTTCTTTATGCCTATGAGGTGGTCTAACAGTGTGAGGAAATGCTATTCCTGCTGAGCAGCCTAGTGCTCATTTTCTCTCTGCATCAAACCTCATCTCCTGAGGATGCTTTCTGTGCTGCAATACAGAAGATGCTATTCTTAGGAATGGATGTCCTCAGGTTCCTACTCCCCCAAAACATATTGCAATATTGTTCAGAAGTACAGACGCTGAGTAGTACGTGTAGGCACAGTCCCAGACCCTGACACAAGGGCTTAATGACTCCAAGTAGCTTGGGGTGGGAAGTGTTTGTAAGACTGATAAGTAGGGAAAAAACTCACACCTGGGAAGCAAAAGAACTGACATGGTTGCAAGTGGTGTTAGCTCTGTGTGTTTCGGTGCACCACTGCCTCCAGCTTCCCTTCTGCTTTGTGTGTGCATTGAACTGTATGTTAGTAGTGGCACTAACCTGTGAAATGGATATATATTGGTTTTTATGTTAGGTGGTGTGTGAAATTCTGTGTAAATCATTCCTAAAATAATGGCTGATGCATCTAAAGGTTTTGCTTTGTGTTTCTATTTGTATGGGAAAAGAACAAGCTACTGTTACTGAATTTCTTTTCCTCATTAAACAACTGCTGAGTTTATTAGCATGCATCTTATTAGCTATCTAATGAATGCAGGTAATACTGATTATTTAATTAGAAGCTTCACCTCTAACAAGATTTTTTAAGTATTTACTTTCAATAGATGGTTCAGGATACAGTTCTGGAGACATAAAATACTTAAACAAGAGGATGAAAAAGTGAGTCTTTAGAATTTTTTGAAGTCCTTATTTTATAGAATGCTGTAACTTGTGTGTCACGTTTGAAAGCTAATAGGAAGTTAAGAATTCAGTTAACAGATTTTAAAGCACCAGCCAAACATTTAAGAAAAGTTATTGCAAAGCTGTTTTGATCAGTTAGGTAAGAAGTTTATCAAGTATGGGATATTTTTAAAACACACTGCACTTGACTGTTTTCTGTAACATGGTGACCCAGTGTAGGTATGTCTCATGGATATTTCAAATATATCACAAAATGCAGTAGTCTTGAAGTCTTGCATAGCTGTGTTCTTAAACCACAACAGCACACAGGTTTGCAGCTGCCATATCTGTTAAATAACACCTAAGTAGCTACTTTTTTGGGTATTGCTTGAAAATAAGTAGACTTTAAAAAAATTATCTAAAATAAAATATTTTAATAAGTCACTTGTTAACCAGTGACTCCAGTGTAAGAAACATGCTGCTTTGGTATGATTTATTACTGAATCTTTTAAAATTAAAGAATCAGCAAATTATGCTTCTGGATTGATCAGAATAAAAATAAGGCAGAGTGTAAAAGCTAGTTTAACAGACCCACATAGAATCAAAAGCTATTAAGAACTTTCCTTTAAGAACAGTATCTTAATTGCCTAGGTTGTACTATGTGAAAACAATATGGAAGTGCTAGTTATGAGTGTCATTTAAGGCAAAACTTTGGGGATTCTCACAGTGTTTTTGACTACAGCTGTAAATATGAATACATTTCAAGTTGTCACATTATTTATGAGAGACAAACCTGAGGAAGCATCTGGTAAATATTCTGACAAATTCTGTATAATTGTAAAGATGTGTGTAGACACATTTCTCTATATGCTTCCTCTTTGATTGTGGTACTCCTTTTATTTTAAAAAGCAATGTTTGTCTTCTGGTTTGTGTTGTTTTGCTGAGGCCTTGTGAGCACACAAAAGCTGAAATGGGGATGTACACTTTCTCTTCATGTTCTGCTACTTTTTACTCATTTGTTTTTTTTTAAGAAATATCTCCAGAATGTGTGGGTTCATTAATTTTTCTGAAATTATGGTCTGTTTGGGCTCAAAATTGATTTTTCAAAAGGGGGAAAAAAAAAATCAAATGAGATTATTGTAGGCCTTTGCACTTCTTTTAGTGGGTAAGCTACCTCTGGGGTATACCAATGCAAGAAAGCCCTTGTGGGTTTTTTTTTGAGGAAGTGTCTTACCATATTTTTTTTTTTATTTGGGAATGGACTCTTAATATGCGAGAAATAAACTGGGAAGCTGAAGGATGATGGGAAGGGTTTAGAGGTTCCTTGGTGTGTGCTGGGAGGGGTTGCGCTAATGGCGTCCGGGGGAGCAGGGGAAGGGTGCGTGAGGGTGGACCTGCCAGCAGAACCTTCTGGCCTCCTTCTCAGCCAGAGTGTTTGGAGGAATCTTTGGATGAAAAAATGGCTCGAGTAACATGTGAGCTGAGGATTTGCTGCTCCCCAGGGAAGAGGGAAGGAGTGAGGGCTATGGGGGAAGCAGGGGCGCAGCGTGGAGGCTGGAGCAGTGCGTGAGGTGAGGGGTTGGTGGCTGAGGCGCCCTCTCCACAGCCTCTGGAAAAAGGGGAAACTTTCAAGGCTGCTTGGGGAGGAACTGGGAGAGTAAGGGAAGAAAAGTGCCCTCATCTTGGATTTGGTGGCTGCAGAGGCTGTTTGTATGGAACTGAAGGTGGCAGTGAAGCTTGGATGGGAGGAGAGGAGGAAGGGACTGCAGGCCCTGTGGTAACGGAGCGGGAAAAGGATGTTGTTCACAGGCCAAATGCTGCAGCCAGAGCTCCACACCAAGACGTTGCCTCCAAAATGCTGCATCCAAAGATAAGGAGTGTAGAGAATATTCTCCTGAAGCAAACAGAGAAGCAGAGTGTTTTAAAGAGGTAATTAAATGATAAAATACACTGAGACAAGTGTTGTCAGCTTGAGAGTGGGCATGCTATAAGCTTGGGTGAATGATGAGCTAACGTGACTACTGAGTGATAGTCCTGATAGATGTTCTTAAAGGCAACATAAATTAGTGCAGTTTGTCATCTCGTGATGGCAGCATCCCAGTTTGACATCAAAATGTAAGGAAATAAAGTTTTTCCTCTGGAATTATCTCTGGAAGCTGTTTCCCTGATTCAGTGGTGAGGTCAGTTTGGGTTACTATTGAATCTACTGCTGTTGTTGTCCAGTGCCCACAGTAAATTGTTGGGACTGGATACCTGTCTAGGCTAAGGTAGGCTGACTACTCTCCTGCCAATAGCTCTGTGTCCAGGTCTCCTCTTTTCTCTGCCACTGTCACCTGGCTTTGGAGCAGGCACCGGGGGAAACTTGAATTCACTGAAGTTCCAGACAGATCTGAGTGTTTGAGGTGAGAATGTGCAAGGAGAGCAGGAGAGCCACACAGAAAAAGCTGATTTCTGGTAGAGTAACTGGAATTTTTTCTGATGCATTCCGTAGTTCTGGGGGACAGCTCAGGGGGACTGCCAGCTGTACTCATTTGGCTCACAGATTAACTCCAGAATTGCACATGCACAAGGTATATTTAAAGCAGTGCAAGAGTAACCAGCAGCTCTGCAAATTGTGTTCTTCCAATAAGTAATCTTTATAAAAAGTTATGTGCAGATTTAAAAAATTATTTTAACCTTTTGTTTACTATCACTATCTGCTTTGAGGTAATTCAGTGCAATGGATTTCCTTTACATAAGGCAGACTTTGAACTTGTTTAAAACTCACTGATGAGTTAATGTCTCAGACTCCTATTTGCAGTAGACTACTGCCATCCGTTCTTTTGCCAAGATGCTAGATCAGCTAGTAGGATAAAAAGAAAACCTCTGCTAGCAGTATCACAGGTATTCTCTTGTACACAGAAGAGGAGCTGGGCTTTCTAATCAGATTCACCCCTGACAAGGATTTTCCCTTAATCCTGATTTTTCAGGTAGCTCAAACAGATGACTTGGATAGTGAAATGGATAGGCTTAAAATACCATTTATCTCTGATTGCAGGAATCTCATTCTGGGAAGCATTTGGGAGGACAGTGGTTGTTTCACTTTTTAAACCAGACCTTTCAGATTAACCCTGGAAAACCTTGTATGCTACAGTCTGTCACTAAGTGGCAGATTTATGGTTTGAGTTTCAGACACCTTTGCAAAACACCAAGAAAGCTTCCTAACCACAATAGCAACCATTCAGCAACTAATTGTTTTTAATGAAAATAAATAATCTTGAAATGGCTGTTGTCTGAATAATACTTAATTCACAGGCTGCCATGTCCACATCCCCAGAGTGTGATAGCAGCATTATCATCAAGGCAGATTTGTGCTCATCATGGGAGGCACAAACTAGGATAACAGAGTATTTGAATCACAGAAAGGTTATGGGAATCATGAAAGCTAGTCTTAACTGCAGGTGTGAATTTAAATTGCCATAAATCCCTGTCATTCTGAATTTAAAATGTTTTAATCCATTCTAACTTTATGACTTCAGATTAAACTCATTTTGCCCAAGTAGTCTCTTGTAGTCAAACTTTAATGTTAAGGTTGTAAACATGTCACTTAATGGAGCATGAAAATAAACTCAGATCAACCCAGCCCTAGAAACATAAAACAGTAGCTTTAATGTTTTCACAATCAGATGGATGTATACATAATAATGAAGTAGCATTAAAGCTATTCATAAGTATAAGAGATCACTGATTTCCTGAGAGCTATGTTTTCCAGAGCTAAACAGAATTTTGCTTGAAATGTGACTGATACTAAGCATTAGGACTTAAAAAGTGCATCACAGCTAATAAAAAATATTCTTAAAGCTTTAATTCTAAAAGTATACTATTGCTAAATTTTGGGTAATTTTTTTTTTTTTTTAAGGAAAAGCTTTAGCTTACAAAGATACATTTTAAGTGCTTTTTTTCTGAAACCTGCACAATAGTTGTGATTTCCCCTCCTGTGAAACCTCTGCATGCCACACAGATTTTAACTACTTGATTTTGATGCCTTTATGGAGGTTTTACCTGTGAGTGCAATAATCATTGTGCTTACGTGGAATTCACCACTGATTTGTATTGTCTTTTCCTTGTTATTCATCAAGACTGAATGTGGAGAAACTTTTGAAGGCTTTCTTCCTAATTTTCTTGGCAGGCTATTCCAGAGTTCAAAAGGAAAAAACAACAACTCTACAAACCATCTTTCAGGAGTATATAATACATGACCTAGCTCTTTAAGGTACCTCTCTCATGGGTTTTTTAGCATCTCAGAAAAACAATATATTCTGAATTGTTAATATATGCATTCAGTAAGTATTTAAGTCAAGTCTTCTTGGAGTTCAAATCTTGTGTTACACGAATCAGCTAACTTCATTAGTATATTAAAATCTCAAGCATCTGTTTAGGAACTTATTTCTCAGTAAGTCTGACTGGTCTGCTATCTTTATCTGGAATATCAATATTCAAAGCCTTCCTCCATTCCTAACTTCCTGATTGCATCTTTTCCTTGTAGAAAATCCATTACTGCTACCTACAGTAGCAGAATTTTAAACAGATACAATCAAAGCTTCAATTTCATTCTCCAATATAACTTCTGGATGCTGTGTGTACATCTCTTCTGTGCCTCTTGTTTAAATTCCCCTTTGGGCTTCAGTTAAAGTCACCAGTGTGCTGTCCAGCTCCAAAATGGTGGGCACAAGGTGGGAATTCTTTCTCTTGAGACCTCTCCCATCAACACTTAGGACTGTTATCCAGGGAGTACTGCAGCTCTTTGTGTTTGGTTTGCTCTACTGATGAGTTTACAGAGCAGTAAAACCCCACAGTATTGTGGATTTCTATGAGTGGAGAGATAGTAGTGAATGCAGAGTGTTTGACAGTTTAAAAAATTTTTTTTGATGTTTTGTAATGTATTTGTGTGGAGGAAGCTAAATCCTTGTGTGAATAGTCATATTTTGTGTGAGAGGTTTATCTTAATTCACTACCTGGTTGTGAAAAAGGAGGCTCAGAGCAATGTTCCTTAAGTCTGGTACTTCAGTTTTGCCTTTACATGTTCTGGTGGATCTGCCCAACTTCAGTATGGTGATTTTGATGGTAAAGATTAATTGCAAATTGGTGTAACTTGCAGCTTTCCACCTCATATTGTAAAAAACCCCTTTTCTTGCATTTCTTAATAGGCAATTTCATTAAGAGTGTGAGGGCTTTTAAAGAGTTTGTCATTGCTATCAAAGTGTAGAGAGAGCATGACCTTACCCAAGTTTTCTAATGAACCATCCCCAGTGAAGGGTAGGTTTTTCTGTGATTAAGTGAATGTGACTTGATTCTACATTTACTGCTTACAAAGTTTCTGATTGGTATCATCCAGCCCCAGCCTGTGGTCAGTGCTGCTGAAGGTCATGACAGCAGTTGCTTGTCTCTGCTTCCCTTACCTGTCATCCAAGGATTACTTTCAAGTAAAGGCAAAAGTAATCTGAAAACAAAATACTATGTGAATAAGCCTGTTGATCAAAAGCCAGATATGCTATACAATATCACTAGAAAAGTAATGGCAAAAAATAGGAATATTTGTGAAACAGGAAACATAAACAACTATTATTCAGATGAAGCTACTCTGTTTTTCTGAATTTCTTATTTTATTTATCAGCATGTTCATAATTTTTTATATTACACTTTATTATAGGATCCTGAGCATTAGCCAGACAACAAGACGTGCTCCCAGGCTTCTAAAAAAGGGAAGCAAAGATTAGTAAGGGGAGTGTCAAACCACTGGAACTTTATTGTCTTCAGTAACATGTCACAAACCATCCCCTTATCAGACAGGAGGTGACTGGGATGTTTCTTTCAGCTTTTTTTTGTGAGACTTAAGGCCCCTCTTGGGAGAGCCACCCTTTTCATAATGTTTATTACATGGGTGAGGGCTTGTTGAAAAGTCTTGCCTTGAAGATTTTTGTGAAAGATGGTTTGTGTTCAACTGTGTTGGAAGGTTGATTGCAGGCAAGACATACCAGCTGTCTTTTGTAGTAAAATGTGCTGTGTAAGAGGTATTGTCTCAACACAAAGTAGGTCTGATAAAGTGCTGTAGGTTTTGATTTATTTTTTAACTGATATGGAGGTATTCTTGTTATTTTGTTTGAAGGAAAAAAAGAGAGGCTCGGCAGCAAGAGAAAACGGTATCTTTCCTGTCTAGAAAATGTTGCAAAACTATAAATGCCTCAGTGTTTAGCTCTTTGTGGATATATATGGAGACAATTATTCTATAAAAATTCTGTGAGACTGAAGCCACCTTCTGGATGGAGTAGTTGAAGCACAGAGGAAGTGACAAATTTGCTGAGGGGTGTTAGATGTCACTGAGTAAAATTACTCTGGTTAGGAATTTATTGTCTCTATTTCCCATACACACATACAAAAAGCAGGTTACCAAAATGAACATGCAGATCATAGTTAAAGTGTAATATGTTATTTAAAAGCTGGAGTGAGATGCATTGTTGGTACTGATTCTTGTATTCAGGAGATGGTCACTAGATGGCATTCTTTGGGTACAGAATTTAAAGAGGAAAATAATCTGTAATGTTTAATTTATATTCAGCTGCATTTCAGACCACTGTTATTTCTGTCTGAATATAAAATCTTGAAGGGCATCTGAGGGCAGTTGGAGAGAGGGAAGAAGGAAGCATTTTACTCTATTTGTTATTTCAGAGGCTGCATTTTCTTTGCAGTGTAGTTTGTCTTCGACTCAAACAAAGTTCTGTAATCAGTGCTGAATGCTTTTCTAGTTGGTATATATATAGGTTAATGTAGACCAGTGAATCCATTTGGAGTTTTGCTGACACTCCTTAAAGAGGATAATCACTTTATGTTCTAGGTAAGATTATATCTTCAAAGATGAAAGCAACTCATCAACAGCACAAGGTCTCTCACTGCAGGAAAGGTGTGGTAATCAGATACTTACTCATATTGTTTCTCCAGCCTTTGAACAAGGTGTGTGTGTAATCCTATGATAACTTGCCTCCCAGAAGCCAATCAGAAATTCTGTTTAGAGCTGAGGATCATTTCTTGACACAGCCTAGGACAAAACTATCACTGTACTGCAGAACATACAGAGTGATTAGAAGGACATTGTTCTAGTAAAAGCTGTAAGTACTGACTACCTAGAAGTTGCCTTACCTCAGTAAGTGCCATATTTTAGGATGAATAAAAGCAGTCATTGTTGCTTTCTTAGCTGTGCTTCAGATCTGACTCATCTGTTTTGTTCTAATTCAAAATGAGAGATGAAGTATTTCAGGTGGCTATAAACACCCTTCCCTGAGTGCCATTCAGTAGCAGCAGTTTATTGCAGCTGCCCTTCTCTGGGCTTGTTTGGCTGCTGGCTTTATTGCCTCAATGGTACAGAGGAAAAAGCTCGCCAGGTAGAGCACTCTAATTTTCATGCTGTCTGAATTTTTCTGTATAACTGGTGAGATTTTTGGTATCCAACTTGCTTCAGATATAAGATTGTTAGTCTGGAGGCTTCCTCTGTGTCAGTCTCTAACACGTCCCCATCATAACAGAAAACATTTTAGTTTTGAACCAGTTACTGGCAAGAATTTCCAGTTTAATACCAAACCAACTTCTGCAGCAAAGGAAAATCATACTTAACACACTTATTTTGTTTGTTTATTGAATATTTCCGTGTCATCTAAAGTCAGTATAGCTCTCATCTTTTGTTTAGGTTCCTCCTAGCAACTGACTCTTTTTTCTATCTTGAGCTGTTCTGTAAAATCCTGATAATAACCTGCTAGAAGTATTCAAGGGACTATGCTGTACAAAATTTAAAAAAAAAAACCCAATAAACAGGTGAGTTTTCATAGGTTTTCCCCCCCAGTTTTCAATATTTGAGCTTAATTCCTGAATAAGTGCTATTTTATATCCTTCTCTGAAGTCAGGTTCCTCTTAGAAATAACTGCAACATCTCTAATACCTTAGTGCTTGATTCTTCTGACCAAGCAGTATCTCTTCTGTGGCTCATCCCATTTCTGTGGTTGGCTTCATGTGGCCCAAGGGCACTTATCCCTTACTGGTTTCCAGAAGCAGCTGCCTTTTCTGGGTCCTACTGTCTGTCTCTTGTTTGCCCTTACTCTGCTCTCCCATGTAGTTTGTTCAGATCTTAATCCTCTTCTCCCAGACTAATTCTCAAAAAACTTTTTTGTGTAGCTTAAATTGTGTTCTTTTCTTGCTTCACACACAAAAAGAAAGCTCTGTCGATGTCATTCACATATTACCCAGAGTTTTCATCCAAATTTTTAAAAGGTAATCCTTAGAAGAGGAATCAGTATTCTTCTTTTCCATATAAATGGCCTGTGCTGCTGAACATCTCCTCTTACACATTTCCCAGCTCCTAAATCCATCCTGAAGAACAGCAATGAATACTTCTCACTGTCAGCCTGTGGCAGAGGTGGTTTGTCATGGGTTTGTATCAATGACACTGCAGTATCTACCAAACAAATTTGTTTCCTTCAGGCTAGAGCTCTTCATCACCAGTGTCAGGGACCTCTCTTTCTTTCAGTCCTCTGGTTGTTAAGGGAGAGACTAGGTCTTTTTTTTTTTCATCTTACCTACATGATAGATTTGTGCCCCCAGCAGCATGCAAAGTGTTTGAAAACGAATAGCACAAAAATACACTCATTTAAAATAAATAAGCAAAAGCTTTACTGGTACAAAACAGCATGTGTTCTGAATGTGTTAATACAATTCATATTGCCTTCATCCCACTGTGTGCTTGCTTCACTCCCAGTCCCTTTCAAGTAGGCTACAATCACTCCTCTGCATGAAAGGAATGCACTTTTAAAACACGAACCTTAAAATAAAGCCAAAAGAGTTGCTTATTTTCTTGTAATACAGAAGATGTGGGTGTTAGAGGCAAAAAGCTCTGATAACTTGATTTAGCTGGTTAAATAATTTTGGTGGAGACATGGGAAGATCAGGTATGAGCAAGTCTAAGGGAGGTTTTGATAATAGTTGAGAAAGTTTGGCAGTGAACCTGTCCTGTCCTTCTCATGCCACATGTAGGACATGGGGGAAAAATAGAGCAAAAATAAAAAGTTTGGGAGACTGTGTGAATGGTATAAAAGTGAAAATTCACATTATCTTTGAGTTCTTGATCCACTGTCTGCCTGCTTGTTGCTGCAGTTGTTTTCAACAGGTTATGTGTGATGGTGAGGGAGATTGGTTGTTGTCAACCAGGTATAGAAGTTAATGTATAATGTGAGTACATTTAATAAATGATGGAGGAGAGAAATCAGAGAAGCCTTTTGTGTCCTGTGAACCACTCAGGGGGAATGAGCAGTGAGTTATGGAAGAGAGGAGGCTGGGATTAGATAGTAGGAAGAAATTCTTCAATGTGAGGATAATGAGACACTGGCTCAGGTTGCCCAGAGAAGCTGTGGCTGCCCCCTCCCTGGATGTGTTCAAGGCCAGGTTGGATGGGGCTTGGAGCAACCTGGTCTAGTGGGAAGTGTCCCTGTTGAAACTGTTGATCTTTAGGGTCCCTTCCAGCCCAAACCAGACTCAGAGTCTATAAATTGGATCTTTCCTAATCCTCCATATATTGTTATAGTGCATGTTTGTGGGTTGTTTTTTTTCAATATGGACAATATTGCATGATTGTGAGCCCTTGAGAGCAGGGAAGCGGGGAAAAACTGAACTATAAACCAGAAATGGCTCCTTGCAGAGATTTGAATAGGTCTTGGGGTGACTCTGGTCTGATCATCAAGTGACAGCTCTTCTATTGTTGGTTCTGCATCATCTTCTGGAATAAAACAATTAATCTTTTAATTTAAGTTCTGTTTTTTTCTAACCCTGTGAGTAGAGCATACTGTTTCCTATTTTCTTCAGCTACAAGCTGGCATCTAGAAAAGGAATAAACAGGTTTCTCAGTTGAAAAATGTGGCAGTTGTGGTATCACAGTGTAAAAACAATTAAGCTACATGGGAAATAGGGAAGGGAAAATATAAGGGGAATATTTAATTGTGTTCCTGAAACTTGTGATAGATATCTGTGCAAATGAATTTACCTGAGAAGGTTCCCTTAAAAAAATACAAATCATGTCATGCAGAAAGTCCTCTTCAGGGTGGGTTTCTTATGCATTTTACTCCATCATACAGGATCCCAGGTTATTTTTGTGTGGTGAAGACACTGTACTATAGTTGTCTAACATATAATTGCACATGATTTTTGATAGCCTTGCCCACTAGTAATAAATACGGTTTTTATAAAGAATAACATTTAATCCCTTTGCATAATCTACTGGAAATATAGGGAACTGGAAATAATTAAATGAAGGGAGAGTGGTTGATGATTCTTTAATCTTTTTATATGCAACATAAATGCCAAAGTAAAATATGCAATACTAATAGCAATTTAATGACCATGTAAGGTATTATGCAGTGGGAAAATAACTCTGAAAATGAATAACTGGTACAGGAAACTTAAAAATAATATTTAAGAGAGTGACATAAGCTTTACTGTGAAACCGTAAAATAGATTGGACTAATAATCTTATCACTCCTGTGCTCAACTGAGCAGAAATAAGCACATAGTGACCTACTATCTTGATGAATGTCTTTGAAATCTTTGATGGTCAAAGGCTTAATTTTGGGCTTCCCAGAGCCCATAGCCTTGATTTTGATAAGTGAAGAAATGAGATTCTGGGGTTCTTTGTCCCTATCCACAGGTACCAGTTGCATAGCTGAATAAATGTTTAGACAAAGTCTGTTCTCCATTTCTATTCCCCTGACCTTTTGGGTAAAGAAGTCCTTTTCACTAGACCTCTAATTATATATTCAGTCATTCCTTTTTTGGCTAAGGAATGACTATTCCACTTGATTTTATCTTAGAGCAAAATGCATGATGGCTTCTAGTACTTCAAGAATAAAACAGATGGCCTTCAACACATAATCTGAGGGGAGAAAATCAGATCTCTGAAGCTTATTTAGTGAACACTTCTAACATGAAACAATGGATTACTGGCCCTACAGATGATATCCCTGGATTAAAAAGAGGGTTTTTTAGTTACTACCTGTTCTGAGTGTTTTGTATCTACAGACAGGATCAGAAATTGCTATATGTAACTAGTATTTCTCTGTATGACATCTTCTTGGTAAAAAGCTTTGAAAAATAAGTGTTTTTACTACTTTAGTTCTGGGAGGAACACCCTGCTGATCAGACCTGAAAACACCTCCCTGGAGCTGGACTAGTGCTGTCAGCATTTCACATCTCTCAATTGATTTTTATGATTGCAAGTCAAGACAAATAAGGAACTCAGGTTAAAAAAAAATAAATCAGTCTACATCTGTGATAGTTTCCACAAGAATACTACAGAAGTCTGAGCATTTGTGGAAATATATGGGGTCTTATTAATAACTCAGATTATTAATCAGGTCAGTTTCTGATAAGAAAATGCACTTGAAGCTGAAAGAACTACATTGGACTATAAAGAATACACAGTGGATAGTCAGTTTACCTTTAGTCACCTTATCCAAGCTAGCCAGTTCTACATGAGACTTTTTCTTTCAAGCAATATTATCCTAAAATTTTGACAGCAAAATGTTATTGAGGTGACAAGTTGTCGACTTCAGGTTATGTGACGAGAAAGAATATTAGTTAAAAGCAGCTATATGTCCTTTCTTCTAAAATGATTGTGATGTTATGTGTGTGCCAGTGACTTGTAGTACCCTGGCAGTCTTGTAAAGGGTAATTAGACAGTGATGCATTAAAGCATAATTGTTTAACCAGTTAGATAATTTTGAGTGTCAAAAGAACTCTTCAAGCTGTGCAAATCATTATCACTGTTAGGTGATTATTTCTTATACTGCCTGTGTGCAGGATTAGGGTAAATAGAATGAAAGAAGGTATTTTTATGATATATTACGAGGATTAGATTTGCATGGTCTCTTTGAGGATTAAGGTTGAGTGTGCTGAGATGCAATTTATATGTGAAAAAGAGATAAGGAGAGAGGGAGCATGGTGAGGATGGAATGTGATTATCAGGTACAGAGAGATGGCTATTCCAGGCTGGCTTGATGTAGTCAATTACATTTTCAGAAAGCAAGAAACCTACTCACTAGATACTTGAATAAAGGGCATCTTGTTTGAGACAGCACTACAAAACAAAAATTCACTAACTCAAAATCCCTTCCACTTCTCTCTCTCAGGAGAGCTGAGGAATCAGCAGTTCTTTCCCTAATCTTTTCCCTTTCTGGGCTGAAGCACTTCTCTTGCACTGGGACTCAGGACCAGACCACCAAACTGTGAGACTTTGAGGATACAGTATCTGAAACCTACAGTTGGTCAGACTCATTTTTTCCTTTGTGTCTGGAAGAAAAAGGGCAAATGTGTAAAAACTGAAACGTCACTGAGATTGTTAGTTCTCTTCTGGTTACTCAAGTTCAGCAGGGATTATTACCAATTTTATCAGATGTGGATTGTGCTTAGAGATGGGCTGTCACTGGACAAAGTTAATGGCTCTCTCTACTAAAGTATGATTGATACATAAGAGTAATTGGTGACGGTGACTCTGTGTAATGCAGCTGAATTCCTCTTTGCTTCTGTCTCTACCCCTTCTCATCACTCTGTCTCCTGGATTTTTTTTCACATGAGCTACTTGGAGTATTTGATTTCCTCAGTTATAACATTTTCCAAATCTCATAACTAAAAATCTCATAAGTACCAAATGCAGCATAATTAGTTTTGTTCTTATTAGTTTATAGGCATTGTGCATTATATGTAATGGAGTTTCAGGAATATATCAGTCTTAAGGGAATTCATTTCCATATCACTAGTTGCTTCCAAGAATTAGTCATTTAGACTTACAGAAACATCTGGAAATTATAACAGATTTTTTAGCCATTCCAGTTTTGGTTTGGTTTTTTTTTTTTACCCTTGGATATCTTAGAAAACATGCCCTGACATTTCTGTAACAAGTAGCAAATGTATGATTTTGTTTTATGAATTTAAAACTCAGATGCTTTTTCAGCTGAATTACTTCAGAACAGGTTTATTGCCTTTGCTTTGTCTTTCACTGGAGTCTGTCCTGCTGCTTACACTTCCTCTGCCTGAGTTACCTTATTCTCTAAATTGCAAAGCAATTCCAGAGAGAAATATTCTGTAGATAGTTGTATTGAGTTTATGAATGTTGATCTACAGTAATAAGCTTGTCATTTGCTGTTTATAGTGATCATTTCAGGAGTCATTATCACTTCAAGTTAGCCCATTTCATCTGAATGGCATATTTGAGGAATAGAATTTTGATTTTTGTAGCACTAACATATTCCTACAATTATATGATGAAATATTATGCCAGATGCCAAATCTGTGTATCATCATACACTCTTTGCTTTAATCTTCACAGAAGTGAGAGTGGATTTTAATGCATAACTAGTTTGGTAAGTAGTCAGTGTAATCAGAATACAGTTTAAAGCTGTGTAGCTTCCTAGTGATCTGCTTGTGGCATTGTATTTCTTAAGGGTTTCAAAGTGTGTTGTAAATAAAACTTTTAAAGTTTCTGTTATAATAGAAGTCTAAAATTTTATCTTTAAAAGGCATTTAAATGTCACTGTTAAAATAAATTCTGCCTCTGTATTGGACTGAATGTTAGAAAAAGGAACTTGAAAGAGTCTGGCTTGAGGTATAGATAAAAGATTGTCAGGTTTGAGAAGGGAGACCTACTTTCTGCCTTGATGTCAGCAAAGAGAACCCCAAGCATGTAAAGAAAACCAGTTTACTGTCTCCTGATTTGCTTTTGTGGACCTACCCAGTGCTTTAGGGGGGATGAAGGCTCCTTAGCTGGGGACTGGAAATAGTACTCAGGCAGAATAGAGACTGTAATTAAAATTTGAAGAGGTCTTTCTCTTCAGAAGTCTGTTTCTTCCTTCTTAGATCCTACTGCTTGAGGTCTGATTGCAGTGTTTATTGGCTGAAATCATGGTAATTTCAAGTAGACTTGTCAAGGGGACTTGAGCTGGCATGTTCCTGACATACAGAGGTGGTGGTACATGGATGCTAAACCTCAGATCTGTGCTCAAGACTATAGACAATCAGAACTTAACAAAATTTTCATGAGAATCCTAAAACTGGATCTTTTCAAGGCTGCTGAGTGTTTCCTCTTATGGATTGTATTAGATTAGTTCATCCTGCAAGAGGAAGGGAGGGGGAACCACAACTGCCTTTATAGTGAACCATTTCTCTGTATGCAACAGCAGCATCCCTGGTCCAGATCATTCAGTATTTTCCTGTGTTACAAGATTATTTTAAGGATCATTACCCCTTCAGTGCAGATCAGAATATTCACTTTTCTATTGCTCATCAAAATAACTAAAGGGAAGCGTATCCAACCAGTAATAGAAACCCAAGTTTTTGTGCCCAGTGGATTTTCATGTGAAAACAAGTGTGTGTTATTAACTACATTTGTGTTTGCAACTGATATGGTCTGACTTTATCCTGTGCATGTCACGTGAGAGATATTTTTAATGCTTTTTCCTTTTTTTCCCCTCCCTCTTACAGGCAATAAAGGAGTGGGTTTTAAAAATGCAGAGAAACAGTTTGGGTTTTAGAACACTACAACAATACATAGAAGTGATAGCTGTGCCACATTCCTAATAGCTGGGCTGAATCATATTCTTTTCCCTTAATGGCATGTGTAATTGCTCTGGGTTTTCAGACGTCCTTCACCTGCACTTATTTAGATTTGTGACTGATACATTTCCATGGAAACACGAGGCAGGGGAAAAAAAATCTCTTGGTACACTGTGGAACTGAAATGATGTGGGCTTTGAGTCTCACTCAGCCTGTAACCTCTGTAAAATAAGATTTCTTTTTTTGGTGGTCATCTTCATTTGGGATTTTTGTTGTTGCTGTTCCCTAAATGTACTGGTTTATCCACAGTGCAGTTCAGACAGTAAAGGCTATATGCACCATCAAAGCAGAGGAGGAAAAAGCTACCGAGTGAAGAAAAACTTTAACCTTTTGCTTGATTTGTGTTTAATGTTATCTTGTTGTTAGCAAGTTAAGAAAAATGCTATCTGTATAAGCAGGACAGAGCAAGTGACTTCTTTTTCGAGGCATTTTTACTCCTGTCTGAAATATTCCAAGGGTGCTCCAGCTCGTTGAGTCCAGTGCCCCTTGGTAAAGGAAAGGGAAATCAGTATGTTCTGCTCAGGGCAAATGAGTTCTCCATATGGCTGATCTAGCAGAAAGTATTAGAAGTGCTCTCCTGGCATGCCCCTTGGCCTCTCAGGGCAGTTGGAGGCCTGTTTGATGGCAGGGAGAGGAGAAGGACGTGTAGTTTGACTTGATAACCAACTATGAACCTGGCAGAAAGATGTTTGAAACCACTGTGCTTGTCAGAGTGTGTTATGGTGAAAGAGAAGGGAAGGTTCCTTGAACTTCTCACGTGTCTCCCACGTGCAGCAGCTGACAGCTTCTTATGTATTCCAAATGTTATCTATTATTGAAGTGAGAGGATTTGACAGATCATCGATCCTGAATAGAGCTGGCAAAGATTTAGACTTGAATGAGGCTTCTGTAAGGGAGGAAATTGAGGGGAAACATTTGTATCACCATAGATGATAAAAGTCCATAATAACTCCTGTTGAAACGTGCTGTACATGAAAATTAATGATTTTTGAAATTGAACAGAAGAATGGCTTTTCAGGGCCTGTATTTCCTAACTTGGCCCAAAATAGTTCTCCATCTGTTCTTTCCACCTTGGGGTGCAGAATGACCCCAGATGTACATATGTCTTAGGTAAGAAAAGTCTGTCTTTGGCAGTCTGGACCACAGCTCCTTCCACTCAATCAACTGCAGAGCTCCTTCAAGGACTGCTAATGGAGGTGCCCTAAATTTAAAGCAAAGTCATTGAAAATTGTTATCTGCTGCTCTGTAATAACATTGATATGAGTGTTTATATTAAACTGCAATTCAGATTCCTGTGTGGATTTATAGCCATGCAAAAATGATTTATTAAAATGGTTTCTGTTGTGTCATTTGTCATCTGAAAGTATATACCAAGGCTGGCACTCTAATAACTATATCTGAGCAAAATTAGAAGGCTATTCTGATGCTTTGTTGTTCTTGTTCTGTGACATCTGAGGATACCTGCAATAGGGGAAGTGGCACTTAGAGTTGTTTCTTGAATGTGTGCAGGAAACTTTCCATGGTGATGGATCTGGCACTTTCCCAGTGGTTGCCTGTACTGATTCCATTTCATCTGGCTTTGTGTTGCTACAGTCAGAACTTAAACTCTTTAGCAGAAGTAAACAAATTCTGATAGCTTTTTATAGACCAGTGGTAAATGAAAGAAAGTAATATTCAATTAGTGAATGAGACAGATGCCAAGTTTTAAAAAAATACTTGGATTTCCTTCTGATTTTTTCTTTCTAATTATTTTGTCTTTTTGCCTTGGGTTTTTAGGTTGGGTGTGGAGCTAAAGCTAGGGGAGGGGCTGATTGCCTTTTGGAGGGGGTCATAAGTAGAAAAATAGTTAAACTGAACGTTTTGTTAGCATACCAACAATGAGGGAATAAACTCTGCTGTGCCTGCTCTGCAAACAGGTGAGCAAGTTTGCCTGTCACAGGGAAGACCTTGTTCTGAAAGAAAATCTACCACAGAGATTTGCCTCATTTTTAAAACACGTAGAACTTTGCTTTTTCATAAGACACAAATACAAGCAGTCATGGTTCAAATTCAAACTTTAGCACCAGAATTGTATAGACAGCTGGTAAACTTGCTGAGAGAGTACTGATTTCCTCCTATTCAGCTCTGTAAGCCTTACTCAGTGGTAGAGACTAAGAAGCCAATGTTTAAACAACTGCCTGCTGCTTTTTTTCAGGTATAAGTGAGCTTTTGGATAAATTAGAGAGGAAACTAATGACATGGGAAGCCAATGTTCTTCCATAACTGCCTCCCCAGTAGATTTCACTTGCATATCTCAGTTATTAAGGTTTGTCTTGCAGAGAAACTTGCTGATTCACTACATTGATCAGCCATTTCAGCATCCTTTGTGAGGAAGCTAATTCACTGTATTCCAGCTAATCTTTCTCTAAGGATGCAAGAGGGAACCAGCATCAGTCTTCCTTTCTTTTTTTAAAATAGGAATTAGCAGAGAAAAAAAAAAAAAAAAAAAAAAATGCTGTGCTGGTCAAGGAGTCATCCTTGAGACATTTTAGTGCCTATTCTCAAACATAAAATCTGCTGCTTCTCAGTTTCAACTGAAAGAAAAATTGGGTGAGAGCACTACATCAAATGAGCACTGGGATTTTATAATATCTACAAGCTCAAAAATAAGAAAAGTGAATTATGAGTTGAAGGTTTTCATTAGTTTACAATTTATAATGTCTTCCTTGTGTATTTCTTTTTTCATGTTCCTCATAGTTTATCCCTTCTAATGAAGTGGCAGTGTTATTACTTCAAAATTGGAAAGTTGTGAAAAAGGTAATTGTAGTTTCTTCTGTGTTCTTGGGTGGTACATACCAGCAGATTTCAGTTTTATCATTTTCCATCCTCTTTCAACACAAACAAGACTGTACCTGCATGTTTTGCCTACAGATCTTATGAATTCCTTATTTATTCCAGCTTTAAAATGATAGATCCAGGGGGGATGGAAAGCTCATAGTGTGATTGTTGTCAAGAAAATCCTGTTACTCAAAAGCAAAATACATACTAAACCAGCAATGAGTTAAATCAGTGAAAAGATAATAGTTATACTTAGAGCACACAGATAGGAAGGAAGGAACATGGTGACTCTTGGGTGACAAAATGCCTCTGGCTTGCTAAATGAGACATTTAGTTCCTTGATATATTGTCTCACATATACTGTACATGACATTAGCATCTAAAGCAAAGGTTTAGGAAGCTGTGATTTTAGAGTAACACTGTGGGTGCAATTTGCAGTCTGTGGCCTTTGTGTGAAACAAATGGGTACTTGAGTTATGCCTGCCTGTCACTAATCTGGTCATATAAAACAGTGGTTTGTTTGGGGTTTTTTGTTTGTTTTTTTTTTTTTTGGACAAGCACATAATTTAGTATTCATTTAGTATTGTTTGCCCCACAGCAGCATGCACCTGTGATGCAGTGATGTGCTTAGTTTAAAGAAGTTTTGGGATAAGAACATCCACTTAAAGTTAGGTTTTTTGTGAGCAAACTTGCTGTCTCTCTTTGCTTCTTCTACGAGAGAGGTAATTTGGCATCATTTCATAGGGCAAATATTTAGAATTTGCACATAATTTGTTCCTTGGCCTAGATGACATTTAGGGGTCCCTTACAACTCAAATTATTCTGTGATTCTATAACTGTGATAGAAAAGTAAATGCTCTTCTTTTTCTTTTTTGAGGGGAGGTGTCAAAATTTTGGATTCATTTTAGGCTTCTAAAAGATGTGCACTGTCTTGTTGCAAAGTAAGTATACGGCTCATGGCTTGCACAAGTGCACTTAAAACATGAATGTCTATTAACTTTATGTAGGAGCTTTCCTCAGCTTTTAATAACTTTTGGTCTCACTTTCAACATAAATAGTTGTGGAAACAATTTTCCCACAGGACAAAGGTGAAAGCCTGAGCCTCCTGCACCTCTTGTGCATTGCTTTCCATGCAGAGTCCTGTACCTGAACTTCTTTTAGCAAAGAACATCTGTAGCTCTATAGTGCATTACTGAAACATCTCAGAGCTATCAGTGGGGAAAAGGGAAGGACTCTCTTTTGTGTGTCTTCTTATGTTTGGGTTGAAAAAGCATTTCCTAGTGAGCAAACTTACTTCTTCATGCTAGAAATGGGCTTAGAACAGCCTGAAACCATTTCTTAAATTCTACGAGCATACCAGGTTGGAGTAGCACTATCAGCTGACTTTACTCCTAAGAAGCAGTGATGTTTGGAGGGTGTTTGCTGCTCTGCTTTCTCTCTCCAATATCTCACACAAATGAAGCTGTTACACTTTATTTCCTTTGCTCATCCTTATGGACATTTCCATCACTCCAAACCCTTCCCCGAGTGCTGGCAAGCAGTCTGACAGCATCCCCACTGCCAGAGCAACCCCTCACTGTTTCCTAGGAAACACAGCCCCCAAAATGCCCTGCGAAGAGCAGCAGGGTGAAAAAAAGGAATGAAGACAGTTGCTTTGGGACTTCCCCCCCCCAGTTCTCTACTCTTCCAAACAATATCAAATACGTAAGCAATTTACTACAAATAATAGTGTCAGTGTGGTGATCAGGTTGTCTGTTGTAACATGCCTACAATGGTTATGTGCCATGATTGAAACACAGCAAGGCTGGAGTTATCTGTCTTTGTGGATAAGAGTCCAGATTTCATTTCTTGCTCTTCATGGCAGTGATTTTTTCAGCTTTTGATAATATCTGCAGGCACTGTTGGAGTCCTGTGGTCAGTTTTGAGGCTGACACAGCCAACCTACAGGGGAGTCAGCTGTGTATTTCTCGATTGAGGAAAGCCATCACTTCTCCTAAGGTGGAGGAAGAAAGGGAGAAAATGTTTTTCACCTGCATCTTCTCAATGTTCACCTTTCTTTGAACCCTATAAATTGCATTCTGAAATGGCAGGGTTTGAGTTTGTTGCTTGCTGAAATGTCTGCAATAAATGATTCTTATAAAGAAAAAGTGAGGGGTTTAGTGTTGGTATGGCCACTAGTGCACAGTGCAAATAGCTTATTTCTCCTGCAACTCCATTGGCTTCAGTGGACAACAGACCAGGAAAAAACTTGTTCTTTTGTTCCTTGCAGACTCTTCTCTGGCTTTTATCATACTATTTTTTCTTTTTTTTTATTTTTTGTGGTTTTCTTTTTCTCCTCTGTTTTGCTTTTTTAGCAGAAAGTGGGGAGTTTTATGGTGAAGTGTTCTTCTGGAAAATAGCTGTAGGGAGGACCTTCCCTTTTTGCATAAAGAGTTTTTACCCAGTGAAGAGCAGTGCAGTACTGTGAGAGCTGAATTGTTAGCTATGACCTCTATCCTGATGCTTTATGGCAAGTCCTTTGCTGTAACCTGGAGATGAAGGCCTGCAGAGAGAAAGTCTTCAAAAATATAATGGAGTATCTCTAGTAAAATATGGACTTCTTAAAAAATCCAAGCTTTTCAAATTATATACCAATGTTCCTTTTTTCTGTCAGGGTAAAGGAAACCATACCACTTTTGCAAACACTGGTGCTTTGTTCTGCCTCCTACAAGAACTATTGAACAGATCCAGTTTGATGCAGTGACTTTTTGTCTGTGGTGACAGATGTTCTCAGTAATAATACAGTAATAAATACATTGCTAAAGAATGATTTTCTAGACCACCTTGTCCATATCTTCTTTTGCTGGTCTTTCTAATCTGTCTGCAACCAAGTTTAAAAAGAAATCCTCAAATGGGTTCTGCAGAAAAAGACTCCAAAAATGTTAATAGTTTTAGCTGATCCTAATTTGCTTCATGGCATTCTGATAAAAAGTTCTGGTCTTCAGAAAACCCAGGGATATAAGAATGGCTACAAATCTGGTGAAACCTGGAACTCACCCCTTGGTGCTGTTCTATCTGTAGTAGTGCTATGATGCTGTGATATGCCTTGACTTCAGAAAAGCATTTCTCAAGCAGTTGCCTATAGGTTCTTTGTATTTAGCCAAATTAGAGAACAGAACCTTTTTGGAATGGAGCCCGATTTAAGGGCTTTTTCTTTCTTTCCCTCTTCACACACACACACACATCCAGTGAATATGGTGGCAGATTCCTCATCCTTCCCCCCCCTTTCAGATGTCTGTACTTCTGCTGCTTTGGAAAAGGACAGACTGGAATCTGAGTCAGAGGTTAGGGAAAGAGGATGATTAAAAAAACCCACAGTCCAGGGATCTGTAAGGCTAATGGTTTCCCAAATGATGCCTGTGAATACAGTTGCACACAAAGAAGTGGAGGAAAGTAGAGGGGTGGGAGAGATGGGCAGCAGAGGGAAGCTGCAGCTGAAGAATGCTGGCTCTGCAATACTAAGTAGCTGAACAAAGCTTTCTGTCTTACTGTGCCTTTCCCTTCCTCCCACCCACTTGGTGGGTTAATAGCACTGAAATATCATCCTATAGAAAATAGTTTCTGCAGAAGAAGCACCTGGCTCCTTAAGGCTTAAGCAGCAACTTCAAGATTTCCAAAATATTCTTCGTTGTACTTTGTTCATTCAATTATTTATAAGTGACTGTTGAGAACAAGCCAGTGGTAAACTATGAGTGAAATCCAGGTTTATGCTGTTTGTTTGTTTGTGTTTTTGTTTTTGTGTTTTGTTTTTTTTTTTTTTTCTGTGGGTGTTTCTTTTGATTATGTCTCTTGACATTAATCTGATTCTTAGGATGGTGTTAAAATAATATTGCTTGATGGGGAATAGGCTGCCATTTGTGCAGGTTATTTTATTCCACATCTCTGCAAGTCATCTTGAAGCTAACCCTGTAAACTTAGCAACCCATAAAATCAACTGAGGCCCTTACAGCATATTAAGAGTTACAGTCACAGAAAGAGCTACTTCCAAGCCAGAGCTGTGACCAGCTGTCATGTAGCCCTGGGTACCATTGCTGCTCACTGCACTTACAGCTCTTACTCCATGAAAGGTAGCGTGGTATCCTCCAGCCCTGCAGCCAACGTGCTGGCTGGCTGAGCTTTGGTTGTGTCTGGGTAGGTGTAGGGTGAGTCCTAGGGCAAGTTGTGTCCTTTTTTGTGTGCTCTGGAAAGGCCAGGAGGGTAAGGGTAGTAGGAACAGGCGTAAAGGTAAGGCCTCTTTTTCAGAAAATGTAGATTGTAGGTGAATGACAAAGCTTATATGAAAAGATCAAGTGGGATTCATATTATAGTAGGAGTTTTCTCCTTCTTTGGCCATTCTGTAGGAAGGAGCCTGGTTGGTCTTCACAAAGATTTATATAAATGTATATATTTCAGTTATTTCTTAGTGATGCTATTTTTTTATATTCCAAATTGGTGCACTGCTATGAAGAAATATCTTGCTTTATTTTAGCCAACTGCAACCTGCACATATATTTTCATCCATAATGCCTCCGTATTACATATGTATTTATATTTTTGCTATATCTGGGGGCATGGTCCAGTTACGTGTCAGCTGTACTGGTTAAGGTACAGTAGAACCCTTCTTCCCAAAGGCTGCCTCCCAGTACTTTCTTCTGCCGTGTGTTCCTGGGCCATGTTTAAAGCCTGTCATCCTGCACTGGTGGATTTTTTTTCTCCCTGCAGACCAGCACTTGGTCATCTGACACCACCACCTCTCACAGTAATTTTTTAACAGTGTACCCTGGGGGCTCTGTCTAGCTTGGAGAACTGATAAAATGTGTTTGGATGGAGTCAGGCTGTCCTTCAATGAAAAATTCTTCAGCTGTGCAGATAGGCATTTCATGGTAACAAGCTAGACCAGAAACTTTACAGTTTGATTTCTGATGTCTGTTAGCCTAACTACATTTGAGGACCAAGCTGTATTTAGACAAGAGTTTGTCCTACCTCAAAAAACTACAGTTTCTGCACAAGTATTTTCCCTTGAATGAAGAAGCCATATAAAAAGGGGCTTTCTCTAAAGATACTCATAAATTAATACACCAGAATATTAATACATTGATTACATTTTTTGATACATTACAAACATTTGATTACATTACAAAATTGATACATTTGAATGACAGTTATTGTAATACTTAAACCTGCCAAAGAAGGGTTTGGGGCTTTTTTGCTGAAGTTGTTTTTTTTCTTCTTGTATTTTGCCTCATTGTCCAAGCTTTAGAAGAACCAATGGTTGGACTTGAAAGGTTTTGCCACTTAGAATGTGGGTGGAAATTTAAAACTTGTAAATGGTATGATACATGATGTACAAGAAGGTGACCTTAGACAATTGATTTGTATAGTATGATAAAAGAATGTCTTAACTCCTAAGTCAAATTTTTTCCAAAACTCTTAATTCACTGTAAGGGAACATAAGGGAAACACTTATTTTACTGTGAGACTGCATGCTGGAATAAGTTTTCCAGGGAGTCTGTAGAGTCTCCTTCTTTAAGGATGTTCAAAAGCCACCTGCTCATGATGGTCCTGGGCAACTGACTGGAGGTGGTTCTGCTTGATCAGGGGGGGTGGACAAGGTGGAAAACCCATGTTGAAATGGCAAGTTAATGCAGCACTTGATTCAGAAATACAGCTAGGTGATTAAAAGTTCTCTCTCTTTTTTGCAGAAACAAGAACAGATAGAACAAAGAAACTGTTCAGACACTACACGGTTGGATCTTATGACAGCTTTGATGCTTCAAGGTAAGAATTTCTTTTTGGTAGTAATCTGTTTACAAAACCTTTCTGTTTTTTATTTAATTGTTACTTTGGTTTTGACTTTTGAGGGGAAGAGGAAAGCAGATTGCCAAACAGCTTCTCAAGATAGCAGTCTGCCTCTGCATTGTTTTTTATCACAGCTTATTTTTTTCCTATGGGGTGGGTCTACAAAAATATTTATTACTGAAGTAATGAGTATCACTGTTTAGTATTCATGAGTGGTGAAAGAGATCAGCATTTAACAGAAGCAGCATGTTCCAGCTGCTTCTGCACTCAGGGACCACTGAAATTGATGGATATTTCACAAGGTCAGGCATGTGATTTGACAGTGTTGCAATGTTGGATGAAGAGGAAGGGTTTGGTGACATCATGGGTGGAAGAACAGGCTTGTGGGTTGGCTGCAACCAATTTATCTTAAGGCTCTTATCCTGCTGTTGGTGTTTATGGTGTGCTGCAAGGCATCAACCCTTGCTGCTGTGACTTAGGAATAGAGAAAACCCATCTCAACATCTGCTGTATTCCCCTGCCATGGTCGGTCAGGTTACCAGAGCTTTGCACTGTTGGATGAGTATTGGAGTGACTGGGTAGCCTAATAATGATAAAGTTGTCAAGAGAAGCTGTTAGTCTGTTCTATGAAGCACACAGCTGTTCTGCAGAGCGGGCTAACTGGCTGCTAGTGACATTTCCAGTGAGCAGAGTTGGCTTTTTGCAACATTTAGGGTGATCATTATTCTGTAAAATTCACA
This sequence comes from Florisuga fusca, assembly GCA_038090715.1. Classification (NCBI taxonomy): domain Eukaryota; kingdom Metazoa; phylum Chordata; class Aves; order Apodiformes; family Trochilidae; genus Florisuga; species Florisuga fusca. The sequence continues at coordinate 804,868 of JAAWXA010000027.1, forward strand.
GCCTTGTCTGTGTATTTCAGCATTAAGGGATAGGATTGTTTCTGTAAAACTAGAACCTATGGCTGCACATGTTGCCTCAGAGCTACCAAATAATCCCACTTGGAAACCCACAGCTACTTTCTAAAAGAACAAAATGTTAGCTCTGTCAAAATTTATTTATTTCTTCTTTTCTCTGCAGAAGGAGAGAGCTATTGATTGTGAAGCATTTGGGGTTTTTGTTGTCCTTTCCCCAAGAAAATTCAGGCCCATTCTTGGGACCTGCCTCTCTGAAATAGGCAGCACTATTGTATAGGGAAGTGATTTTGGAAGCAGAAGGCCAAAAGCCATATTCAGACCAAGTCCATGAACCTCTGAGCTGTTTGGGATGAATGGATCATACTCCCTGCTTTTGGGAAATCACAGAAAATGTGTGAGATGTTTGGGGCCTTTGCAGGGAAGGAAGGGAGGCTCTTGGTTCATTTTTGGACTGTGGTGGGTTGGTTTTTTTCCTCTTAAGTTACTGGGTTTGTGCAGCACGAGAGCAAAGCTCCCCAAAATTTTACATTTCCTGATTCAAAACTGCAGCTGAGTAGGAGAGTTAGTCAAATAAAATGATTAAGAAATTAGCCATGAAGTATGTCTGCAATTGTTCCTCATTCTGGCAACAGTATCTGTGAGTTGTCTGAGCAGTGAGAGGGCAGAAAACAGAGTTCTGCTCCTAACAGCTTCTGGATAAAGAAAAGTGTTGAAGAAAACTTGAGGATAATTTTCACAGAAAACTTTAAACCCAGCTGGCCCATTTTGAAGAGTACTGGTGTCTGTCCAGCAGTTCAAGTGGAAGTTGGGAAGTAAAGGTAGGAGAGGGCAGAGTTAATGAGAATTCCAATAAATACAGTGCAAAGATAGACTTGCTTAACACACTTTAAAGTAGAGAAAAGTATGGTAGTTTTAAAATTGTTGTAAAATAATATTAGGAAAGCTTAAAAACAAATTTCTTAACCTAGGCAGCTGTTGGAAAAGAACAAAACTTGTTTCACTGAGATGCATATAACAACTTACTGTAATGCTGTGTTTCCAGAGAACATATAATACAGTGATGAAAGGTAAAATTCCTTTTTCATCCTGCACTAACATGACATACAGTGAAATGCTGCTCTGATACTTCTTTCCTAAACAACATAGTGTTCAAGGACTTGTTGTCTTAAAACTACAAGAGCACCAAAAGTTGTGTTTCAGATCCTTGGCTGAGGCTGCAGATCAGCTTTTTGTATAGCTAAATGGTGATTTTACTGGTGCTTATGTATTGCTGGTAAAGAAAAATAATTTGTATTTACAAATGTGATTGGAGATTGTTGTGTCTTGTTAGCATGTAGAGGTTTAATTCTTAGCCTGTGCTTCTCCAGGGAGGGGAATTGTTCAAAGAGGCAAATAAGATGTTAAACTAACAGCATTCTCAATATTTCCCAATTTGTACTGCTTTGATTGGTTTCTCTGCTATGACTTCCTGTCAAAGCAAGGGAGGAATATAGTAAAAGAGCTTTAACTGCTTGCAGCTCAGCTTCAATAAATATTTGTTAGAAGGCAATTTTTCTTGTGTATGAGAGCTCTGAAACCAAAATATGCACAAAGCTGATCCGGTTCCTTTCTGGAGATGATGTGGGGGAGTGAGGGGAAGTGTCTGCTGCCTTCTCTTTTTCCTTCCCCATCCCAAAGGGCAAAAAATGCTGAGTGGAAACACTCTGTTCAGAAGTCTATGTTAATGGGCTTATTCATATGCAGGAAAATACATTATACGTGGCATTTTTCATTTTTAGGAAAATGTGCAGCTTGAGTAATGGAGGTTCATTAAATTCTATTTCAGCTTTGCATAAGAGATCAATTATCCATACATTAATACTCCAGGGTAATGGGTAGTATACTTCTTAGTACATAGAAAGGCAAGGAGACTTGCTTGCCAGTATAAATAATCATTAGATATCATAAAAATATAATATTTGAATCTGCCAGGTCTAATATACTGTCTGCTTTAAATACTGACAGGTTACATTCTTTTTTTTTCCCACTAAACTGATGGTGTCTCTTGCAGCTGTCATGTGCTGCAGCTGCTGATGTTCCTTTACATTAATTCCTTTGCTGTTTTATTAAAAACCTTATAAGAACTGATTACTTTCAGTCATTTTGCTTTAATTTGATGCAAATGAGCAAAAATTGAAGGGGAAGATTGCTTTGTTGCAATGGTGTATGGTTGAGAGAGGGTGAAATTTCTCAAGCTAGCAGGAGCTCTTGCTGGATGAACAGGAGTAAATACATGTCCACGGGGGCTGAGGTGACAAGTGGTATGGGCACAATGGCCTTCCCAGCTGGAGCAAGCAGGCAGCACCCGTGATGTCAGACCCCAGGAAGCACCATGCCCTGGGCCTTTCAACTTGATGTGTCTTATGGGCAAGGGAGGAGCAGAAAGCAGGCATGGAAAAATCAGAATAATTTGGGTTGGAAAGAAACTTGAAAGGTCACCTAGTCCAACCCTCCTCCAATGAGCACGGACATCTTTAGCTAGATCAGGTTGCTCAGATGATGGGACCAAACTGATTTGCCTTCTGGTTTTAGTTCTCTTTTTCTGGGTGGAGAAAAAGTGGAAAATTGGATTGTGCCGTCTAGGAGGTATGTGTAGGAAGGCTTAATTAAAGGCTTAATTAATTAACCCCAGTGTCCCTGCTTGGAGTCAGGTGGCAGATTCTGGGTCTCGTGAGTGTAGAAGCTGACAGAAGCAACTCCTCAAAAGCCAATTTACATGCAAAGAGGTAACAAAGATGAGAGCTTCTCCTCAGCCATTTATCTCAGCGGCTCTCTGTTGGTGTCACCTGTGCTGTGGATGGAGCAGAACAAGCTTTAATCCCAAGCAGCTCAGAGAGTTTTGGGCACAGCTGTCTATTTCTGTAATTCAGCATGCTGTTTAGTGCTTTTTAGCTTTTTATTTTTTAACCCACAGTCTAACTGATGAAGACCTCAGGCTTGTACCTTAGTTTAAACATGAGGTGTGTTCCACAGTAATTACACTTTTTTAATAGGAGCTCTTGATTTGATACAACAGCTTGATACCTGATTTCATGTGGTTATGTTATATAAATATCTTGTCTTCCTTCTGGAAAAATGCAATTATTCATCACTTTAAATCTGGATTTAAAATGGATGGAAATTTTTTGGAGGCTTCTGGTTGTTGCAAGGCATGAGGTATGTCCTGGCTGGACAGGGAGCTGAGGGAGCTTTTCCTGGCTGTGGCTCAGCAGTGCTTCCTTTCCCACATTATGGTGCATCAAGTGTATGTTCATGAGTGGGGCTTGCTTGTGGGAAACCACCACCAGCAATCTGCTAAACCCTGGCAATTGATTCTTTCTGAAAATAGAGGACTGTGTAAGAGTCATGGTTATTTTTTATATCTTTCTTGCTACTTTTTCATATTGGTTTCCCTTAGGCTTGCAGAACACCAAGAAAAGTATCATTCTAGAGAGCAGGTCTTTCTGCACTGACATAACTGACTTTTTTTGGTTTTCTGTTGGATGGCAACAGTTCCTTTGCACTCTTTTCTGTGAAATTTGTAGTATCTTGTTGCTCTTTTGCAGGGGCAGGAGTAAGGATATGCTGTTCGTTCTTAACAGTAGGTTCCTGATTTCTGTTACATTATTCTGGAATTGATAAATTGATAAAAAGCTAGAAGTGATTTTACAGTTCTTCTTAGCTGCAGGCATAGGTTTTAAATGTAATTCTTGCTTTCCTCTGGTGGCAAAAAGTAAAACCAGTAGTATTTTAACTTTTTTTCCATATCTACATAGCTCAATTTTTGTGGGAGATGGTAGAAAGAATGTCTCAGTATGCTCATAGTTGTGATGTATATATAGTGCATAATATACAAAATAGATATATAGATGTAACTGTCTGATATTGTGATGTGAGCTTGTCCTCAATTTTAATACCTTGTGCCTCATTAACTAGAAGAATATGATTTGGTATAATTTGGAAAATCATGTGTATATTGAAGCAACAATCCAGGCATTGCAGATTTTGTGGAACAGGTGGAGATGTAAAAAGTGAAGATTTTAAGTTACAGTTATTTAATTTCTAATGAAAATTCTCTTACTTGCTAATAAACAACTTTGGACTTTGCCTCCCCTGCTGTTGTGTGCTGCCTTGGCTGAGGTTTTTACACTGGTGACTGTAGAAAATATTTAAAGTAACTGCTAAAATAGGAGGTTAAAAGGGGGTGTGAGGGTATAACTGCAATGTAGTATCTCTTCACTGAAATCTGAAGTATAATTGTATGAAATGAATTGTATTAAATTCTAATATCATTCAAACTATACACTGGGAAGAGTTTCCATGAACTTGGAAAAGTGCATCTTTAAGTTGTTTGCTCCCTTAATAGTGAAGCTGGTTTAAAGCACTTCAGTAAGATCCTGCTTTTAGCAAGTAATGGTTTTGCATCCAATGATTAAAATCTGTTTTGTTGTTTTCTGGGCTAGAGATTTGTCTGAATTTTTAGAGGCAAAGAGTTAGCAAAGAAAACCAACAATTTCTAAGACCAAAGTTAAAAAATAAAAGTTGGGTTTGTTTTGGTTTGATTTTTTGGTTGGTTTGGTTTTGGTGGGTTTTGTTGTTTGTTTGTTTTTTAATTTTAAGAATCCACATCTAGTGCTAGGGAAAATCATCTGTATGGGTACACAAGGGCCATGATTTGGGGGATGTGCCATTTCCTGCACAGCAACTGATACCCTGGAGCTCCAGCAGTGAATTCTCAGCAACTCCTCCAGCTGGATGCCAGAGGACAGGATGGATTTAAATGTCAGAGCTGAAAGCAGCAGCCTGTGTCCTGTGCATGGAGAGGAACAAAGCTTTCTGAATTTCAATTGAGAACAGTAAAATGAAAAAAATAGAAAAAAAAAGGAGTGGAATTAAGAGGTGAGAACAGCAAGAAAAAAATGTGAGGGTGTGATAGTGTCATGGTTTAATGCTGGGCTGGTTATTAAATGAATGACAGATACTCTCTGTGAATCCCTCTCCCTTCCCAGAAAGGGAAAGGAAAGAGAGTAAGGGAGAGGGGATCATAAAGAGCATCTGTCTTATTTTTAAATCTTACCTAGAAGAGATATAATTGAAAAGTAAAATTACTGGCAAGAAAATTGGCTCTATGCTGGCTCAAACAATGACAGATAGCAGGTTAGTTAGAAACAGGAGCCACATCTGATAGAGCAGAGGAAAAGAGGAGGTAAAAATGTTTGGTTTTGAGTGTGGGGAAAAAAGGAATGATTAAGTTTGTGACAATTAGTGTTTCCCCTTCCTGTCCCCAAGCCTTCTGAGCAACCTGCAATGACTTAGCTTCCTCTATGTGACCTTTAATTCCCTGCCCTACTACACCTTTGGCTGCCTCCCTCTCACCTAATCACTAGATAAGCAAAAGCCACCATATGGTGCCTCTGATTGTGAGGGATGCATTTTTATTTGTAGGACTGTAGCACAAGTGGTTTATACTTCTCCTGCAAACATTTCAAGTATTGCAAGCTCTGAGATACACTTCAAATTAAACTCCAGGCATTGATAAACCAAAATTTTGAGCCCTGTCTCCAGGAGGTACAAAATAAAAGCTTTGGATTCCCAGAACTGATGTGGGACTGCAACCGCTGTAGCTGAAGGTCAGAGGAAATGGTTCTTCATCAGCTGCTATCTGTAAAGTCAGGGATTTTCACTGCTACTAAAGTTGTGGGCAGAACTGGCCATGCTTTGGTAAAATTGCTGAAAATGATGGTACTGTTAGAAGGGTGTTAAGGTGGACTTTTCTCAAGCTGTTTTGCAGATAAGTAAACAAAATTTGGAGTAGGCTTAAAATAACTCAAGGGCTTAATGTAATTAGAGACACAGAGAATGTATTTCAGAAGAAAAAGGTAGAGATGCCACCTCCTTTTTGATGTTAATGAGATTATAAAATACTATGGTGATTAGTCAGGATTTTTAGAGGGGTGTGTGCAAATTAAACTCTAATTGAAGCCACCTCCTAATTTATTTTCAGTAAAAACCTAGAATATTTCAGTTTCTCACCCTATACTGTGTTTTTAAAGGTCTAGGGGAAGAAAAAGTGGGAAAATGCTTTCAGAAAATCTTTCCTCTGTGCCTTTCTTAACACCTCAGTTGTTTTGAGACAGAACTTGAAACTGACTGGTACGATGCCTTCTACTAAAGTGTCATAAAATTTCACAGGAATTTTAGCACTGGTTCTTTACAGTGTACAATTTTAAGTTAAATACATGTATAAGGATGAAATGAACAGTGTGGGTTACTCAGACTTCTTGTGGTTAGAGCTGTGTTTACTTTCCAAGGAATGCAGGACAGGAGGATGATAAAGCTTCTTGCTCATCATAGTAAGCAGCTTGTAATGGAAATCCTGAGGGATGCCTTGAAACTAATTTGAAACTCATTGTTATCACCTGTCGTGAAGTCACCAGTCTCTTTCCTTATTTCATAATTTATTTATATTTAACCTTTAGAATATTTGGACTCTCTGAATGGCTAAGTGAGCACGTCAAGTTATTATATGGAAATGTATAGTCAGTTTAATAGTTGATACAAAGACCTGCAATAGCAAACTGCTGCTTAAAAGGGCTTGTAACACATTTAAAAAGTGGTTTTTTTTCATGGATTACCATGGAAAGTGCACATGCCAAAACATGATGACAAAACTGTACCAGAAGAAGGGAATTACCTTGTCCTTGTTGCTGGGGTTGTCTGTGATACTACTGACCACCTGTAGCAAAACCATTTGGAAAATCCTTGATTTTAAAAAACCAATTCAGAAAAGCAGTGTTGTCATAAATATTATTCTTTTTGTGTAAGTACTTCATGTGTTAAGTTGCTTAGGGAAAAAAAATTCCTATTTCTGTGTGGTGTGGTGGCAATAGCAGGGACTGGAACTGCAGCTGCTTTGGGGTAGAAAAGTGCAGTGGATAAATATTCCAGTTACCTAAACATATTTATATGTTTGTCTAGTCTGTTTGTTCAAGGCTCATATATGGGCAGTGAATATTAATATTTCCATAATGCAGCCTTAGATTGCTCAAATGCTTGATAATTAAAACTGAAAATTGCTACTAAATACCAGGTATAAGTGGAGTGTGCTGTAGTCCAGATAGTAATGGGATTGCTGGAATGTCTGTTTGAAATAGTTCAAAGGACATTGCACACCTCTCAAGTCCTATTCTAGGACACCTGCCTGAATGTTTCACCTTTAGTTTTCACTTTGTCACGTGTGGCACTTGGTTTGACTATTTATTTTAAAAATGTAAATGCAATTTATTAAGATAGAAGAAGGAAGCTTTTTTGATCTCAATTTGCCACTCCCTTTGCCCCACCATGTTTTGCTCTTTTCTCCTCACGAGTGGAGATGCAAGAGAATAATGACATTTCTTTTAAAAAATATTAAATATATTCACTGTATTGTGTGCATTTATATTTCTATGTGGATATCAATATATCCATACAAAAAGGTAAATGTGTATCCCATATGTGTGTGTGTGTGTGTATATCCCATGTATACATATACATACACACACATACACCCACACCCAGTATGAATGTATAGCATGTGTGTGTGTGCTTATAGGATCATGACCTTAACACTGACTGTTTTTCCTCCTATTACATCCTATCCAGAGCTTTCTGTATAATATGAAATCAAGCTTTTACTGGATGATTTCTATTCCCAGGAAGCTGTTTGACATCCTGTCAGCAATCCTATAGCAATATGTTACTTTCTTGGTTACAGTTTCAGCAACTTAAGGTGAAAACAGGTTAAAAACTAAAAGTGGTACCAGCCAAATCAGTTGACTTGGGTATTGCTTTAGATGACCTGCTCCCTCTCCTACACACCAAAGAATATGATATTAAATGTCATTAAATGCTGGAAAAAGAGTGTGGATTGATACACATAAGGAGAGGAAGTTTTTCTTTGGTTCTACTTGAAGAAATTGTATAACTTCTTTGCACTTGTTTCATAACATTTAATGCTTCTCTTTTTATACCTGTGTGTCTTTGTAATGTTTTATGGTGTAACTTTATTGAAGTACATAGCACTGTTACTTTCTTTATAGTGGTGGTTAATCTTTTGGGCAACTCTATCAGTCTCAGGTCTGGAAGAAGTACCACAATGTTTCTGACTTGCTAAGCCTTACTGAATCACTTAGTGACTGATTTACTTAATTATGTTTTTCATAACTTAGTGAAGAACTGTTCATTTTGTACCAAGAGTATCAAGTATTTAAAATCCAATAAAGATGGTTTGATTACTTGTGCAAAGGTGTGAATGAAACACCTTTTTAAATAGAAGTCATATCCCCTGCCAGGTTTTATTGTAGTCTGTGGTTTCCTCACTATGCAGTAAAAATTGTGCAGTACAGGAATCAGAAAATATCTAGTTTTATGGCATGTTACAGTTGGACAAATACCTTTTCCATCAACATTAATTTCAATAGCAAACACACAGCTCTTTGCTTTTCTCATGAGCAAAGATCTCTACGTGGTGTTTACTGAACTCTAGAAGCAGCACTGACACAGGAGACCTGAAAGACAAATCTGTGAATATAGGAAGTATAAAGGTGTATTGCTGAAGAATCCCCTCTTCTTTTCCCATTCCTTTAGTTGGCTTGAATAGAGGCAGCTGAGGAAGACCCCTGCCTGTGCCAAGTTGGCCATTCAGCCATGGAGGAAATGCTGGCTGAGGAGAAATGAGAGAAATTGTTACCCTTTCTATTACAGTTTGAAGTGATTTGCCACAAATTACAAAGCCAAAGAGGACAGTAATGCAAGGGTGGTGGTTTTGGTCTTTTTTACCTTCTTTTTTTTTTTTTTTCATATGAGTGCCAGCTGTGCCAGTAAGGCACTGACACCCAACCAACTCCTGGAAGTGCTAGTAAAATACTTAAAGGTACTGTCATTGGATGCTGCAGTTTCTCTGAGAGCCCCTGTGAAGCTGGAATCCATAGGTGGTACAAACATTTTATTCCATGCTGAATGTCCATACTCAGCCCTGGTTTTTTAATTGTATTTTAATGAAACAGCAAAGTGACTTAGAGTCCTTGTCATTGTGAGTGCCTGGTGAAATGATGCTTATTCTCCAGTGAGTGAAATGATGCTTATTCTCTATTTCCAAGACATTAAAGAGTATTTTGAGAACTCTGTTAGAGATTTGAAACATCTTACTGGTTCAGTTTGGGCTATAAGGGGGTTAAGTAGGGACCATCAGTGTATTTTTTTTTCTCTGTGCTATTGCAAAGAACCATGCTCACTGGTGCAGCTAATATCTCTTGTTCAAGTGATTGCTGTTCTACATGATACACAGGAGCTGTCAAAATTCTTCTAGAAGACCTGCAGCTGAATGATCAATGCCTGGGAAACTTGAGCAATCACATACAGAGTCTTCATTAATCTTGAAGGCCTTAATTACAAGGATTAGGCAATTTTCTGGGAGTCATTACAGTAAATGATTATAAATAGTAAGGTTGACCCCTTCCAGAAATGACAGGAACATTTTTTTTCCACTAAAAGTGGAAAAAAAAAAATTGCTGTAGACATCATTCCCATTTTTGATGGTATCAGAACATGTAACTTCCCAAATAAGGCCATTACCTGGAGAGAACATTCTTTACATGCTTTTAAAAGGAATATACAGTTGGAACATACAGTGAAGAGCTCCTGTTCATCAGATTTCCAAAATGTTCTTCTGTGGGCTTAAATGTAACCACCATAAATTAACTGTCTTAACCTGAAAGGCACTGTGAGTGCTTTTAGACCTTGCATATCAATTTCTGGAATAGTTTAGATATTGCTTTATTGCATCTGGCAAAGTATAAAAAAGGCATTTCCTTTATTGTTGGGCTGGCGATTGATCTTCCTAACACGTAGCCAGCTGGGAATTCAGTGGTTTTTTCAATAACATTGAAATTGCAGGAGAACTGAGGAGAGGCCGTAAGTTCTAATGGAAAGACTTGGATTTACTTGGCCAGCTGGAAGAAGTGAACCTGGAGAGAGTAATGTCTCACTCAAGGACAGGGCAAACCACCTGACTGAGGGGTTTGTGGGCTGAGAAGACAACTCCTTTGGTTGTAACTCTGTTTGACTCTCATGTGGGGCTAGTGGGTAACTTGCTGCTTTGGCAGATTTTAGTCCATTTGGTTAAATGTGAAAAGGTTCGACTTGGATTATATTTCTAGGGGATACACAATTGGAGAGAATGAGGAAAATGAGTCCTGTTTAATTTCACTTTTTTCTCTGCCTTTGGTAGAGGTTGACAAAATACCAAGCAGCTGGTTTTGTTCCCAGGTAATGATGATAATTTGCAGTGGAATGTACTCACCGTGGTGGTTTTCAGATTGAAATCAGCAATGATAACATGCAGTGGAAACAAACCATGCTCTGTGGTCCTGGTAGTTTCCACCTCTGTAATTTAGTATCTTAACTTTTGGAGTAAGCCATGCTTTAAGATATGACATAGTTATTTTAGTTGTGAAATTGGAGATAGGTTTTATGGTTTTGCCTCCTTTGGAAACCTGTACTTCAACCTTATTTTCTTCATAAAGGTCTTTATGAAGGACATTACTTCCTCAAGTATTGTCTTAGTGTGCTGTTAGCAAAGTAGAAATTCTTGCTGTCTTGAAAAGTCTACACAAATGGTGGTGGTTGTGTTGTACTTAAAGGTGCTGAGTTCAGATCTCAGGGGTGTGTCTGGCTGTGGGTAAATCTCTTTCCATTCTCCATTGGTAAGTCTGTAAAATTACAGAAATTCTAACGCATCTGCACAAGCCTGGAAGTTTTTAAGAAGCTATATGAACAGCAAAACAAGTATATTTGCTAATATGTAGTCTCTGGATAAAGCATAAGTGATTCTTAGATTGACTTTTTTTGACCTGAAGTTTCTATATTTGATTTTTCTTCATGCAGAAATATTCTGTGCTTGTTAGGATATATTTTGCATTGAACTTTCTATGCAATGAATCCTGGACTTGCACAGCTCAAAGTCAAAGTAATGTGTCCCTTACTTAAGTAATGAGCTATTGATTTTAAAATTACTCTTTTTATTACCACAATATGAAACTAGTAATATTTGGAAAACTCGTCTCTGAAATGGACACTCTTTAATTTCAGTTTGAGATGGGACAGAAATGGACTTAAAGGATTTTACCCATTAAAATTTGGCTTATCACAGATAGCAGGGACTGTTCAGCCTCATGGAGAACTGTACACTCTTATTAAAAGCCTGTGTGTAGAAATGCCTCATCCTTTTGCTTGAGCTCAGCCTTCTGAACAGGCTTGCAATGTAATGTCACCTTCACTTGTGGCAGTGGGTAGCCATACCCTCTATGTATTCTGGTGTTAAATATTTACAACACCTTCAGGATCAAAGAAATGCTGCCAGGAAGGCTCACTGTGAGAAATTTTGACCTACTTTTACATTTGGCACCACTTTGGCTGCCAAGACCAGGTAGACTGTGAACAGACCTTCAGCTTGTCTTCAGGGAATGGGTCCAGTCTCACGCTGAGATAAGAGAACCCTGTCATGGCAAAGCAAATAAAAAGCAATACTGTGAGTTGTCAGAGGTGAAACTTCTTCTCCTTTCTTCTCTCTGCGATGCAAAGTGAGTTTGCTGGAAGAAAGAAAGGGTGTGGAGGTTGCAAGTTCTGTTGATTTGTGTGTGCACGTTTGTTTTATTTCCTTTCCCTGCTGCTGTTTCTTAGCTCTGCAGCACTGGGTTTTGTGTAGAAAATTAGTTTGCTTTCTGTGATTGCTTTGAACAACTTCAGAGTGCTCAGACCATAAGATTATTGCAGTTCCCCTTCTCCTAGCACATAAATGAGAAGCAATTATTTTTTCGAACCTACATTTTTGCTTTGCAGGCTATGATGGAGTTTTCCTTATGTAGGAGATGACTGTAACAGGGTATTAGTAAGCTGTATTTTGTCAAGTAATAATCAGTTTGTACACTGTGTTCTCAAAAATTCACACTGCGTTTCTCGTCCCTTCCCTTCCCCCCCCCTGCATGTAAAACACAGAACTTTGTAAAATTTTGGTAATTTCATATTACCATTTTCAAAGTCTAAAATGAAGCACAAAACTGGGTAGTTTATGCAATAAATGGGCCGTATATGAAGATAAAATCCTTGGTGGTTCTCCTGCATGTAATCTGAACAGTTACAGATCTCTACATTAGGATGAAAACAGCATAACTTGTAAATGCCTTTTTCTTTCATGAGCTGACTATGAAAGAGCCCTAAATGCTTTTTTTTGAAGGTGTCAATGCCTAATGTTGATCAGGTAAAATGATCTCGAGCTTTCCCACCTTTGGAAGTTGAGTCTGCAGTTTTTTAAGGACTTATATTGTGAATTTGTCCTTTTGTCAACAAAAGGAAAGAATCAGAACAAGAGTTGATGAAGTGCCTAGCCAAGAGGCTTCTAAGTTCTTTATATTGGTGAACTTTGATAAGAGTGGGATTTGGGTAGGGGAGAGGAGGGATGAAACACTTTCTGTGTTTAGATTCTCAGCAGTAGCCTTTTAACTTCCATTAAGCTTTGATTTTTTACAAGGCAGTTTGAAGGAAATGGGCTTTATTGATTTGACCCTGTATTAAGGAAAATACTGGAGGCAGCTTCACTGTTGATTCTTCAGTGAGAAGTATGGAGCCTCAACTCAAAATTGGAAGTGGAGGAATGAAGAAGATAAGCCAGGAGGCTTGGAGGTTCAGTCAGCTTCTGTAACATCAGGATAACTATGGGGGGCTTCAGCTCTGCAGTGTGGGCTATCAGGGCTTCATATTCCATCCCAACCTGATATCCCTGAACGGGAGTGTGTTTGGCTTCCTCAAGAAATAGACATTTTCTTATTGCATCCTCTTCATAGCAGATGTATTGATTGTGAGGGAAGGTAATGTCTGAATTATACAGTACATAAAAGTTGGGAGACAGTATTGAAAAGCTGCTGATACTTCTGGAGGTGCTCTGTTGCTCAGAATGTCACCATCGTGGTAGCTTTAATTCCTGTCTGATGTTCAAATAATCTGTACTTGGGAAGACAGAATTACACCACCACTTTAGCAGGAACATGGAGTTGCATCCCTCAGCTGGAGTTGGAAAATCACCAGACGGATAGTTGGTGACACATGAAAGATGTGGAGTTTGGAGGCTGGCCATTGGTGTCCTGATATCATCATCCTTGTCTTTGTTCAGAGCTTTCAATGAAAAGGTCACACCAATTTTTCTTTAATTAGCTTCCTCCTCCCCTTCTGGATGAATAATGGCACTGAAGCAGATCCGGTTTGGTTCTGGGGTGAATGCTTTAGTGGTGAGATTCTGCACAAGCCCAGGGGTACCAGTGTCTGGGGTACCAGTAGGAAAAGAGAAGAAAACTTGCTCATAGTTCTTCCTATCCTGAAGAGTTTTGTAGGTATTTTAAAGGCAACCTCACAGCATGGGTTCAGTGCTTACAATTCATGCATACTTAACCCCTGACACTGTTTTTATTCAGAAGAATGTCTTGCTGCTTCTTCTGTTGTGCTGTGTGATGGTTTTAAACCTACAAGAGTGTTCAAAAGCTGCCTTTTTTTTTTTTTTCCCCCCTTTGAGTTTATTTTTAGTAACCTAACGTTTAATGAAAGACACTAAACAACTTAAGGCTTTCAGAGATCATTCCCTGCGTATGAGAAGTCCTGTTTCAATGTGGATTTTATGCATTTTCTTCATCTACCATCTACTTTTTCTTAGCCAGTAACAGCAAGATTCCTGAGGCTACTTTCTCTTTAAGGGCATACTGCTTACATAAATAGCCCTTTACGCCGTCTCCTTCTTTTATAACATTAATTGTTTATCAGAAGATGGGAAATATTCCTTAGAAATGTGTTTTCCTGACTGTGCATGCCTTGTTACTATTTCAATTATGCAGATTCTTGATGCTGTGGAAATTTGTGCTTGATGACGCCAAGGCAGCTGCACGTTGTTAGCATTGTAGGCTGTCAGATGATCATGTGGGATTCTTGCAGCATGCAACATTCAATAGGATTGAAAAAGGGCTTTTGATGCAAGGCATAGCTTTCAGAATATATTTGTGCCTTTTAGTTAGCTACTATAAAATCATAATTTATTATCTTTAAATTTAAAATGCTGCCTCATTTTTCTTCTGGTTGGTTTCATTTTGGCTTCACTAGAAGATGCATCTGGTACATCCACGATTGAGGAGTTTTTTAATGATACTGTCGTTCAGTTCACTTACTTTTTTTCCTTTTAGAGTCCTAGCTAGCCCACAGATTACATGATCACATGTTCATTCAGTCATTCATATAGAACACAAACCACCATGCATGATTTCTTCTTTTTTCTTTTTCCTCTCTGCCTTTTTTATTCCTTTTAAGTTGCTTTGTCATGTTCTCTTTTATCATTAAGCTTAGCCTTTGTCTTCCCCTCGCTGCTATTTATTCTATATTTTCCCATGCTTGGTTACTGCAATATTATTTGATTAACGGGCTGTGATGATGATGAACCTGCACACTGGAGGAGCAGCTACTACAGTGGTGATGAAGGGATGTAATAATGGTCGCTATCCTCGGAATTCTCTCTACAGTGACTGCATAATAGAAGAAAAGGCAGTGGTCCTGCAGAAAAAAGACAATGAAGGATTTGGATTTGTGCTCAGAGGGGCAAAAGGTATGTGCTTCTGTGTGGATGTGTGTGCGTGATGTGCTCTGGCATGAAGAAATTTATACATCTCTGAATATAAGCAGGAATTATTCTTGGTGCACTTGGTTGCTAGACAACAGGATTCTCTGTATTCTGTACTACTCAGACAGATTTTAGTGGCTTCTGTCTGAAGCAGTTTGCATTTTTACATAGGAAAAGCACTTTATAATTGTGGGGAGGGGGGAAAGTTTTGTCTGTATTTTTATTGTGTTGGTATATGTAATATTTTGCCATTAATCTGTTTTGTTATGCAGTTTACCTAACTGTGGGAAACCTGCTTTCCTTATAAAACCTGCTTCTTTATTTCAAATGTCAGTCTATTTAAATAGGTCTATGAATAGAAATAGACAAGAGAGTGATGTTTTGTTTAAAATAGGTGTGGATCTTCTGCAAGGTGACATTGGTGCAGTTTTAGTATGAAAATATGATCTTTTTTTATATCTTCAGAAGCTGCACGTATGTTGCATGGCCTGTAGTGTGCTCATTTTAGAAGCTGTTCATATGTTAAACTGCATGTTACTTTTCTGTCGACTAAAATCTATAATAATGGCATTCTTAAGAGTTAAAAAAAGCATTCTATTTAATGCTTTGCTTTTTAACTTTCAGTCCAATTTGCACTTTTTGTATTAAAAAAATAAGTATATATATATACGATGGTATGTCCCATCTCTTGCTCCCCCTCATTTTACATGGGTTCTCCCTTGCCTTGCCTGAGCATGAAAATTAATTCCATATCTTCATTCTTGGGACATCATTTTTGCTCTCCTTGTTCCCCTACCCCTAGTCCAGTGCCACAATAGATTTTCAGTGCTGGAAAAGCTTTTCTAATTTTAGCTAAATAAAAATTTTTGGACTTGGAGTAGCAAAGCCAGTAGTGCAACCTTATAGCTCACCCACTGGCATGAGTTGCCTGTGCGTCAAGCAGAGGTTACTCCCCCTGTGTAAGCCCAACAAATGTCCCCAGATTTTCTCAGTAACAGGGAGGGCACCTCAGGTGAAAGAGCCAAGGACTTTTTTGTGTGTATGTATACGTGACAGAGAGAGAGAGAGAGGTCTCTTAAGAGGTCATCCTGTGCCTCCTTTCCAAAAAAGTGATTACCTCCATTTTATTCTTTGTAATATACTTCTAAATCTAGACAAAAAATTCAGTTTAATCTTCTTCATCCTTTCACACCCACCCCAGCCCCACAAACTGGACAGATGCTCTTTGCTGGCTGCAGTACATAATTCCCTTTTCGTTGGTTGTTGCCAGAGTTACAAGCATTTTGCTGGGCATACAGAAGGGTTACTTGAACTAATACTGAATATCCTGAAATACTCAGAATCCAGCTATTGCCTCATACAGCTTGATTTGGTTTGTGTCAGTAAAGAAGCATGTATTTTTCTCTCTGAATTAAAGACCTGTGGATTGCTATTACAGAGAGAGATTGCACTCTGTTCCCAGCATCTTGCTCCCCTCTGAGGCAGGGTCCTCTTACTTTTAGCACCCACCATTTTTTAGCCATCAATTTGAATGGCCAATAATAGGCCTATAGCCAACTAGTATTTGCAAGCACTCCATAACATTCTTTTTTTTTTTTTTTTTTTTTTTTTTTTTGCAGTACCTGGAATCGGTGGACGAAGGGGGAGTAGCATGGCAAGCTGGGCTGAGAACTGGAGACTTTTTGATCGAGGTAGGAGATCCTGCAGTTTGATTTGCTGTGCTCTGCTGGGGAAAGAGTGATGTTCCCTTTGTAGAATTTACTTTGGAAGAAACATGTGGTGCTTCTGAACAGCAAGTTCAGTGGACCAATACCAATAATGTGCTTCACTTGATCTCTTCTCAAACCTCCTGCAGTGTTTAGGAAAGCTGTTAAAAAGAACAATGTTCAGGTTGGCTGGGAATTTGCTGGTTGTTCTGTTTGTTGCTTGGGAATGCACTATCAGAGAAATTTGGGAGTTTCTATTCTTCTTTTCATTAATAAATTCCAAATCAGATTAACTTCAATATTTACTGTAGGCTACCAGTTCTGTGGTCTCCCAAATATTTTTTACAGAGTGACCAAAATTAATGACTTTTTCTGCACTCAGAAATAGCAGTGGTCTAGTGCTGTTTAGAATCCATGGAGAATAAAACAAATTAATTTGGCTTGAAATTAAATATTTCCAACAGTGCACTGTAACTACAGTCATACAAAAAAAAAAAAAGCAATGGATATGATTGCAATTTAATTACTTTATAGAAAGGGTTTCTTTCAATGCTCTCTTCATTCATGCCAAAGACATCTTCACATTTTATATTTTGGAGGATTTTGGTTGATATTTTAGGCTTTGTTGAAATAGTTGGTACTCCTTTTTTGTGTGTCTAGGCAGTTTGAAAGAAAATAATTATTTGGGATTTTTTTCCTTTTCCCCTCATAACCTTTTCATGACCAACGATGCAATACTGTGGTTCTGTGAAACCAGGTATTTAAAAAGAGGTCTTTCAGAATGCATTGACTAGGCCTTGTCTGCAAGATCTATTGATTTTTTAAAAATTTTTTTCTTCTTCTTCAGGCAGATATGTGTTTTGTTAAAAGTATTTACTGATGCTACATTTATTTCTGCAGAGCTGACCTTTACTTGCGGGAGAGGATATAATATGCAGCTTTTATTTGTTGGGAGCATTGAGCTTCCATGGTGATTGGATTTAAATAGTTGCACCACTTCTTCACATTGTAGCAATGAAAGAACAGGCTTCACAGACTTGAAAAGGAACAGATAAGCATTTTTAGCCGTGCCTTCAAAGTACATTTCTCTTACTGCTGGTTTATTTAAGAAAAAGCATTTAGCAAACTGTTAAACAATAGCTTACAAATTGTGCTGATACACACTGTGTGCAAGGATGGTTTCAAAACTAGGAGTATTGATGATAGGTGGAGGTTTTTTTAACATTGCTTTTATTTTTAGAACTTGATTTCTTGTTAGGCTTTTCACAAGTATAGGAAGTATGAATAGTTTGTATTGGCTGTTTCAGGGATTTGATGGTGAATAATGTGCAATTAAATGGAGAGGATTAGAGAGTGCTATCTCTGCCTATGGATGCTTTTTCAGATCTCTGAGGGGATGCAAGAAGTCTGGGATAACTGATTCTGTACAATGCTTTACTGGTTTTCTGGCAAATGAAAGAAGCATTATAATTAATTGTCCAATTTACTCGTAGCATTAGCTGAGAAGAGCAGTTAAACTTGCACATCCACTGCTGAATCAGGACATTAATGCATACTCTACACAGTTCAGCATATTTGTAATTAATTGTGAAAGAAGCAGTCGTTACATGCAGATTAAATCTATTTCTCTGTGACTTGTGCTCATAGGGGTTATTCTGTTCTGAATTTTGTAACTTAATTATGAGGATATGGTAATCCTGAGAAATCACAACTTTACTGTTGTTGAGGGCTTCTGCATTGGAGAAAGGAAGGGGCTGATGGTTTTTTTTTTTCTATTTTACGAGCTACATGTGCAGTGCACAATATTCTAGCTGTAGAAAGCCATCTTGGAAGATATTTACTGGGCCACCTGCACTTCCAGCAATGTCAGGCTACTTTCTTTCTCAGGTTGAAGTGACAAGTGTTAAATGTACTCCAGATTTTAAACTCTATGTACTGTACATCTCCATTGCAGTAATGGTGTAGTCAGTCTGTCTTACTGTTAAATGACTTCTCCCCTGATTCTGAAGTTTATGCTGCTGTCTCTAAGTGCCACCTCAACCATTTCTAAGTAATATAATGCGTTTATCATAAATGTCACATGAATAATAAAAGAGTTACCGGGCAACTAGGATCCTAATTAATCCCATTTATAACATTTGCTGCAGGGATCAGGCTTTAGGGAGGGAAGAGTCCAGCCTGGCAGAGGGCAAAATGCAAGGGAGATCAGATGTTTCACTCCTGCTTGAAGAGGTCCAGTGGCTCTGGGTAGTGGAGATAAAGGGAACCTTTTCCCTTATTCCTCACTGTGGAAAGACAGGCTGGACAGGTTGAAGGATCTTTTTTCTTCGGAGCAGGAGAGATCATGAGGGTGGGGGAAAAGAAATCATTTATTTGTGTGGAATTATGGTCTCTGGATCGTCTGAAGGGGGCAAAACTTGAGCAACAATTACTGAGCATATTGAAATAGCTCACCATTGAAGGTGATGAGTGTTTAGCAGAAGAAATAAAAGATTTATGCAGAAAAGGAAGAAAAGCTGTTGTCTTGCTTCCTTCAGCAGGTAAACAGAATAGGTATTGCTTGGAACAGGGCTGACATAGTTTCATTTGGCTGTGGTTTTATCAAGTTTGCAGTTTTTCTGAAAAGCTGCATGATACTGATGTGTCCAACCTGTATGTTTTTAATGAGTCTCCAGAGATGAACCTTAAACTTGCCTGTGGAAATAGTGTTCTGGGACTCTGCACTGAAATTTCTAACAATATGTGGGTTTTCTCCATGCTTCAAACCCATTCATACTTACTGAGATAAAAATTGTGGTTTTGGAGAGGGAACAAGTAAAATATATTGGAAAAGCACATGGGTATTGTAGAGCTGAAACAGTTAGCTAGAGACAGCTGTCATTAGATGTGTGCTTTCATCAGCAATTCCCCAGTTACAGATTCACATGTTTTTTTCTTAGCTTTGATAAACAATCAGAAACTGACTAGGGTTATAATTTGGTTGTAATAATTTATAAAGATTGCATGGCTTGCCCTATTCACTATTTTTCACATTTTTTGATGGGTGTTTTCTTGAATCATGGTATCTGCCCAATTTAAAAGACAAATAAAAGGAAAGCAACATATTAGTGCAAGTGCTGTCCAGCCTAAGAATTCCAGTTTCTATTAGAAGGGGATTAAAAAAAAACCCACAACCATCATTAATGAGTACATCAATGCTAAAGCCATTGTAGGTAGTTGTGAATTCAGCACTCTCTGGATTTCTGTAGTACAGATCAACTTTGTAAAGGCTTGGTCAGAAAAAATCAAACCATAAGCTAATTTGGTTTGTTACTTGAAATGTTTTCAAGAAAGAAAAGGATCAGCTCTGATCCTCAACCTTTTATTTATTAATAGTCTAGGTGCCTGACCCTTCCTTACCTTTTTTTAGTGTCTCAGTCAAACAAAGCACACATAGAGGAACCATCATTGATTGCTGTTGTTGAGAGTGCTGCCTTACAATGTGACTTAGTGAATTCCTGGGCTTTGGGGTTGTTTTTTCTTTTGTGAGTAGCTTTTATGGTGTGACCTTTTTTAAATACAGAGATCTATAAAGTGGAAGAGGGTTTTTAACTTAGAATAGTCTTTTGTGGTTTGTTTTTGTTTTTTTTTTAGTATAGTGGATAATAGATGATCTTACTACATAAAAACCACAGTGGATTATTAACTATTTGGTATTGCTTTACCCGTGAGTTTTTCAGCTGTTTTGCAGGTGTTGCCTGATTTGATCTGTGGGGATTTTTATCTGCCACAGAGCATATCTCATATCAAACAATAATGTAGTAATATCAATCCTTAGAAAGTGAAGATAATACTGCAATAGTTTGCCAGAATAATGCATTTGTTCTCTAAATGAGGCTTTACAATTTGGATTATTGTGCCATAAAATAACTTATTTTACCAGAAGAATTGAAATGTTATTGTCTTCAGAATAGGATGGCTGCTTATTTACATTCCAGTTAAAATGTAAACTAGATAAAAATGGTGTATTATCTATTAAATGAATAAATAAATTCAAGGCTTAATTTGAGGATCAGAACCAGAGATGGTAAAGATGAAATCTCATCGTTTTGATGCAGAATAGTTCAGTTGGTACTTGTACTGAAACCTGCAAACTGGTATGGAGCATAACTGCTTGTATTTCTGATCCTCAATAGCCTACAGAATTTATTGGTACACACTTTTCTTTAAGTAGGGTTTGGTGGAAAATTGACATTTACAAGCAGCATTATTTGATCACTGCATTAGATAAAGATATTTACCCTCTGTATGGAAGGAGTAGCAATAAGCATCTAGGGAAACATTTAAAGTAACAGAATTTTTTTAAAAACTAAATACATGGATACACATGAGTAACTTCTGATTTGTATTTAGCAATAGGTAAGTTTTTTGTTTTACTCCAGTAATCTCCTTTTGCAAACTTCAAAACTGTTCTGGAAATTAACCTTTTAACTTTATTGCTGTAACTTAAACTATAGTCATGACAAATATTTTTGGCAAGTATAGCAGTATATTGTCTAATATTTTCAGTCAATGGCTGGATGAATTATTTGGCTTACAAATCTACCTGTTACTGATTTTAAATCCTTTTAGCAATAGAAAAACCTTCCCATCCTTAGGTAATCTTCATTAATTACACTGTGTCTGAGTTTTCTCTGAGTTTTCTAGTGTGAACCTCACTAGTTTCTTCCATGAGATATAAATCTGAACTTAATTTTTTTCCAGGCACCTACATGAGGATTGTATTTTTTCTCTCTCAGAATTAAACAGAGGCTTTGTTGGTGTCTTTGTAATAACACAGATTATCACATTGGAATTTTTTGCAGTTGTTTTCTGAAAGTTTGCTCATAGCCTCCCAAAAGTGTGGCCACCAGCTTGATGAAGTATTTAGTAAGAGCCTCCCTAATATTGTGTGTAGGAGGAAGGAAGAAAAAAGATAATATTCCTACACTGAGCTCTTCTGTGGAGCAGAGGATAAGGTCCACTCTTCTTCACTCTGTTGCACAAGGAGTTTTTTGTTGCCAGTTTGGCTGCTTCTCCCATCCCTGCAGTGAGCTTCTCCTTTTGCACGGTCAGCAGGAGAACAGCCAGGCTCCCAGCTCTTCTGTTCCTAGACAGCATTTCCCTGGGGTTTTGGTTCAACTCTACAAACAATATTCTTGCATCTTTTTAACAATGAGAGATGAACCAAAACTGCAACATTACTGCCACATTTCAGCACGTGTCTCTGGATATATGTGATTCTGAGAGGCTGTGTGTAGGTGCATGGTGACTGCACTGACCTGCAAATCTGAGGTACAGCAGATCTTGCACATCTCAACTGGGCCACCAGTATATTTTTAGATCTATATATTTAATTGATATTTAGTTTGATTCAACCAACTGTTAGAGGAAAAAGATAATTTCATTTTCCCTGTTAGTCACCATCCTCCTGGCGACATCTTTAAATGGTCTTAACCACAAGTGTACCCCTGAGACTTGTTAAAATGAAAGTTGTCACAGTTCAAAGGAAACTTCCTTCTTTGGTTGTGAAACTCTTCTGCTTAAGTGTAACTCCAGATGTATTGGAAAAGTGGGACAACAATGGGGTCTTGGAGGAAGAGCAGATGTAGCAGAGATTTTGAGCAGTCTGGTCCATCTGCAGTCTCTGCCCAAGCAGACTGAATTTTCACTTGATGCAAAAAGTATTTTTCTTTCTTTCCACTTAAAGTCAATGAAGGAAGGTTTGGAGTTTGGGTTTCTTTATCTTAATGTATTTTTTTTAGTGGGGGATGGCAGCTGGATGAAATTGTTGTGCCTTCAAAGTGCTTTGGATCTGCATAAAAGCAGTGTAGAAAAATGACAATTATTTGGTCTTGTTCTTTTTATCTGTTTAAATTCAGCTCCTAGCCTGTAGGAAGTGATGGTATTCCAGATGAGCTCAGTGTGATTATAAAAAAGATGGACCAACCTTCTTTAATTCTAAAAATACATTAATAAGGCTGTTACCTTTTCAGCAGAGATAGAAATGGGCAGACAAAAAAAGCATTCTTACAAGAGCTCAGCTATTCATGCCTAAGCAAATAATATGCTTTAAAAAAAGACTGAAAAGCAGATAAAAATGAAATGACTTTGTTGTTGTCAGACACAGAAAACCAGGCTGTGAGCAAAACTGGGAAGTGTTTCCCTTTAGCCTTGATTCTACACGAGGTGTATTCTGGGCTTGTAATCCCAAGGTGCAAGAGAAGGTGGCTGCATATATCCAAATTCCCCAAAATGTAACAAGTACTTATTTGATCCTGAGAACTGATATTTATTCTTCTTTGAGAGGAACATCTGGAAGGAATTTGTGGGGGGGAGGGAAATGGCAGCATCAGTCAGAATTAGCTCTGTGACCATTCAGCTCTCCATTATCAGTTCTGAGGCATTTTACCCTAGATGCCACAGTATTTTTAGGAGAAGTTTGCTGAAATTTCAGTTCTGAGAAATTCTGCTGAAGCTCATGGGACTGTGTGGAGTGTGGAGCAATCCATAGGGAGCTTTTTGACTTCTTATGAACATGAAAGCTAATATTTCCCTGACTTCCTACTACAAAATCCTCTAAAAATAGCAATTTTAAAAAAAAAGTTATGTTGCTTGTTATAAATATCCATTTCTTGGCCACCTAGAAGCCATCCAGTGGCACCCATCCATCTTGGCCAGCCAGTGTTTGGCATGAAGCACAGCTATGGACAGTCTCCACTCTTGCAGGTGTCTGTCTGTCCTCTGTTCAAATAGTACAGGAATAATACAACTCTTCCATTTCTAACTCTTAGCTCTTGAGGTTAGGTATTAAGACTAATAAAACCATGAAAAAAAAATGCCATTTTGAATGTATACTTTGGAGATTTTCAGAAGACATTGTATTAAAATTAATTTCTCTGAAGCCTGTTGACTTTTTTTAGTCTCTTGATACTATGGAAACCTGGCTGCTGGAATGGAACGATATGAAAAACAGTTCTTGTGCCTGGTATTTTGGGGGAGAAAATACAAATTGTTTTAAGTGGGGTGTGTTGCTACAAACCTGCAAAATTACAGGTGAAGGAAAACAGATGAATTTTTTAAAATAGTGAGGAATTAACTGACACATTCCTTTTGTTGCATGCTGCAGTTTAACCTAATCCTAGACTTTTTTTTTTTTTTTTTTATTTTTTATTTTCTCTTTATTCCTTTGTTTTGTTTTCTTTTTTTGTTTTTGGATCTTACAAGCAGGAGAAATACCGTAATGTGGAGTTACATGTGTGTGTACATGTGTTGTTTAAATCTATTTATTGCCAGTTTTCTTTTTCTCATTATGAGGCAGGCAATCAGTTTGCATGATGCTAAAATGCAAAGATCACCTGGTAGTTGTGTTTCATGAATCACAAGTCTGTCCATAATTTCCAAGGAAGTTGTTTGACATCTGATAATCACATACTTCATAAGCAGTACCCTTACCCTCTCTTCCTACCTATTCCTCACCCCAAATTGTGTAGTTTTCTGAAGAAAAAGCTTCATTCGTGGCCTCAAACTACAGAAATGTCTTTGCTATCATCTCCAAATCTGAAAAAGCAAATGAAAACCCCAGAACTCAGCCTGTGTTCTGTTCATGTAGGAGGCAGATACCAAAGTCCTGATTGAACCATGTTGTCCTTTCTTTTAAAGAAATATAAACTGGAGAATCAAAGAGACTTTTTCTTCTTTTTTATTTATTCTTTTTTTAGTTCCAAATATAGCTCTCTCCAGTGTTTTTATTGTAATTCTTCCTTTTAGAATTATTCCTCTGGCAGGTTTTGAACAAGTGCCAGTGCTTTTAATGGATCCACCTGTGGCTTGGCTTTTCAGCACTTTCGTGGATTTGTGTGGGACAGAAGGCATTGCTGACAGCCTTGTAAGTTGTTAACAGTGCATTTGTTTGTTTGTTTACACTCAGGGTTGTTCTGACTCACTTTAGCTGCTGAATTAAAGAGAGAAATGGTTTTAAATGACCAGCTCAGAATTTATTGTAAGCACATTCTTAAAGTTTCTTGTGAGTTTTTTACACCAAATAAACTCTCTTGGCTGTGCCTGGTATCGAGCTGGCTTTTACAGCTTGGGAATTGGTTTTAAGATGTGTTTTGTTCATGAGTAGATATTTGGTTCCCATCATTCCCTGAGCATTTTTAGAACCTATTTGAGATACTTTATTGAAATAAAGATTACACCTGACAAACCAGTTTTTCTTCAGAGTTGCAAATGTGATCTGTTCTCCAAGAATCAAAGACTGGGATTATTCATTCCCAGGTCTCATTTTCTGCAGCTTTTTTTTGATTTCTCCTCCCTATCCCATACAAACCATATCAGAAGAGCTGTTCAGTTCTTTAGTCCTTCTTGCTTCTTAAGGTGTGGGCCCAGCTCTGAGTGCTGGAACTTTTCCTCTTGAGTCTCCAAATGTGCATTGCTGTGCTCTTCTGTGCTTGCATACCATATTCATTGAGGTAGTTTTCTCTAGGTAAGTCTTGTTCCACCTGTAAAGGTGTGAGAACCTTAGTTTTGAGACGAGATGCCTCTATTTGGCAGCTCTGATAACTTGGGATAGATTTGGGATAACTTGCAGCAATTCAGAGATCTGTGAGGCAGAGCTCCTGTGTTCTGTGTTGTTTGTAGCTGAAACCCAGGGTTTGGGTTTCAGCTGCTTTAATGGATGTATTTAAGATGTATAAATGTTAATTAATAGATAGAATGGCTGTTTAGGTAGTTTATTTTTTTTTTCCCTCCTCTGAAAGGCTTAGGTAGATGATAAATTCTTGAATTTAGCAGTAGAAAACAGGAAGGGTTTGGGACATGGAGAATGTGAGCAGCCACAGTGTGTTACACTGCTGCAAACTCATCAAAAGTATCTTCTGGAAACAGGATTATTGTTGTCTTTCTAACCTTATAAAGGAATTTTTAATACATTAAATTCCTCCTTCATTTGTGTACTAACCCTTATCTAACTGCTAGGTTCCTATTTGACCATCCCCTTGCCTCTTTGTTTATTGAAATATTTGCTATTATAAGTAGTCTTATATACTCTCGTTTTGCTGCTTTTATTTTACAAATGAATGTCATTCATCCAATTTAAATGTTAAAATATTTTTTTGTAAAGACTGGTTCATAGTGAGGTGTACAAGTTGCTCATTTTTACTTTCTTTTGGTGAAGATCTTATATGCAAAAGTGATGCTGCTAGGCAATTATCCACCCAGAGAATTTCCAGCAGTTACTCATAATAAACACCAGATCACTGACATGACAACAGTTTTTGCTAGCTGAATGAACCCATTCTAAGTATTGACTTTCAAATTGGGGTGATTGTGCGAATCCACATTTTAGAAAATTCTCTTTATTTACAGGAGAGAAGTAGAGAAAACTTGATGAAGGAAGATACTAGAACTCAGAACTCAGGTGAACCCACTTCCAGGGTCACCAGTTCTGTGGCTCAGTCAGCAGGACAGAATCAGAGGGTAGTTTTTGCTTGCAATAAAAGGTTATATATACTTGGATTTAAACTGCTGTAGAAGCCAGCCTGAGTTTAAAGAGCTGATGTATAAGCAGGTGAAGGAAACTTGTGCTGTCATTCAGCCAGCATGATGTGTGTTCACATATGGCTCTGCTTTGGAAAATGGTGATTGAAAAGAGAGGTAGTAGAAGTTTATCCTTGGCAGTCACTTCCTAAGTTATATATTCTTAGGAATGGTGTGTAACTGCATCTTAACTGAGGTGAAGGTTGTTTAAGCATCTGCTGGTGCAAGGTAGGATTGGGTGTTAATTTTAATTTTTTTAAATATTACTACTTTTACACTAAAATCCAGAGCAGATAGATCTCAATTAGTTTACTGTATAGATAAATAAAATTAATGTGCAGGGACAGCTTTGTTTAAAATGTCTGGCCTATAGATGAAGAAAAAAGAGTACAGCCAGAATATTTTTTCCAAAATGATGCAGTTGGGATCTTACATACTATTTCTCTGTTCCTGGGTAGCACTGTTTTTAAATCCCCAGTTTTTTTCTGTTATTATCTCATAACTATAATACTCATTTTAAAACGATACTTCTAATTTTCATATTTAAATATTACTGTTATAAATCTGTGAAGTAAGAAAAAAATATGAAGACTTCTAGTTCTCAATATTTGATTGAAATCTCATGATTGCCATTTTGTTAAAATCTTGGGGTTTTGTGGTCTGGCAATAGGGAGCAATATACATAATACTTAACCTAACACCAAACTGTGCTCAGGTTTTGTGCTGGCACTGAGCAGTGGCTCAGTATTATTCTTGCCTTTTTTCAGACTTGTGGAGTCTGTTAGCATTATTGGCTAATTTCTCATTTTGGCTGGTTTGACAGTTGTCTGGGACTTCTGTCCTCAAAATGTCTCCATGGAAAACTACCAATGGTGTGTTGATTTTGAGTTTTTTGTGGGTTTTTTCCTTCTAATATTTAAACATTGCCATTTTTGATAGATTGGGAACAATGTTTTCTTCCCTTCTGATTTTGATTTCCAGTCCATAGGGCTCTGAATAGAGAAACACTGCCTTCAACAATAAACCATGTTTGCACAGCAACTTCTTTTATTGGTCTGCAGTATCTTTGGATGCAATGTCTCTTTTGAGTTATTATTTTAATTAATTTTGATTCACTTGGGTTATTGTTCTATGCATACAGAGAACTGTCTCACAACCCAGTTTACTCTGAAGACTGAACTATTACAATTATAAACATAAAAAACCTGTATGTCAGGTCCTTCTGATGCTGCTCTTTGCAGGGTAAGATGCTATGAAGGTTTATCTTGTCTCAGACAGTGGCAAATCATCTCAAGAATCTGTTAACAGTAAAATATGTAACTAAAGCTTGTAACATATTCTTTATATGTGGAAAACAGCATAAATCCAGCACTTCCTAATATCTGGGAATTCTGAACAATCTCATAAAAGTAATTATTGTCTAAATTCCTTTTTTTTTTTTTAGGTTTTTTTAAAAAGATAAAACTGTTGATTGTATTTTAAAACCCATACTCTCATCCTCCCATGTCTTGTCATCTGAATATTAATGCCAACTGCACCATCTGATTCTTTTATCAGTTCCTATAGATAACCCTGTGGTTCAGGCAGAGATACCCAGACACTTCTGATCCCTGTCAGAATCAGGCTTCAGATTGTATTCAGGGAGCTGGTTTTGGAACCTGAGAGTCCATCTGCTTGTGAGAAATGCTGTTATGTTTCTCAGGTGTTTGGGCTCCCAAAGATGTGCAGTCTGGAGAGATGCCTTTTCTCTCAGTATTACTAATACCAGTGGTAGCATGAGCTTGGATGTAGCTGCTTCAGCTGCCATATGTGGCCATCTCTTCAGGCTGTTCATGTTATATGGCAGCCTGCCAGGATTTTCCTGAGTAATGCAAGTAGTGGGGAATAATAATATTAACCCCTTTGTATTTTAGCCAAGCATGAGTAGGATTTTGTGGAGCAGAGAGCACTTAGTAACCTCCCCTTCTCAGTAGAATCATAGAATATCTCAAATTGGAAGGGACCCATAGGGACCATGGAGTCCAACTGCCTGCTCCTTGCAGGACTGCCTAAAACTGAACCATGAATGGCAGCCCCAGTGGTTGATGCTGACAGCTTTTCTCCATCCTTGCCTCTCTTCTAGAAGTGAAAGACTGGAAGTAGCAATGTAATACAGCACTGCAGGCTTTGTCTTGGGTGAATCAAAACCTGATGCTTTCCAGTTTCTCCATGGAGTGATTTCCAGATCATCAGAGCACAACAATCCTATCCTGAGAGCTGGTGCCTTGGGATGGTTGAGTTGTGGTGACATTATAAAAATATTGACAGCACATCACTGCTTTAGGGATGAGACAACTGTATTTTGATAAAGGAGGACAGAGAAAGCATAAATAAATGTGGTTTCTAATATCGGGAAATGAACACAGAAAAAATGCTTATGGGCTTGAATTTCCAGGAAAAAAAAACAAACAAACCAGAAGGCTGCAAACACATTCAGTTTACTAACCCTGCTGTTATGCTGATCAGCTCTGCCACATTAGGAAAGCCTTCATCACAGTTTATTTGAGATCTCTGCATAGGCCCAGACAGTTTTGCCAGCTATAATTTGTTGCTTTTCTTTGCTTAGCTTAGTGCCAGTTTCTTACCTCCAACATCCTTCCTCCTCTTCTGCCTTCCTTCCTCAACCGTTAACTGGAAGATGTAAGTTTTATGTTTAACTGCTGCTCTCTGTATTCCATTTGGGAAAGGAAGGTCCACATGGTTGATGTGCTGCAACCTCACATGGGATGTTGTGTATCAGCCCAGTACATCCTCATGTCCTCTGGCTTGTTTGTGGGCACCGTGGGCTCCCTGCCATGGACAAACAATGCAACTTTATCTCTTGGGTCATCACTAAATGAAGCAGCATAATTATCAGATCCTTGGACTCATTCCACATCTGAAATAAACCAGCTGTGTTGTAATGTTATGATCAGATTCTTTCACTGTTATATGACCTAATAAATTAGTGGTTGGATCCATGCGTTTGTGACTCACAGTCTGTCACTAAAATATTCAAATTCCATCAACAGTCTTTTGGATGAATTTCTCTGAATGGCTTCTGGTTTACTGAGTCTGAAAAGAAGTGTGACTGTTCCATGCCATCAGTTCTAAGAGGACCGAGTTGGTGGTCTCCAGGCTATGGAACAGTAACAAACTAGAAAATAATGGAATATTTCTGTAAAGAATTGGCTTCACAAGGGACCAAGTGCCTCATCTAATCAGTGATAGCCATAGATCAGCTCCTGAGAGCTCTTCAAATTGTGTGACAACTTCCCTCTTTTTCTGTATAACCACCTGAAAAATCCTTTGGACAAAGTTCAAAAAGAGTGAGGCAAGAAAGCCCTAAACAGGCAGTAAGTCCAAACTCCTATCTTGACAGAGTATAACAGATCTGGGCCTGTAGTTCTATTTTACAACATGAGTTGACTTGTAACACAGCAACTGTCTCCAAGCAACTGTGCAGCCGAGCGGGAGGTACGGCCGAGGTGTGCGTAGAGCAGGGGGAAAGGGAGGCAGCTCTGATGCTGTGCACCCCGTGCCATGCACACCCTGAGTCTTCAGGTCAGACCTTGCACTGGGAAAAGACAGGCTCTGACTGTGTTTGAGATGGTCCTTTTCAGCAAGATGCAGCTATTCCTGCAGGTGGAAAATTGGATTGGGTCATCAGTTGCCCACGTCAGTCTTACTGCAGAAATAACTCCCAACATATTAATCAGTTCAGTGCTCTCGTGTGTTCCAGCAGTTCTTGTCAAAAGGTTATTTTTGCAGCTAACTGTATCTAAACAAGCTCTCAAAACCAAGACAATGCCTTTGCAGGCCCAGCTCAAATCAGCTCTTCATGTAGATTTAATTGAATTAACTACAATCGATATCTATTGCAGAAAGAAAATCTATATATTTAAGATAATTTCTCCCTGGCTGCTTTATCTAAATGCAAAACTAGCCATAGGAGTGTAAAGCTTCTTCCAAAAGGTATTCATGCACAGTCGTTGTCCTTGTACTTCTGATGAAGCTCATTATTTTGCTGTTTGGTTTATGATGTTTCATTTAGGACCCACTCCAACTGGTGTATAAACTGCAGGAATGCAGCAGTCCACATTTCGAACCCCTTGTGGAAGGGAATTGCAATCTATGAAATAACTTGCTACAAAAGCCAGTAACTAAAGATGATTTTTTTTTTCCTTTTCCTGGTATAATTTGTCAGGTCGTCCATGTGAACATTGATTTGGGGGTTTATAATTTTGCAAAACTATTTCAAGACAACACACTGGTGGCCGTTCAGAAGATTAAAAGCTTTATCCTTTACTTAGGGGAATGAAGAGATGGAAATAGGGAAAAGGAAATGAAAGAACTGTTCCCAGAATAGGAGCAAACACAAGGTTGTTTCATCAGCACAGTTTTGTTATTAGCATTGATGCTGTGTTTTGCCAAAACTGTTCCAGCAGCAGCCTGTTCCTGCTTGTGTGGGCTAGTCCTGAACCATAAAATGGGATCAGAAACCTGTTTTATCTTCTGCTCCCTACCCTATATACCTAGAGGAAGCAACAGTGCAGGTTTTAATTGGTTCTCTTGTGCAATAGGTTAACAAAATGTCAGGTATGATCAGCTTTTTGTTTGCTAGTTTGGTGGCCCTTTCCTTTCCTTTCCTTTCCTTTGACCGTCATGTGGGTGATGCTGGAAAATACCCTGTAAGGTTTGCCTCACCTTTTCCACTTTATTCCTTATTCTCTCTTGTTCTGAAATTCTAAAAAGTCCACAATGAATGAGTTCTCTTAGTGACCATACATCAAGAGTAGGTAACTAGGCACTCATTTTACAGATACTTTCTGTATTGTTTTGACATTGATTAATGCTGTTCAACCCAGAGATACTATTTTACTGATCTTAATAGCTGAATCCAGAAAACCCTCTGAAACATTTTTGCATGACAAATTGAATGCCTTCTCCAGCTGTAATTATTTAAAAGAAACTAAAAGCTTCTAGTAGGAGAATGTGGCATATTATGCTGCAGAAACACATCAATGTGCTGACTGTCCTTTGTAAGTACTACCTTCTGTGATTAGTGTCTTTCAGACCATAATAATTATTATTCAGTAAAAAATTAAATGGTATCTGACTCTGAAGTTTAGACAATGGATTCAGCAGGAATGGACTGAAGGGTAGTGGCCTGGTCCTGTAGTCCTCAGCAGTGGAAGGAATTGGGATTAGGTGTGGGAGCTACAGGATGGGCTGGCTGGGAGGTAAATGAGCTGGGAAGGTGCACATTATGCTCATGATTTTCTGCTTCAGCTGGAGCAGGAACTTTGATCAGGGATAGCAAATGACTGCATGCAGGAAGGGATCATGCTGTGGGATCATCTGAACCTGCTAGGACCAGGCTTTCTCCCAAACAATTTCGGGTTAGCAACATCTACAGGTTTCATTGATAAACAATGTTAACTTTTAAAACTTATTATTTGTATATTATCCATTTTTATTGCTGAAAGAAATCAGGGATGGAAAAAATGTGATGCAATTCATTGCATAGTTAGTGTGGTAAAGTCACCAGTAGTACTGTGACAGAGCTCTGAGGTTGGTTTGGTTTTTGGTTTTGACCTGTGACAATCATAGGTTTGGCATAAATGCTGCATCTCTTACTGTACCCGTGGTAGTTGAGTAACCATTTTTTAGATGAACCTTGCAGACAGTGCTAATGACATGCATTGTACTAATGACTTTCTGTGTTTAGCCTTTATTTTGCCTTGTGTACAACTTCTTGTTTGATAAAAAATTACTTCATAGAAGCTACATTTTTGTTTTTATGCATGTCTGAGGAGGTGAAGCTCACTGAAGTTTAATGTTGTTTATATATTTTGAAAGTTTAGGTTTATCACAGTACATCAAGGTGTTTTTATTCTCTCAGTAAACAGCAAATGAAGTAGAAAAGGCTAAAAATAAGGCCACAGAGAGCCTGTAGCCATCAGAGAATCTAGAAAATGAGAGTGTGCTGAATGTGGTAACTTTGACCAAAATGTAATTGTAACCTCAAGTGGAAGACAGACTACTCCAAAGCATATGAACAGGGGTGATGACCAAACACAGCTAAAGAAATCAGTCTCAAGTCCTTTATAAAATCTTGTGTATATATAAATTACACAAAAGCCCCTTTTAAATTCTAAGATAAGTTTGTACTTAAGGAATAACTGGGAGTTATTCATAGTTTTATATATGTGCAGTTTGTTACTTAGAATCTAGTATCTTAGTTTGAAGAAAATTTACCTCCCACCCTTTACCATCTCTGTGAGTGTTGCACCTTTTGCTTTGTGTTTCACCTTGGCATAATAGAAATGTGACAGCAACAACATCCCTTCCACCTCCCCACCATCACTCCCCCAAAATACTGTCAATTGGATTGATGAGGGAGCCCAACACCTTGCTGTAGGACTTCTCTAGAGGTCCATCAGGAGCAGTGTTTGGTCATGTTGCCTGTTAAAAGCATATTTTCTAAGACACTTATTCTATAATTTGAATTTCTCATAGTGCAAAGCATTTGTTATCAAATGCTGTGTAAAAAGTGTGTTTATATTAGCTACGCCTGAGATATAAGGTTGGTTTTTCTATACTGATAAGCATTTTTATTTTCTTTCCTCAATCTGAAGGCAGTCCAGGAGCTGATTGATCCAAGCTTTATCCCTTAGCATTGCCCATGCTCCTTTGCTTCCTCTTCCTTATTCAGTCAGCATCCATCATAGTAGGCTGAGGTAAACTCAAATATTATTTAGATGAGCTTTGACTTTCTTTTGGTTCTGCTAGTCAGATCAAATGATTGTGTTTTTAAATATACAGAAGTTTAATTTCATTCTCCTAATTGGTATATATTGCTAATAATCATTTCAGTTATATCATATTACTGGCTATTCTTGTCAAGAAGACTCCATGTGATTATCACATTATGTGTAGTTATTAGTGAGATGGAGAAAAATAGCTGCATTACATAGAAGTTTGGCTCAACTGATTTTTTCCTTCTTGGGTAACAAGTAATTTTTGTTAGGTTTGAACATCCATGAGAAAAAAAACACATTAAAGAGATTTTGGGAAAATGGGGAGATAATGTTCAGACAACGAAGTTCTGCCTCTGATATTAAATGTCATTGTTTGGAGTAGTGTAAGATACTATTTTTAATCTGTAATCAAGACTTACCTGCTATGGACTGCAATTATTTCTAATTCTATGCAGCTTAAATTTTTTCCCAAATAAATATCAGTGTGTTGAGCACACACTCCTCTTGATCCTTTCCCGTGAGCCAGGGTGTCTCCTCATTCATTGTGCTGGAGCACGGATGTCATTTGGAGGTATCAAATTTTTCCTGGCTGTGTATGCTTAAAATACATACATGGTGGGGTTTTTTCTGGGACAGCTAAGAGGAAAAAAATAAACTAAAAAATGTTTAGTGAGGCTCAGGCCATTGGTTCTTGTTCATACACAGAGCTGCTACTCTGCTTTGTTAAAGCCATGAGGGAAAGAAGGGGAAAGAGTGATGTGTCTGTCAGGTCCTTCTCACCTAAGAGGTTTTCAGGAGAGATCTGGGATCCCTCTTCTTGCCCTTGGAGGTATCCAGGGGGCCTGGAGCACTTCCCTTGTGGCTGTTCCCAGCCCCCAAGCCTGAGCTCTTTTTGCTTTGTTGAGTGATGTTTGCCAGTAGGTTGTCCCATGTTTGCTGTCCTTCACAGATGTAATTGGGTTTTGGTGATTCTTGTGCATGTTTTTCTGTAATTTTTGGCTAACTGTAGTGACAACCCAGATGCTCTGGCTGTTCTCCAGATGAGCTTACTGATAACACTTGAAATGCAATAATGCAAAAATTCTCTCTAGTACTCTCTGTCATCAAGAGTACAAGACAGTCCTTTTAAGTTTAGTCATTGAAGCTACTGAATTGATGGCTCTTTATTTGAATCTATTGCCAGAATAGTTAACCCTAGAATATAATTTCCTCACCAAATCAAGTCAGGTTTTTTCCCCTGGAATTATTGGTGAAATACATTAATTCTTTCCAGTACAAAGGTCTTTAAGAGACCTCCAAAAGAAAATATAGGGGTATGCCAATTTCTTTCTTTCAGACTCAGTGGAATAAGCAATTCAATCTCATTACTCAGTAAGGATGTCTCCAGGCAATGGTGGTAAGAGACTGTTCAACTACAAAGGTGTATTGAGGGAACACAGTGGTTGTTTGACATAAATTTAAGATGGTCCCATCCCACAGCTCAGAGGAGCACTAGACCCACTGTTTCTTAGAAGTAAAAATAAATATGGAGTAATAAAACCAGATGAGTCTTGTTGATTTTTTTTCTCCAGAAGTCTCAGAGCTCAACTCTGAAGTCAAAACCCCATCAGGGAAGGGGCTGAGACAGAGAGGAAGCAGGTGAGTGAGGACAGGATGTCTTGAGGCAGCTCTTGTTGGGTCCAGTGGAGGTTTTTCTCTGGTTATGTAGATGAAAATACCATTTTGCAGAATTGTGGCACAGTCAGGGAGTTCTGATTAAGGAAGCTACCTGCTGTTTGTTTCCACTGTGTTCCCAGGAAATAAAGCTTAACTCATTAGTTTTGTAAATAAGCAAGATCATAGCAAATAATTATTCCAAATAGCAGAGCTGACAAATCACTGATGTCTTAACATAAATGTCTTTCAAAGGCCCTAAATCCTGGCTAACTGCTTCAGCTGAAGGACAGTGCATAAGCAGTGTGTGGCATTAGTGGGAAAATAGCATGAGACTTCAAGATAGTGTGAATGACCTCAGGAGGCAGAAGTTTTTCTGTAGTCCTGAAATGCAGGTAAATCACACCCGGACCAGAAATGTTATACAAATTTTAAAACTAGGCTTTGTCTTTCCATACTTAAACCCCAAGTCCTTCTGTTTCCCTAAAACACAAACCTTAAGTGTTGCTAACTTATGGGAAGGGTTCTCTCTGAATTCATTTTTTTTTTTTTTATTTGTATTTTTTTAAATCATAGCAGTTAAATAATCTGATGCAATGCACAATAGTTTTCAGACCTTTCTATTTTTGTGGAACTTGGGAATAAAATCTTGGTCTCCTCTGTTTTTTTTTCCCTCCTCAGGAGATAATACTTTTCCACAGGAGCAAGGTGGCATTCCAAAGTGCTTATGTTGCAACATGAAACAAAACTGCTAGAGGTTTAATATTTTTAAGTATGTGTGACTTCTGAAGGACACCAATGCTGTATCAGTGTCCTCCAAAAGAGAAAAAAAGGGAGAAATAGCCTACAATTGCTCAGTTACCTTTTTTGCTGCTCTTTTTGCTCTTGCTTGGTCAAAGAATTTTCAGTCTTTCGAACTGTATGTGTCTTGAGACCACCTAAAGAATAAGCTGAAATGTCAGCTCATCTTGACATTTGCTCTTAGGAGAGGTCTTATGTATCCATCCAATGTTGAACTTGTAGCAACTAAGGAAAGTAAAATCTCCTGGTTCAGTTGAGGTTCTGAAGCTAGTCCTGAATTTTGTCTCTGATTTTAACATTGCAAAGGATTCGATCCTTGTTGAACCCTAATCACGTATGTTCTTAAATGACTTGAGTAAAAAAATTGCAATCAAAAGATTTTGCTTTTTTTTTCTGGACATTCTTTGTCCAAGGATGCAAAAACTAAAAGTCACCATAGGTCGTAATTGTCCAGGTAGCACAGGTTTAAGTGAACAGGTGGCAGAACAGCCCTGAGAAGATGGAAACTGAGTCTGGAAATGATGTGGTTGTCAGGGCTGGTACTCCTCAGGCTCCAAGCGAGTGAATAAAAGAATTTTTGTTATGTCTGGATAGTTTTCATGGGCTTCTTTTAATCAGGAAATGGCTGATACCTGAATTACTGGTGATTTACTGCTCATCTGGTACTGCTTGATATGTTTTCAGAAGGCAAAGTGGCAGTAGAGATTACTTCAAGATTTAAGATGAAAGGAAAGCAGGTTTTGACTGTAAGAGCTGAATTACCAGTCCCAGTGGAGGGCAAACCCCATGATTTATACTGAATTGAACTCAGCATGTCTGCAGTTTCTTTTCCTCTTCTGTGACATAATCAAGGTTATTTTGAATACCCTTCAGATGTGATCTGACTTACTGGAACATGTTTCAGATCATGCTTCTTTTTACAAAGCATATTTGCTTAGTATGAACTATTTCTGCATTGTTCTACACAAAGATTTGCAAGTAAAATATAGTGCAAAGTCTTGAGTCTTTGGCAATACTACCATCTTCCATTTTAGCTAGCAGTCACCTTGCTGATTTAGATGTTTTAATGAATGAGTCATAACCTTTGTATAATAGCACCAAAATTATAATTGTAATTTTATTATATCTACTGATGTATTTTTAGTAAAAAAAACAATGAGTTTAGGGAGAGCAGAAGCTGTTTCCACATTTCTGTACAAAACAGCATAAAAAATAATCTAAGCTCCTAGGAGGTTTTGTTAAATACTTGCTATAGTGTCAAACACAATTTTGTGGAATTTGAAGATCAGCTATATAGATTTTTATATTACCTTTACATCAGAGCTTTTACAGCTCTCCCTTCAGTTACCAATTTTAGGTATTCGATTTAGTTTCATATAATAGACAATTTGTAAAGGAGTGGAATCCAGTGTAGACCAGATGGACTGTACCCTACTACTGAATTTTCTTCAAATATATTTAATGTTCTGTTTATCGTTTGAGCTTGGAATGGATTTGTAAATTGCTGATTGGTGAGGTTTAAAATACTCTGGATGTACATCCTAGGCTGAGAGTGGCTTTTAATTCAGAGAACATTTCTCCCCCTGTCACACACAGGGGTCAAGGAAAATATTTTGTTATTTCCAAATGTAACAATCATCCTTTTCAGTCTTCTGAGCCTTAAAGGTGCCACCAGAAAAATTGCTGTGCTTGTCAATAGCTGCAGCAAAGCCTAGAGGTTAGCAAGTATTTTAGAAAGTGACTTCTTTGGAACAATCAGGTTTTGCTAGCTTGAGTTGCATTGTATGCCATGCGTGGCATCTCAAAGATTTTTGCCAAGAATTGTTGGTCTAATTTGTGTTTTACAAAAATGGATAAAGCTTGATTATGTGGAAACTTCAGGGTGTTTTCTCTGAAGGATGCTTGCTGCTTAATTTGTTTTCCTATATTCTGATGCGTAATTATTCCCTTATACCCCAGTAGGTTTTGATGTTTCACTTACTTTAATTGTGAAGTACCACAGGCACTGTATAAAAAAAATAAATATCCAGAGGCAGTCTATAAATACATCTCTACCCTCAGATGTCTGCACAAGATCTAGGTGTCTTGGAAGTCTTAGGCAAGGAATTGTTGGAAATCCTGGTCTCGACTAAAGTCTGTTTTATTATACAGTTGGTGTGAATCAAAAAAATCCATGTTATTGCAACAAAACCCTGTGCAGTATTGAGAAATGTAACTACAAATCTTTTTCTACCTTTTTTTTTTTTAAGGGCAGGCAAGTATAGCAATCACTTCATTTAGAGCAGTAAGCATGACAATTCCTCCTTTGGAGACATGGGGCTAGTAGGGACTTTGGACTTCTAGAAAAATGTGGATCATGTTAAGAAAGCCCAGGGGAGGCCAAGAACAAAATTGACCTCTTGTTATTTCTTTTGAAGTGGAAGTTAGGGGCTACTGATGACATTATCTAGAATTTCTCCTAATCAAAGCCACATGCCACTGACTACAAGCCCGAAACACCTACATTGCCAGTCAGACTAAGGCAGGCAGTCTTTGAGGGACTGACTTCTTAGAGCATGGCTTGAGAAATATTTTTTTTAATCTGCATTTCAACCCTCAGACTAGTCTGTTGAGAAAGGTAAATACTGGAGTGCTGACTATTTGAAAAGTTTTAAAGTTTTTTATTTTTTGAAGAAAAGGATTTGTTGAGTGAAAGATACTTAAGGTATTAGAACATTCTTCTACCATAAATTGTAGAGTCTTCCTTACTAGGGATTGGTGAGATAAACCTCCTCCATACATGATTTAGGTAGAATTGATCCTATTGCAACAGGAGGCAGATAGCAAAATCTCTATAGGTTTCTTCCAGACATTTTTCTGCTTCTCTATCTAAAAATCTCTGTAACTCAGCGTGTCGTATTTCTAGAAATTAATTTTTCAGTTTGTTTTTACCATGTGGTAGCAAGCTTGGTGATTAAAGAGCATGTGTGTTCTGGAAGGCAAGTTTAATTAGTTCCTGGAATTATATCCCCTTGGTAGCTATTTTCTTTATTTCTGATGCTAGGTGAAGAAAGAGTCTGCACTTGTTGCCCACCAAAGTATAGCAGGAATCCATAGGGCATTGCTTCAGCAGCCTGATATGTAAATTGAAGTAGGAAAAGACAAGATTTTGATTAGGAAGTGCCTTTTCTGTAAGAGAATTTGCTCAGACTGCTGACATCTGCTAGAGAGAAAAAGTTCAGGGTGGTTCTCTCTGTCTGCCTTCACAGGAGAGGTGCTCCAGCCTTCTGATCATCTTAGTAAATGAGAGAATCATAATTAGCCTAGCAATTTAATGTAACTATATGTAGTATCTGACCAGAGGCTTCACTGAAGTTCCTCCTATGCAGGTCTGAATGTTTGCATCTCATTTTAAAGATGATTTCTCTACTATCTATATTTACACCTATTCATCAGCAAGAGATACGAGGTAAGAATTTCAGTGGACAGAAACAGTGGGTACCAAGCACGTGTGAGGTATATGAGAGTGGGGCATTTCTTGTCCTGTACAAGAAACACTTTTTGCAACCAAGAAATGACTGTCCATTGGATTTTTGCTTCATATACTTCCATGAATAAAATCAAAGGATGAGAAAGAAAGGACTAGAAATTTAAACTACATCCTGTTTGCTTGGAGATGGAGTTGGAATGAGAGGGAGGAAGAGGGGGGAAGTAAACCCTTAACTTCATATTTTAAGTTATGTCTTCTTGCCACTCCTACATGGGTTTCTATGGAAACAGAAGCAGAAACTGGGCCATCAGCAGCCAAGAATCCATTTACACTTTAAATTAACTTCTTGAGCAGCCATGCAGTTTTCTTGTCCAAATTAAATCGTGATAGAGTAACACATACTAAGTAAATTGGGGGCAAGATGAAAACACCAAATATTATATATCCTTCCATAAATACAGCCCCCCAAACCCCACTTTTTTTTTCTGAAAAATGTTAAATGACTGGATTCTGTTTTAAAAAGGTGCTTACTTAAGATTCTGCAGATACACATT
The DNA here is from genome assembly GCA_038090715.1 of Florisuga fusca. Taxonomy (NCBI): domain Eukaryota; kingdom Metazoa; phylum Chordata; class Aves; order Apodiformes; family Trochilidae; genus Florisuga; species Florisuga fusca. The sequence continues at coordinate 844,113 of JAAWXA010000027.1, forward strand.
GGAAGTATATTAAGTGATGCTGTTATATTCTTCAGGTAATGATGTTATCCATTTTAATTAGGAATTTAGCAAACTCTGAGGCAGTTTAGCTGGTTTTGTGCTTTGGATGCAGAAAATACTTTCCTTCCTTTCCTTACTGCTCATCTCCTAATAAATTTAATGGTGAAATTCACATGCAGTAACACAGCTTGTGGATGTTGTAAACACTACTGACATTTATTTGTCTCATTAGAAGATGACTTTGCTTATGTCTTATGATAAAATATTGTCAGATACTTGCCACTGTTAGGAACTTTACTAAAGTTATGTAGCACTTGCTGAAACTTTAATTGTTTGAATTGATGTTTTCTGTTTTAGTTGCTTGTTTGGTTTTTTGCTGGTTTGTTTTTTTAATTATTATAGTCAGTTTTGATTATAAAAATGACAGTGTTCTTATGCTTTTGAGTAAGACGTGGAGAACTGCCAAGGATTATGATGCTAGCATAAGAAACTGGCCTGGAATAAAGATAGAAGGCCTCTTCAGAGCCTGAGATGGCATCTAAGAGAAATGCAGGAGAAGTATTTAGTCTGTATTTGGGGACAAGGACAGGTGCTGGACCAGGCAAGAGCTGGAGTCCCAGCATGACTGTTCCAGCATCCCTGTGGGCAGGTGTCTGCACAGGGTCTCTGAAGGGAGGCCAGTGCCATGGGTTACCTGCATGGGCCTCAACATTATGGCAAAATGTCAGAATTATTTCCTCTTTGTGAACCTCATTTTCATTCATACTTGACTTTTTTTTTTTTTAAGCAGATGATGGCTTTGGGTGTTGCTGACACCAGCTGAATATGCCAGTCACAAAGGTAGCAAGTGCTGGCAAGGCAGAGCAACTGTTTTGACAGAGCCATGAGATGTGCAAAGAAAAAGTGTTCCTCCATTTTCTCCTTCCTCCTAGTCAGGGATAAACCCTTGTGTAAAGTCCGTATGGCACAGAGAAATTCCTCTGTGTGGGAATTAAAGTAGCTGCAGATGCTTGGTAGTGGTACACTGAGTATTTTTTCCCAAGAGATGATGCTAGTTGGCAGCAGTTGTTTCTTAGTGTCATCTTGTGGGGTGTTACCTGAGTAAGGAAGGCATAAAAGACTACTAATAATTATTAAATTCAGGGTCTGGTTCCTGCAACTAATTAGGAAACAGAGCTTCAAACAAATCTAAGCAGCAAGTAATAGTAAGTAGGTTAGCAGGGGAGTTTACATGAAAGTAACTGCAGCCTGTGGAGGACCCAGGCTGGAGCAGTTTTTCCTGAAGAACCATAAGCCATGGAAAGGACCCACACTGGAGCAGTTTGCAGAATCTCAAGAGCTGGAAGGGACCTCTAGAGATCATCTAGTCCAACACCTTTGCTAAAGCAGGTTTGCCTAGAGCACATTGCACAGGATTTTATCCAGGTGGGGTTTGAATATTTCCAGAGAAGGTGACCACAAACTCTCTGGGCATCCTGCTCTTGAAGGGCTGTAACCACTAGGAGGGTTCTAGGCTGGAGCAGTGTAAAAAATGTGAGGAGAAAGGAGCAGCAAAGGTGAACTGTTATGAAATTACCTTCTCTTGACCCACAACCTTTTCTGTCTTATTGTCTCCCCCTATTCTTCATGACCAAATAAAATAAGGCAGGGAAGTAGAGCTGTGAGATAGTTCTGCTATTACACAAGATGAGAGGGAAAAGCCAGATGTACCTGCTGTGGGGGAAGGCAAGACAGGCCAATCCACAGATCAGAAAAAAAAAAAATCATTAAATGCATCCAGTATCAGAGTCAAAATAAGTTAGAAATATTTTAAGGATGAAATGTGAGGATGACTTTAAAGACTGTTACAGCCATCTGCAACACACCACCTATAGGAGGTCTTTGTCAGTAGGGGCTCATGGCAAGAGTTGATAGATCTGTTAGGAGAAAATCTGGAATGTTGACAGCAAAAGAAAGCAATACTAACTTGTATTTTAGAAACAGAAAAGGGGCAATTTATTGTTATTACTGCTGGAACAAACAGTACAGAGATTCTTGCTGAAACAGGCATACCAGGGTGTGAGAAGTGCTCTGAAGTCATTGCAGCTTAGGTGAACTCCAGTGGGATTCCTTTAGAGAAAGAATTCGGAATAGTGAAATGTTTTTGAAAATAATCTTAAGGGAATTATATTACCTGGAGAGACTTGGGATGTATGATTTCCTTGAGATATGGGTGGCAGCTTTTATTTTGGGGGGGAGACTGAACACCACCTTGGTACCTGCAGGACTATTAGACATCAAAAATAAACATGCAAAGCACAGCTAGAATATGAGCAAAGGCGGCTGTAAGAAGCTTACAAGTTTAGAGAAACACTGAAAACTGGTACATAAAATGCAGCAAAACAAGACTTTTGTGAGTGTCATGAAAAGGTTACAGCAATAAGTATCAATTTGATAGCTAATACATTGAGGTAGAGGAAAATGCAGTGCAGTTATACATTATGTATGGTAGTGGAGGAGCTGGGACACCAAACTGAGCATTGTAGAAACAAAGCTGAATGGTGCCTATGGGCAGGAAAGCAGTTGTGCTGGGTTGACCTTGACTGGCTCCTGGGTGCCCACCCAGCTATTCTTCCACTCCTCCTCCTCAACAGGACAAGTGGGACAAGATAGAAATGTTTGTGGGTAAAAATACAAGAAAAGCAAATCACTGACCAGTTATCATCACAAGCAAAACAGACTCAGCTGGGGGAAAGCAAAGTTAATTCATTGCTCATTAAAATATATTCAGATGGTAAGAAACAGGAAGAAGTTAAAACACTTTCCCCCCACTTGTTTGTTTTGTTTTGTTTTGTTTTCCAAAAGGCTCAACTTCATTCTTTCATTTCATACTCCTCTAAGCTTCTCCCCTTCCCAAAGGCCATAGGGGAGTTGGAAATGTGTTCTTGTGGAAATGTGATCCTGTTCCTTCAGGATCAGCCCACTCCAGCATGGGCTGTCCATGGGCTGCAGTTCCTTGAGGGAATATCCACCTGGTGTGGAAATCTGCTCCAGCATGATCCTTTCCACAAGCCCCTTCTCTGCCTGGAGCACCTCCCCACCTTTTCTATCTCTCACCTCGCTGTTCGCAGGGATTTCTCTCATGTTTTTTTTTCGTCACTCCTCATATGCCTGGACAGCATTTTTCTGCTTTCTCAAACACCTTTTCACAGAAGCACCACCAGCTTCAGAGATGGGGCTTGGCTGGGTCCTGTGGTGGGGCCATTTGGGAACCGGCCGGAACCGGCTGGAACCGGTGCTGTCGGTTCTTCCGCCACCTCACAGAGGCCCCGCGACAGCCCCCCGGCCAGGGTCAGCAGCATAAGTGGAGAACCAAGAACTGAAAGGTAGAATTTTTTTAAGAAAGAGGGAAATAAACCCTGGGTGAGAATGCAGTTTAAATTACCCAGAATTTTCTGGGAAAAAAACCAAGAAAAATATTCCCAACCAGTTTAAACTGGTTTCACAAAGAGTGAAACAACTGAAGTAAAGTACTATGGCTGTGACTGCTACTGATGTCTGCGTATGTCAAAGTAGATACAGATGTCAAATAGGTGTGCATTTCTATAGGATTAGAGAGGAAATAAAAATCTGTGGGAAGTGAGGGGACTTCTAAATCCCAAATCTTGGACTTTGTGTGCTGAGGGAAGGGGCTGGTGTGGAGTTGAGCAGTTCTGAATTGGAGCAAGCTTGTAAACTGCGCAGTTTACCTCAGATTGCAAAGCAGATACAACCAGTTGTTTGTTTGTTTGCTTTTAAAAAAAAAAGCCCAAACTATTCTAATATGATTAAACACTGGGATTTTTTAGAAGACAAGCTGAAGAATTAAGAAAACGAAACAGTACAGTTAACTGGTTAAAACTGTGTCAAAAGCTTGAAGGAAAGACTGCAGCTTAACTTCCACAGATAAGCTCTTTAAGGAGGATACAAGAGGAAGGAGAGAATCTACAAAGATTTGAGAGGGGATTAAAAAGTAAGGAAAAACAAAAAGAATGCAAACCAGCCAGAAATTGCTATGTATTTATATTGCTTGGGTTTCTGAGGAGTCCAAGTATAGTCCAGCAAGAAACAGGAATAGTAAATATAACATCTGTATTTATAAAGATAAAATGTGAGACAACTCTAAACCAACAGGTTTTCTGATGGTCAATTGTGGATGAAGTGTAAAAAGAATGGGTAGGTAACTGAGCAAATGGGAAGTGATGTAAATGGCAATGTGTTTTTTTCAAGCTAGTTTGTCAAGACTAATGAGAGAGATTAGTTGGTTTCTGAAATGAGATTGTCTCTCCTGCATTAATCTGTTTAAACTTAAACAAAGCATTTTAGCATTCCTCTGGAAATTATTATTGAATGTTGAAAATGGATGGGAAGGTGGCTAACGGGTCAACTGCAAGAAGCTGTGGACAAAGTGCAGTTTTTAGGATGGATACAGATTATTAATCTTGTGTGGTGATTAGAAGATATCCCTAGATGTTTGCTCATTAAATTTTGGTAGTTGTGAAACTGCGAGGGCTTCCACAGATGGAAGGCCAATACAAGGGAGTCAACTGAATGGGTAGATACGAGAAAGTAATAGAGCAACAGTCAAATTTGTGCACCAGTGCTAAGAACTGTAAACTGGGGGTGATGAGGAGGCACAAGAGCTGGAGATCCTGTCTGTGAAGGACAACTGCAGCTGCAGAAACTCTGCAGCACGGAAAGGTAAATGCACTCTGAGCAGCACAGCGTGAGAGACATTGAGTAAAACTGGGAAGCAGCAATTTCATATAATAACAGCTTAGCATCTGCCCTATTTAGTGCCCTCTTTTTCTCAGTCTGAAATCTGTGAAAAAAAAAAGGCATATGAATTGCCTTAGTCTGTCCCTAAAAAGAACTATTTTAGGTTTTTTTCAGTAGCACACACTTCAAGTTTAAGCAGCAGTGGTGCCGCAAGTTCTCAGAGCACTGCTACCATCTTGGAAGAGATTTTTAGGTGCATTGTGATGACAGTGGGGTCATCCACACAGTCTGGGAGGCAGTAATAGATATATTTAATTTTGTTATAATCCGTTTACCATCAGTAATAAATGTGGAGACTTCTGAGTATGTTTCCTTCTCATTCGTAAGGCGGTTCAGTTGTCGTGTAATGTAAAATGTGAGTAGAAGAACCTGTGCAATGAAGCACAGGTGTCTTGTTGTCTGTTCTGAACATCTTCTGTTTCCAAAGATGACATTTTCTCTGGTTTTAGAGCTCCCATTTCCTTTCTTCTGCTAGTTTCAATTTGAAATTTCAGTATGCTCAAACTGATGAAGAATGATTGTCTACTATGGTGGTTTACCTTTTCACTACTCAGCTTTTTTTTTCATTTGCATTGTGGAAGTGTGGGACTCTACACTTTATTTCAAGGCACTAAAAGGTGTGACTCATTCCTTCTCCTTTGTTTCTTAACTAGGTTCTCCTTCCTGGCTTTACCTTGTGTTTTAACAGTGTTGTGCATGGAGCTTGTCAAAAGGGCTTTAGAGACCTGAGTAAACTGTCAAGGAGTTTCAGACATCTGTGTTTCATTCTGCTTGTATGCTCCAGAATTACACTAGACACATGCTGGGGTTTTCTTTGCAACTTTCCTTTCCTAGTATGTGGTAGTTTTATTGGTTTATCCTTAGTTATTTTAAGCCATTTTCCTGTCACAGGTGAACTGAAGTGGACTTAAGGTTGCCACAGATCCTTCAACTTAGACACGATATTGGCTGTTTCCTTCTGGAGTGGTGCTAGATTTTAGTAGGTGAATACTGTTAATTAGTAATTTTTGCACATTTCAAAAGATAAGTAAATAGTATTACAGTACTTGTTCTACCTAGAAATGTAGAGAAAAAAAAGTATCTTCTTTCAGAGTTGTAGCTGGTTTAGTTTTTTGCAAGCAAAATGAAAATAAACACAACTGTATGAACACGAGACACAGGAACACATTAATTTGATTCCATCTGCTAAATAATTTTTGTGAATTTAATTGCACCCTGGTTCTTCTAAACACATTAAGACATATGTTCATAAACTAATTGAATATAGCTTCCAGTCTTGGCAGTAGTCCAATGCACTGTTAAATCAACAACAGTATCCTTAAGAATTATTTCAGTTGTATTATGTTTAATGTTCTCTTCACTATTTTCATTTTTTAAAATCCTGTGACATAATGAAATACAGGCTGATAAAAAGCAAGTTAAATGTCCTGAACTGAATACTAGCTGCCGATACTTTTTTTTGACTGGAATGTCATTCTTTTGTCATGTGTGTGTTTGGGCTGCAAATTTAATCTTTTAGCTCCTTTCAGACATTTTTGTTGGGTTACTGTACATGGCTGCTTTGGCCTCAAAGAAATTCTTCTCTGTATTTATAATTTTAATATAGTTAAATGCCATAAGATTTCTTGTTCGTGAGATAGAGCTGGTTATCAAGGCTTCTTGTTGTTTTGAATGTTGATAAATTTTGCCATCATCAATAACTGAGGCTGTGATTCTAAAGGAGAAAACTTTTGGGGTTGGTGTTCATTGCTGTAGGTTTTTACTGTTCACTTCCTTACTAATTCAAATGATCTGCTCAGTTTTGTGGTCTTCTAGGACCAGAAGAGCCTGCTAAGATTAACAGGAGCCTGAATAGCCTGTAGTAAAACAGAAAGATGGCAGAAATTTGCATGTGGAATGAGGATCTTAAAAATTACTGATATTTCCCTGCAGATTAATTACAGAACCTTTACTTCCTCTGCAATTAGTAAGCATGTAGGATCAAGAGGAGACACTGAGCCCAAAGTAGCCTGTATGCTTACTAACACTTTGTCAAAAAATATAAATAATCTATCATATAACTCTATTATGCAGATGCAAGTGTGTTAGTGAGAGAGAAGAAATAGAAGTAATTGCTTCCTGGCTTTGAGAAGGGATGCACATTTGATTACCAGGGCACATGTTCTGCCTCGTGCACTGAAGTTGCAGGAATCTTTGAACAGTCAATGTCAGTGCATTCTCTAAGTTGTAAGCTGTAGAAGTGCAGCTGGGTACTTCACACACCCTGAAATTAAAAGTCTTTTGAATTGCCTTGGAATTTTTTAGGTCTCGGGCCAGCATTAATCTAGCTTGAGTAAAGACATACACAAGTGTTACTATATGTTGTTGGTATTTAAAGGCCAGGAGTTGTTTATGGTACTTGGTCACTTAAATGAGTTGGTAAAAATACAAAAATGTCATACATTATATCTGTCTGCTTAAATGCTTATGGACTGGGTAATAGTCAGAGTAGTTTTAAATAATTCATCAGGTCATCAGGTCTGTCTTTTGACCAAAGTATTGCTTTGAGAATGTTCCTTTCTTGCACAGAATCACAATATACGTTAAGAAATTTCCTCCTGAATACAGGAAAAATGCCTTACAGGATGCAACCCCCCTGACAGGGCATGCTGTAACTCATCTCACTCTCTTCTTTACCTGTAGTTAATAGATACAGAATCAAACCTCCTTCTGCTAGTAACTAATCTAATCACCCTAGAAATAATATAGCAGAACTTCAAAGCAAAAAGGAAGAGTGTAATACACTAATAATTCTCCCCATTTGAAGTTAAAAACGTGCTGAAACAGCAATGGAACTGTTCATTGCATGCTGTTAAATGACAAATAATCTCTTCTGTGTCCCAATTTTTCCCTAATAATGAGGCTTTACTTTCTCTACCTATCAGGAGTGTGGATGTCACTCATAATATGTTAGTAGAAGCAAAATATATGCTATTTGCCAGAATTCCCTTTTTAACATAAGTTCAAGATTATGGATGTTTGCTCTGATTTTTTTTTTTTTTTCCTGAAGTCTGAGCAAGGAGAAGATGCAGAAGGAGGAGGTGTAAGCATTCTGTAATCCTCAGCACTTCAGAATATACCTTAAAGGTATCCTCTCATACATTATTGTGCCTCTGTGATGTATTGGCAAAGCCCCCACCAGCTGAGGTTATCAGGCTGCTAACAGAGCATTTCTGTGTAGTCATCAAGTCTCATAATAAAGAAGGCAACTTCGGGGTGTACACCTGCCATGTCTGTGATAAGGTTGGTGAGGATAGAGCTGAAGGCTGTGAACAGAGCTTTTCATTTGTTGTTGCTGTGGGTTTAAGCCTAACAATTGTAGTAAAACTTATTGCTGCAGTTTTTTATACTCTGCCTGAAAAAAAAAGATTTTTTTTTTTTTAACCAGGTCATTTTGGAATGCATTTTAAGGATCCATTTTGCAGACAGTTGTATCAACATCACAGCCAAGCGTTTGCAGCAACAGGCTGAAGTTAGCATGAGTGTTGTCTGCATACAGATGCAGTTCCTGAATGCTTTGAGCCAAGGTCATTTCCAAATTAAAAGAAAATTTTAGAATTTCAGCTAAACACAACTGCATGCTGTTTTGTGAATCAGCAGCAGCTGCGACCTCTTCTTGCTGTTTCATTGCATCTGTCCCAGTATTGCTTTCCATGTTGATTCATTTACTCATAATAACAAAAAATAATGCACATTTGGAGTTACATGTGTACTCTTCATTAGCAGCTGAAGAACTGTGACCTTTCTCTACCACATCAATACCAGCTATTTTTCTTGTCACATTCTATGTTTGCTATCTACTGTCATGATGTAAAAACACTTTAAATTATGTTTGCAGAGGTTGGAAAACTCTGCAAGTTGTGTAGCAGAACCATTAAACCCACGGGTGGATTGGTGCATTTACTAAATATGGGTTAAAACCCCAAATCTGAATCCAAGAGGTAGATGATATTGAGCTTGTAGAGCTCACTGGGGTGTGAGCTCTGTGAATTATAAACATGTTTTCTCAATGTAGTCTAATCATTCTGAACAAAAGAGCATTGAGAATATGACAGCTCTCCCTTGAAAGTCTTGGTACTCTTAAGGTAGAATGGAAGTTCAGATTCTGCATATTTGCTTTCAAAGCAGCATCTGTTAGGTGGTAACCCATGGGGCAAAGTTTGCTGACATTTATTTTGACTTATGCAGTGCCTTGAGCTTATTGATTTTAAATCATTATACTTTTAATAGATTAATCATGTATCTTTAATAAACAAAAGAAATGTGTTGGCTTTTTTCCAGGTTGACTAGATACAGGAAAATTAGATAAATAGAAAAAGATGCCTCTATTCATATATTATAATGCTATGGGTACTATACTACAGGTAACCTGTTTATTTTTGCTTTGTATTTCAAAAAAAGTAATATTTAAAATCTTGTTCAGATGTGGAATGTTTGTGAAGCATCTGAAGATTTCTGCAGTGAATATGCATTAATAAGTCATAAGAATTAATAATTTACAATAGAATATAGATAAAACATGATTTGGCTTCTACTCAGCTGCACAGTTCAGCACTTTTTTGTTGTATAACATCCATCTTTAGCCATAAAATTTAACAATTCATCAGCACAGGCAAAAGAGAAATGAAAGAAGCTGAAAGACAAACCTAAGAACTACACACAGACTGGCTCCATCAGTCTTTGCTCTTAGTCTTTGTCGTACCTAGTGAGCAGCAAACAGTTAAATAGGAAAGGCCACCCATAAAAAATATAAAACTTGCTTGATTTTTCTGAAACAAAGACATGTCTTTTTTAGAAAGCAACAGTTTTTCATAAATCATACTTTTAGTTAGAAATGTATTGAGTGTGTAATTGCCTGGGTATATTTTCTGTGCCAGGAAGTTAAGTTAATTAAATATATAACTAGATTTTGAACTGAACTAGATTTAATTTATGACCATTAATATTAGAAAAGTTAACTGCTAAAATTGCAACCGGAAAATATGAACCTTTGAAGTGGAAATGGAATTTTGAAGAAACCAGTTAATGGCAGGTCTACATAGATAGGGCCAAGTGCTTGATACCCAAGTATGCTATTTTTTGGCCAATATACTTTAGGTACCTTTTGAACTTCAAAACACTACTGAAATCCCTTTTCCTTGCTAAGAGCAGGGCATTTTACAGTTTTCTTTGTCGGTCATAGGTAATCAGAAAGTCTCACAGTGTGTTTTGCTTTAGAGACACTGAGCTAAGCTTTCCATCCATAAGAATTATATCCCAAAGTCTGGAGGCCTAGGAGCAAGAGTGTCTTCAAACACTTTCACTCTCCCTTATTTCTAGGTATCTTCTTTTATCCAGCATGGAGCTGCCTTCTCCAGTCTGGGTGCCTTTCAGTTAGGAATGAATGAATGTGGATTTTAGCACCTTGATTTAGGGAGATGCTTCTTTAATTTGGTGACTACCCTTTTAAATTGTGGGTTAGATTGCTGAGTAAGCATTCTTAGGTGCTCAGAATTTCCAGTACAGAAATCTTTACTTTTTGAAAATGAAAAGGTGGGTTTTAAAAGTAACAATAATTAAAAAGTGAGTAACAGTTCAGTAATGTAATAAAAAATAAATTTCAAACTGAGTTCAGATACAGACAATAAGTTGCATGTTTTATCAGCCACGTCACATCTTATCCTATGGGAGAGATTCAGGTAAAAAGTTGTGTTTCTGGGTGCAAAATCTGGCAGATAACACAATAATGTGTATTTATATTATGACATTTTGTTCAAAGAAACCTAAACAAAACCCAGTACAAATATTTAGACAGATTGAGACTCAGAGGTTCAGAAAAGTCAAACCAAATCTTTATCTAGTTACTGCTTCAACAAGTTATGTTTTAATGCCTTATCTCCTAGGGGGGAAATGCTCATTAAAACTGCATTTAATTTGGTGTTAAGGATGTCATTAGCTCCTCTACGTGTTTCATGTGAGTCCTCCCCCACATCTGCATTCTTTTTCCCAGTTTTCCACCATTCATTTGCTTCCCCAGTGTGTCTGTCCCCGAACTCTGTCCTGTTGTGTTAATAAATACCAGGCAAGTCTGAGTGGCACATTTTGCAGATTCAGAAGAATGTGTGCATTGAAAGAAGTTTTCTTTGGGAATGTTTTGTTGTGTTTGTCACGTGTGCCTGTGCCTTTAGAGGTTTAGGAAAGCAACCTTACATTACAGGAGTGCATTTGGTTAACAAATTAGGTGTCAGCTCAGAGAAATAGTCAGATTCCAACTTTCAGGTCTCTGCAGAAAGTGTCTTGCTGTGCCTCCGATCTAAATTCTGGGTTGTCTCTGATTTCTCTCGTTGTTCATGCAAAGAGAGAACCTGTTTTTTATTGTATCCAACTAAAGATACCCATTGAGAGGTTTTTTTAATCTATATATTTTCACCACTGTGTTTTGCTTTTATTAAAGCATTACGTTAGAATTAGACTTATTTTAGATCAAATTTTAGTTGAATTTTATATTGTAGAGACTCACGGAAACAATAAAATGCAATATGAGGGGTAAAATATATAATTATTCTACTTGCAATAGTTTAAGAAAAGGTTATAGCAAAAGTTTGCTGGTAAGTGGGAAATTTTAATCCTGTCTTACCATGAAGTTGTTGGTCTTTTTTTTCACATAGATTTAAAAGCACAACTAGTCTGGTTGAGCTGTTTGTGAACACTATAGTGATTTTTCTAGCTATGTGCTCTGCATATTTTTTTGTTGATGGGGTTTTTTAATACCCATTTGTCTGATTGTAGAAGATCTTGTTTTCCACACCTCATACTATAATAGGGTGGCTGCCATTCCTTGGAAGGGTTTTAGAGAAGAGTGGTTGCAGTCTTCCTGCAGCAGCTCTGTGCTGGGCTGCTTTTAGTTTCTGATTTTCTTTGATTCCTGGTAACCACAGGGGCTTTGGTAGCCATTGTCAGGAAGCTGGGAGTGTTAGTCCAGCATCAGCCTGTGGACTTTCACAATCTCTTCTTCCTTAAAAGTCCTGTGTCCTGCATCCCAAATGTGTTTTTCCACTGAAGAACCCCTCTCCTTTGAATCTCAGATAATCTTCAACTGCTCTTGAAAGCCCAATTTAACCATACAATTTTCTTCAACAAGATACATATTTTCTATTTCTGTCTATGTCCTACTTCACTGGAGAAAAGATTTAGAATAGACAGTATAATATGCTCCCTACAACAAGGAAGGGTAGAAAGATTCATAAATACTAGGTTGGCTTAATTCCTGCTGATATGAAACTGCTTTAAATTGAACCTCATTTGCTAGCTCTCTTTGATTGTGGAGTTGACTCCTCTTCTGAAGAGAATTGGATGTCAAAGAAATTTATAATAAATTGATTGATCGCTTAGATACTTTTATTATTATTATTTTTAGCCTGGCTTCCTAAGGGACAAAGTTTGCAGTATCCATGTCTGCCTGTTCAGCCATTTATCACTACCCAACCTCCTCCCTATTTTTCAACACATTGGTTAATTTCATGCAAATTTGACAGAGCCAGAAGTCATTAGATCTAATCATTAGTCATAAGATCTAGTCATTAGATTTAAGTCATTAGTCATCATGGCTTCTACAAATTTAATAAAAACTGGTGGTTGATTTGATGATAGAAATCCAAAGGCATCCTTTCTCTTTGGGGGAAAGATGAACAGAGCCTCAGCTTGGCAGCAACTGCTTGACACCCTTGTGTACATCCTTGTTGGGGCTGACACATTGTGAGTGGAAAGGAGAGAGTTACTCCTCCAGACAGAGTATTTTGCTCCTTGCACAGCCATCTTGTTAAAGCAAATATACCTTATAGAGGAAGTATTACCATGGATGGAAGAGCCAAGCTTTACTGAGCATGAAAACATTGAGATTCAGTTGTTGTTGTTGTTTTTTAAATAGTACCTTATTGAATAGTATTTCTGGGGACAGCCAAGATTCTTATTTTTCTTAATTTTCTTATTGATGTTGTGGCTCAAAGTAACTTAATTTTTGGATTCACGAGAACAAAGTCCAACCACCAAGGGTTGGGTGCAAGCAGAAAGTTTTATTTGACAGTTAACACAGGCAAAGTGGTATAACCCCGTGAAGGAATGGCAAAGATGCTGCAAGGCAAAAGAGGGAGAGTGAAAAGGAAAAGAGAGAAAAAGATGGGAGAGAAAAGAGTAAGAAAATGAGAAAGAAAGAAAAGAATGAGTTTGAGAAAGTGACCACCATGGGTCCAGAGGTGTCTGATGAGGGTTTCTTGTTCAAGATGGGGTTCCAGTTCCAGACAGGATCTGATGCAGGATGGAGGGGCAGTGAAGGACAATGAAATAGGAACCTCAGTGTGACTTATATGCCCCCAAACCCCTGTGAGTCCAGGCAAATGAAGCACTGCTCCTTTGTTGGCCCAAGGAGAGGGAAAACTCATTTGTCCAGTTTTTAAAGAAGTTGTCATCCAAATTCCTTTTTTTAAAAATCTTCCTTCATTCTGTTAGGGGACGTATCCTCACTTCACAGGGCTGGTAACAAGCATAGAGGAAATTTTTGCAAAAAATCTTACTTTCAAGTTGCTTATTAAAAATCTTGCAGTTCTGTCAGGGAGTGTATGTTAATAAGTAACAAGACAAACTGTCTTTCTCCTTACCAGCTGAGCTTAGTTCACCTCTTTTAATGGTTCTTCATCTAATTAAATCCATGTAACCTAGTTAATACCTGTCACTGAAAATGTAAAGGTAGGATCCTGTCTTCACTGAAGTTGGTATGTGAGAGACAGAGTCAATTCACATTAATTTTTCCACTTAATATATTTGATACTTTGCCAGTTTTCAGGTATTTATAGATTCATATTTAGGTAATCAAATTAAGTAAATTAACAGCTTGTTTATAATACGCTGACCCCTGTATGCTCTTAGTTTGTCACAAATCCATAGAGTTATTAGCAGAAAATCAAAACATTACATTGAAGGATCTGCAATTGCTCTGTGCATAGATTGGCCATGTATTTCATGAGCCTGATTTGCTTTTTGTTTTATGTAATTAATGCTGAGGGTCTCTTCCAAATTCCTAAAGCAAATTGTGATGAAAAATTTACATGTGAAAAATTTAAATGTGCTCCAGTTACTTCTGTTGAAAGCAGGAAAATGAATGTTTGATTTCTCTTTTTCTGACAATTCAGCTCACAGAACCAGATTTTGGGGGGCAAGCCATACAGCTAGAGGAGTATTCCACTGACTCTTCATTAATGTGATTTTCATGAAGGTTATGGAGTAGTTGTGTGTTACTGGACTCTGATCAAGGAGTACAAATATCAGAGATTTACTTTTTTTCTTTTGTTAAACCTGTACATGAAAGAAAGCATCTTGGTGCCCTCAAAATAGTGTTATAGGATTGACTGTCTTATAAAGGATCTGTACTGTTACAAATGTAGCTTTTGAGGGGGAAGAGATACCACCCTCAGTAATGGAACTACATATGGGGCAATTAAGGACCAAATTCTGTTGAAGCAGCACTTGGTTCACCAAGCCATGGGGGTGCTCTCTTGGTGCACCTTGATGTGGGCACAGCACAGATTCTTCCACATCCTTAAATTGTTGGAAGGACCCTAGAGAGAGTGAGTGCTGCTGCTGCCAGCTCTGCCCCACATGGGAGCTTTTGCCCAAACTATTAAATCAACCTCTTTCTCTGGAGTTTATTCTGTTACAACATTTTTTCTGAAATATGAGGTGGAAAACACTGGTTTAGACTACTAGTATGTGTTAAACACTGAGAGAAATGTGGCAATTTAAATCGTTTCATTGAAAGGAAAAATAGAAAAAAGAAAAACAGCAAAAGAATTGGGGCAAAAGCTAGATTGATTTTTCTGGTAGTTGGATGTTTTCCATCTAATGCACTGGATTTTTCTAAATGGGAGAGAGATTTCACTACTGGAAGAGCAATACAGACTGAACCACAAGAGCAGAGGGTTTTTAACAGAGAGAACTACAGCTAATCATCAGGTGTGCAGTCAGCTTGGTTGGAAATTCAACAGATGCAAGGAGCTGACACATATCTGAAATTTTATAAATGCAGTGTGCTGTGTGGAAGACTGTGACATGATTCACTGCTAACTTACATTTTTATGGGGAGATCAAGGGTATTAGGACTGTTTCTTTGATTTCATTAAAAGATTTGTGGTTTAATAGGTGCAGAAATGAAGATCCCAACCTCTTTGTCCAAGTAATTAAAGAGACAGTGGAAACCAGGGTTGAGGCTCAAAGGATAAAATCAATTATTCATATTCAGTTATCAGAATCTAAAAGCAAGAATGATTGCCATTTTCTTAAGTGGATGTGATTGAGACAACAGGGATAAATTGTAAACTGCCTGTGTGGGCTGCAGAATGATGTAGTATGTATAATGAATGTCATCAAGATGTAAGGCTGAGGTGGAGAAACAGAAAGCTGCAAAAGAGATGAAACAGAACATAAAATATTTTCTTGCTCTCGATTAACCTTCAGTTGTTTGCCTTTGCTATAGCTGTAAATGAACAGGTTTATTATTGTAATCTGGTTTTGCGTCAGAATTTGGCAAACAAAATTGGGAGAAGATGTTAATTGACATTGCAGTGCTACACTGGAGTTTTAGAAACATCACATTGTCACGTAGGTGATTTTATTTTTCCGAGCTGAGATGTACAATAAAGAAACCAGTATTCAAACCAGGGGTCTGTAGTGAGCATTTAGGTCTTCCTTTGATTAACTGCATTAGTAAATAGCTTTTACAAGGGACCAGTTATTTGCCCACATTGGTTTAGGTCATTTCAGCCTCTCTATTTACATACTCCACGTTCTTTCTAGAGTTGGATGTAAAATGTTAATTTTACCTTGAAATTCCATCCTTGGTTTGCAACACTGATTTCCTATACTTAGTAAAAATTTCCAATATATATTCAGTGAAGTCATTTCCATGGTGTTACAGATACTATGCCTTAATTGCACTTTTTAGGCACAGAAACATGCAGAGTGACACACAAAAATAGAAACCTCCTTGGTGCTAGTTTTTTCTTGAGTCTTGATATATTCATAAAAATACAGTGGCAGTGTCTTAGTATGGGTGCTAGGTGGTTATATTTTACGTACCTGAAATATATTTTGAGCTTGTAAACAGGAGGTGCAGTCTAATGAGTTTAATCACAATCATTAACTGCCTCTCCAAACTTATTTTTAATTGAGCCACTCATAATTGCAGATGCTTGATTGGCTTCTCTGACTTCGTTCACACAAAAATTCCTGCAACAAATGAGTAATCCTTGGATGTGCCTGTTCTGCAGTCAGAAGAGTGGCTGAAGGATGATGTAGTAATACTTGTGAGGCTGTGTACTGGATGCAGTCTCAGTCATGGCATGGTGAATGTCTCTTCCTGGAGGTCCATGGTCTTGCCATCATTGCTGCATCTAGACATCCTAATTAAGATATTAGCAATCATGCTGGTTTGGAAATCACAAAATGATATCAAATATGGGGAAGAGCAGAAAGATTTAGGAACTACAGTCATGGAGAGTATCTTGCAATAGAAGCAGATCATGCAGTTATTGATGTCCTCCTGGACATGTGGTTGAAGGAACCATGTCAGGAGCTCTTGAGCACTTCTCTGCTCTGTCAGAGACAAAAAATGTGGGGAAAACTACTGCTCCCAGGCTGGCTTGCTGCTCTCCTTAGATTCTTAAGCAAAGGGTAATTTAGCCCCCAAGACCTATGTATGAACAAGTGACCTCAGGGGTTCTTTTTTTTAGGTGGATTATAAATTTTCATTTAAATGTTCATAAAAATCTTGGTGTAGAAATAATAGAATACAACTTGAATCAATAAATAATGGAGGTGAAGTTGAATACCTCTAGAAAAAGAAGTTTATTTTCTGGTAGTGATAGGAATTGTAAGGCTAAGTGTTACCTGTTGTAAGGAGAATCTCTCTGCCTGGAACAAATTGTGGAGTGGGGCTTTTTCCATTTCTATAGCAAAGTAATTCACAGTTTCATTTACATAGCTGGGGTTTTTTAATGGCTTGCATCTCTGATTTTTTTTAAAAGCAGTATAAAAATTATTTTACTACAAATAATTAAATAAGCCTATCAATATTCTGAAATTTACATTGTGCTTAAGAATTTGCCTTCCCAGGGCTGAAAAATAATTCTAACAAAGACCTCCTGCAGTTGTCCTCTTTTGAGAAAGAGATTGTTATAACTTGATATCTTATATTATAGTGAAAGTGATCTTCAGATGGTTTAGTGATTTCAGAAATAATAATGGCATTTATTTGAACTGTTTTGTGACTACAGCAGATGATTTTAAATGCTTTCTGATATTCCAACGTGCTGCCTGTGGCATTTTCATCACTGGTTTTGAAGAAGTCACTATGATTTGCTCCTGTTTCAAAAGAGAACAAACTATGGAGATAAGCAGCTTTGAGAACAAGAAGGAAATGTTTAACCTGGCAATGCTGTTGCTGGAGAGCAGCACAGTGTGGTGAGAGGATCTGTTGTCATCTCTAAAGTTCATTGCTTTGCAGGAAATGAGACCAGGATATTTTTCATTTGTTCCAAACATCAGATTTTTTTTAAGCAGTTGACATAGTCTGGTAGATTACAGCCTTCAGTTATCAGGCATAGAAATATCAACTTGAAATAAAAAAGCTTCAGTTCCTATTTCACGTAGATCGTACCAGTGACAGTAATATTAATTGCTTTTTCTATAGAGGTAATTTGTAAAGGAAAATAAAACCCCAAATATATCATTGCAGCATCTTACACGTGGTTCTTTCCAGCTCAAGTGGGCCAGAGGACTCCATAAAAACGTCCTTACATTCTTTTGTGTTTTCTTCAAACACAAGTTAGGCAGAACTTTTAAATGTACTGAAATGTTCACAGATCTAGATAGTAGTAGGAATGAATAACACTACATAAGTCTAGGTGGAAACATTGCTAATGAAAACTGGTGTTGTGCATCAGGCCTTTTGATAATAAACTGATCCCTGTGTAAATGAATCTCAGCTACCAGGCTCTGATGATCAGCTACAATCATGTGATATGCACTTGCTGTGGGAAATAAAAAAATACAGTGATCTGTAGCACATTGTGTGGAATATTAAATTAAGATGATTGAAAGGGCTGATCTGACAGGAGAAACCCTCAGGTCCTGTGCATTTACCTTTTTTGAGAGAGAGAGAGGGAGAAGAAAGGGAAAAGGTTATTGTTTAAACCAACCTGAGGTAGTTGTAGCATTAGCAGCACAGGCTGATGCTATATCCCCTGATTCTCAAATTTACCTATAGTGTTACCAATAAAAATGTATTACATACTCATTTATATCCAATACATTTTTCTTCCAAAGACAGACACATGGTTAAATGCAAGGTTCATCACCTTCAAAAGAGAGCAGGTTAATTCTGAAGACAAAACTCTGTGTTGCTTCCATTTTACAGTCACACCATCTTTCTGTTCTGTCCAACATCATAAATCTTAAGTGTTGTCTACAAATATGTTCCTAACTGTAATAGTACAGAAAATAAGTATGAAGGTTATGAAGCCAGAATTCCTCATCCTTAAATGTGTTTGAATAGGATATAACCTAAATTCTGCTGTTGCTATGGGTGACTTAGTGTCTTCTGGACTAGCTTCTATAGGATGGTGCCGAGTTCCTGCAAAAATAATACTAAAGTATTACTTTGCAGCTCAGCAGTATTTTTAACTCAACCTGTATCTTGGCAAAAATGTGATTTATTCAGTTTAATAAGTGAATGCAGTTTGAAGTATGTTCCGTACACCAGAGGTTGAGAAACTAATGTTGTACCTTTCTTTATTTCACTTTTTTTACTTTCTCCTTTTTGCTTGGATTCTAAAGATCAATTTATTGTGATAAGAAGTTCTTACTGAATAATTGTCAGGAAAAAAAAAATCAATATAAACAAAGATAGATATTTGTACAGCTTGAATCCTCCCCATTTCAGTGTGTCTTTATTATGCCAGGGTTCTCAGCTGGTATTTATTTTTTCCTTTATTACCCTCTCTGAAATATTTCACATTCTGCAGTTATGGAAGAGTATTTAGTTTAGTCTTTGTCATTGGGATCAAGTAATCACCTGGGAAGATGAACCAAGTCTCCTGCTGCAAATGAATGTCTTCTCTCTCGTCTCTTTAAATAAGTTTTTGTCTTCAGTATTTTTGTCCTTGTAATCCTGTTCTTTCACGTGTGTTTCAGACCAAGCCACTTATTTTTCAATTCCAAATATCCTAAAGTCTTTTTTTCCTTCAACTTCCATAAGATTAAAAACTTACTTCACTTGCTTATTTTCTAGCCTCACTGATCCTCAGAATTAATAGTTTTTGCTGTATGTTCTTGTCAGAAGTTACCTTTGTCTTCCATCTCCATCATGAATTTCTGTGGCCAACATCCCTTTCCACACCTCTGCAGCAGTACAGCTGTGCTCTGCTCTGCAGGGTCTGCATGCAGCTGAAATTGCTGTGTCACTTCAAGGTTTTCTAGAGCTGTCTCTGCACTTTCAGCTTTATTCTCTAAGCAACCTTCAATTTTTTATCAGTCCTTTTTGTACTTTTCTCTAGTGATCATCTGTATTTTTGCATACTGTCTCTTCAGCTGACCTTTCCCTTGGTCTGAACAACCTCTGTTTACTCTCAAATCTGCTGCTTTCAGCATTTCTTTTTAAAAAGTGTGATAACAGCATAATGGTAACAATGTCAAAGGGGACTCCTTCTTAGACTTGTTTTTTTATCTCAGAAGTCTTTTTATACTACTTCTTTGATTCTGGCCTTTATTTCAAGCATGTGCTATACAAACATAGGGAGGCACATAAGGAGTCATTTCAAAACCTGTGTAGAAGTGTAGGGAGGTTTACATCTGTAACTACTTCTGCATTTGAGAGGAAGCTTAGATGTCTCTGTGGGCATAGGCCATAGCTTCACTGGAATCACTGTGATAGGAAACATAGGGCTTTGGGGAGTCAGCTTTGGCCTGTCCAGCATTTAAAAATCTTCCTGGAAAATGATAAATGGTGGGTGAGGAGTTTCCATCTCCCTTCTGAACCAGATTCTGACCATTACTAAAGGAACCTTAGCATCTTGTTAAAAAGTTGAGCTCTTCTATTTTCCTGTCTACTTGATATGTTGGCTCTAACTTAAAATCAAAGAGGATTCTTCACAGGATTGTTTTGCTGGTAGAGTAACTAATAGCTGGATGCTTAAGGCTTTGTTCATCCAGCTAGCATTATTTTTCAGTTTAACTTTTTCCTGACTGATAAGAGCATTAACAAAAATGTTGCTGCCATCATCTTGGAATTCTAACACAGAATTTCTACATGCATATAAATTCCAGATATTTAGATCAGTTAAAGAAACGGCATTAATAAGTTTAAGCTCACAAGAGACTGATCATTTTGTGATGGACAACCTAAAATATTGCTGACTTAGGCAAATGCCATGCCATTTGTGCCAGGGAAATTGAAGCCTGGGATAGTAAATGTCATACTCTGATTCTAAAGTCTGTAGGCAGCAAACCATTAAATCACTCTCAAAATAATAAAGAACTAAACAGCACTGTTTTAAAATTACTTCTGCCCCATTTTTGCATTTTCAAGTCCTCCTATAGTATGAAGTTTTCATCTCAAAAGGGACAATGTAAAAGGTCATGGAAGAAAGTGGTATTCCAGCCCTGTAAATAGAGCTTGGCAAATTACATCAATTCTTTGAAATAAAATCAATATCTGTGTCAGTTTTGTTATTTTAAAAGGAATCATAATTCAAGTGTGTATGCTGAAATTATTGTGTAGTCAGTAGGCTTAAAATTCACATTTTAGTGCTTTTACAGGAGGACTCCTTTTGTGCAAATCCTGCATTTCTGTCAATTGATTCAACAGAATATCTATTTATTATCATGGGAAACTTCCCATTTTTTATTACTTCCCCACATGAGTTTAAAAATGCAACATTACTGGGTTACTTTAGGCCAAGTAAATCTAGGTAGAGTGTTAACTGTTGTTAACACTTGGTGAAAAAATTACTTCCCAGAAACTGTCATCTGGGAAGAAATATTTGTTCTCTCTCTTAAAATACTCTTGTATAAATCTTCCTCCTGGATCTGCTGAAGAGGTTTGGGGTTTTCCTCCCTTCCCTCCTTTTTATACCTATTTTGGAGACAGTAAGTCTTCATAAATCTTCAGAGTTTGGTAAATTTGAGATAGCTCTTTAGGGAAGAGTTATACACATTTAGATATATGAACTTTTGTCCCATCAAACAAGGTTCTCACTTGCACATTTTATGGGTTTCTATGAAAGTCTGGACTTGCTCATAGATTTTGAAAAATCAAAGCTGTTGTGTACCCTGGCACACTTTTTCTAATGTTACTCATCTGTATCCAGCTCAAAATTTTTATGCTTGGTAAATGGAGAATTATCTGTGAAGCAAATTATGTAATTTCTGAAAGAAGATGAAACAAAGCTGGAAATTATTTGTTACTTTCTAATTAATACCCCAGGGACTTCAGCTAGTCTTTTAATCTTTTGTAAATGACACCTTCACTATCTTGTGGTGAAAGTTTTGATAGCCAAATGGAAGTTACATGCTTTGCTGAAGCTGTTGTTAGTTGTTTCTTATTAAAGAAAGTTTTAGTAGAAAGAAACTTGCTGTCTACTGGGAAACACTGATCTGTAACACTATTTAAGAAATAGAGCTTTAAAAAATATATATATAATTTGTGAACTTACTTCAACAGTGTTAGCTCTGTGTGTGACAGTGCAGCAGATGACCACAAAGGGTTTCCAGCATCTCCACCCACACCCTGCCTTACAAAATAGCATTTGCCCCACAGACACAGTTAAACAGTAACTTATATTTACATTCATATTTCTTCTTAACACCTTAGCAGTCAAAATCAGAGGAGTCTCTCACACTTTTAGAGAATCTGTGGTTCTATACAATTGCTTATCTCAGTGCACAGAAACTGCAGTACTTGCATTCATTACTCTACTTGGAATAACAGATTTTAGTTTTGCTGAAGGGATAGTGATGCTGGGCAAGCTTTGTCCCTAAAAATATTTTATTAGTCCTGTAGGGAGAGACTGCCATAGTTCTGCTCTCCTGATTCCTCTTCTGTATTGAGAAGTAACTTGGGTTTTTTCCCCACACTGTAAATATGTATCTTAGGGGAAAGATGTAAAAAAAAATCCAAAAAACAACAACGAAACAAAACATTTTTGAAATTCAAAAGCAATATTTTGATATTCCTTCTACCCACTTCTAGTTCAAAGTCTGGACAACAGAAAACCCTCTAAGAAATGATTTTAAAGAATTTTCACCACTTCTCAGAAATTACAGAGTTTTTTCCAAACAAACCTGTGGACTGCATTTGGAGAAGTTATATCACAGGCACCTAAACCACAGGTGGAGTAAAGTAGGCAGAGGGAATACAGGGCTGACATTATCACCTAGTTATTAAGTTATCTGGATGCTCCAGATGAAAGGAGTATCATCATTTACATTACTAGGGCAGAGAGGCTCACAAATTAAAATTAGGTCAGAAATAGCTAGAGGTTGTGATAAGATGATGACATGCAAGGCAGAGTAAGAAGTACAAGCAAGGTCTGTAGGTATGAAATTTTAATACATCCCTCTGGATCCTCAGCTCTCACAGCAACATCATACATCAGCCCAATGGCCTTTACCATCTGCAGCTGCATAAGAAGCTGTTGCCATCCTCTTGGATTTGGATCCTACAATCTGTCCTTTTGTTGCTAGAGCAGTAAAATCAATTCTGCTGTTATCTTGGAGCTATCTTCAGTCTGGCAGAAAGCAAATCTGTACAAAGTAGTTATCTACTCCCCACAGTGGTTTCTCCATCCTTTCTGATGGTATCTAAAGTGTGCATGGTTTTCCAAAGTGTGGCTGATAAAGACTTTCTGGTACTATGAGGAGTGTCACGCTCTGCTTGGTCACATTTCAAGTCAGTCAAAGGGGGTACATTCAGAGCCCCTTGTCATGTCTCTTGAATTAGCAGCTGAACTCAATCTGCTGCAGCTCTTTCCATGCTATCAGCTGGTGTACTTACAAATCATATATAAATGCATTTGTATATGTGTGGATGTTATATATATATAGACAGGCAGGTGAGATGCCATTGAGATTGTGCATGTTACTGAGTACAAAGTTCAGAGGCAACATGAGAGCAAGCGCTGTCTGTCTTCAGCCAAACCATTTCTGTGTTTGTGTTTCTAATACCTAGAAGTTGGATTACATGCTTCTGTGTTACATTTCCTGTGTTTGCAGACTGCATAGTCTGCTGGCAGTTTCTGTAGTAAACTGCTGGTAGAGGTAGAGTTTGGACGTGTGTTGAGACACACCCCATAACTCACCTAGCGTTCTTGAAAGAGAAAGTTTGTTGTTTTACAAACAAACAGTTTTCAGTGAAAGAGATGAAATAATTAGGAGCCTTCCCAAACATCCACTGTGTTTAGATAGTTGAACAGTGCTCTGTCTAGCAAAGATGGGGGAAGGAATTTTATACACACTAAATAGCTCAGGAGTTCGTTCTGTTTTTCTCGTTACTGCAGCTAGGAAGGGCCAGATTTTATTCACTCTCTTTGGAAGCTCTGTGATTTGTTTCTTTGTTCATCTAGAATAAAACAACATGAGTTAACATTCTAAAGTGTGTTGTAACCATCCTCTGGTTGATGCTCCTGTGATTATTTGTGTCTTGGCAGTAGAAGAATGCTTAGTGCTTAGGAAGAGGCCGGACTGGAGCCAAGACTGGAGCCAAGAAAGCAAAGATTTGAGGGTTAATGAATTGTTCTGGCAGTTGGAGCGTTACAAAGATTTTCCTCCAAAAATATTAGTGGGCCACATACTTGCTCCTTTAAAGGTGAAGGATCACTGTAACTAATGTTACAACTAATACAGTCTGCAGTTCTTAGGAAAACTACAAAGTTGTGCCTGATGTCACAAAAGAGAAGCCTTTTAAAAAATATACTCTGTGTACTGATTATTTCAATTGAATTAGACAATTCTTTGAGCTGTTGATCCAAAGGAAGGAATCCAGAGTTGTTCCTGACTCCTGCTGCTTGTTCCACCCCTACGCACCCACCGTAAAATCACGCCCTTTCCCCTCTTACTTCTACCTTCTTATTTTAGAAAAGTCTGTGTTGCACAGATCCTCAGGAATCAGAATTTGGGGAATTAATGAGCCCTTTAAGTACCCATCTGGGATGTTCTGTGTGAAACATACGTTGTACTGGGAGAGACATTTGGCAGAGCAGAGACAGAAAGACAATTTCTGTTCCTTTCTGCCATGCAGGTGCCTTCCTCACAGGAGAGCTGCAGACCTGCCTACCAGTAGAGCTGTTGGGGGTCTAACAGAATATATAGACTGTTATGGTCTTCGTCTTCCATTCTGCTTCAAGTCTGAGTTATGAGAAAGTTTCTAACAGCCTGTTAACTTAGTTCATTGATTTTGTTCATTATCTTAGGGGAGAGTGTTTTTAATTAATGTCTAGTGTAAATACTCAGGGCAGTTGTCTTCTTGGGTGCTGATGGGAGGAAATTTAGGAAGCTGATATTAAACACTGTTTCTGTGTCTTTTTAATTCACTAAGGAAATGCTCTTTTTGTCTTACTGTAATGTACTGAAATATTTTGCTTTTGCCTTGTGAGGAAAAATGTGCCCAGTCATCTTTTCTAATTCACTGAGTGGATGACTGGTTCAGAAGAAACTTTTGTAAAACAGTTTGTCAAAACCCAGGGAATAGAATTTGACAACTATGCTTAATCTTAAAGCTTCTGTGAAATGAAAGATAGGTGTAAAGATATAAATCAAGCTTTGCAGGTACGTGGGATGCACAGTTCCTCCACTGCTAAAAGGTATCCTCTGTTTTTTTGCTTTCACTACATGATCAGAAGTCTGAGATTTACTACATATGTGTAGACAAGACACTCTTGCATGAAATCAATATGCCTGATACTTCCTAGATTGTGGTTATTGCTGAAAGTATTCCAAGTTTTCCTAAGTGTTTTTAAAGGCTAGAAAAAAGCTATTCTCGCTGCCAGGACAATTAATTTTCTAGTCTCTGTACCTCTCTTTGGCAGAAAAAATGCAGAAGTGCACAAGAAACAAGATTAAATTGGTTTGATGTCTCTGATAAAACACAAATGGCTTATGCTTATGATGTGATAGGGACTATGAAAGACATGAAAGAATCAGTTGTTCCTTCACTTCCCTGAGTTTGGCTACATAATTAATGGAAGAAATTAAAAGCTAAATGGGTTTTTAAATCTTAAAGAAAGTCATTGACAATGTTTTTCTAATAACAGCCAGTCCTGGTTGTCACCTTTAAAGGTCAAAATTCAGGGACCTGACAGGAATCCTGTTTGGGGCTTGTAATGACAGATTGGTTGTGCTGAACCTGCAGGGCTTTTCCTTGTTTTTCTACAAAAGTGTTTCACCCCCCCTGAACTATAAAATGTGGGGTTTAAAATACTATCATTCTGACTATGTTTCAATAAAACAATTCTAATGGAGAAGTAGCTTCTAACTGGGATAAGTCTTCACTGTGCAGAACACTGATCAAACCAGAAGCAGTGATTTATTGTTACTGGCTGTCTGGAGAATAAGAACCCGTATATCAAGTCTAGTGTTTAGCTGTTGTGTTAACTGCTAAGTTGAAGGAACAGGAGGTGGTGGTTGTTATGGAGAGGATAGAGAGCTTGACAGTGTCTGAAATCTATTTAAACCCAGAGAAAGATAAATCCAATACAGTTGTCTGGAGCACATTTGAGCAGGAAGAGCTTGTCTGTTGGGATAAGCATGAATAGTTTTTCATGGTCCAGAGAAGTTTTCCTTTCATTTTGCTTGTTAAGCTTTGCTGTGCAATGGAAGGTTCTCTCCTTAGATAACATTCCCTGTGTGGTATTCTACACACACATTTCCTATTTGTGTTTCCTTTAAAGAACACATTGGAGATGGTTATACTCATTCTGACCCAATGACACGTGAAAGACATTTAATGGTTTAATTTCTTAGGGTATCAAAATATAATTCATGTGTTTGTTATGGGAAGTATATGTTAAAACTATCCTCTCTTTGCCTAAAACAGTTCACAGACATGATTTATGTTTTAGTAATAGCAAATAGTAAAAGTTCCTGCTTTCTGTGTTACTATTGCAGTCAGAAATCTGTTTTCCTTTTGGTATCACTGTCAGGCAGGATTAATGGTTATAGAAATTTCTCTCTGATAACACATTTCTGAAACTGCTGTACCCCACTCTCTAGTGGGAATTACCAGTTTTTATATCAACAGGAAAATAAATCACTAAGGTAAAATTCAGCTATGAGTGTGCTGTGGTCCATACTACTGTTTTAGTCATAGGATAGTTTCAAGTGAGGAAGATGCTATCAAGATGTAGCAGCTATTATTAGCAAGGCTGCCTCTCTAAAGGTGTTTATTTTAGTCTTGCCTGACTCATCCTTAGTCTTACATAAAAGACAAGACAAAGTACAGTTCACTGACTTCGGCCACTAATCAAAATACTGGCAAAACCTCAAAGTGCCTGCTTTTTCTTTGCCTGTCTTTTTAATCTGTGTCTTGCTGCATTACAATCGGAAAGAAAATAAATAACTACCCTTTATTGTTTCTGTGCCTTATCTAGGAAGCTTTTAACTAATACGGGGTCTGCAGTGAAAAGAGTTCTGAAACTATGTAATGTTCAGTGAGGTTTTTGTCATTTGCTGCTTTTTCCCAGCTGTCTTCTTACTATATTAAATCATAGCTTTTGGGCACGTTAGAGCTCTTGCAGCCTTCCAGATGGGCTACAGTTATGTCAAACAAAATTCTTCATCTCCTCTTGAGAAATTATAGGGTAACCCTGCAGTGAAACAAAAATTTTTTTTTAAGAAAGGAAGAAATACAGTTATATGTAGTTAAGTGAAAGTGTTCTTTATTAACCTGAGGGCCAACAGTGGGAATGCTGGATAGGGAGGCAGCTTAGAGATGCTTCAGTAACAAGTGAGATGTTGAACATGTAGCTTTGTAAACAAGCAATCCTCATTTTTAAAAGCATGAAGAGGAAAAAGTAGCACAATTGCTTCAAGCTCAAATGACTGTAACTCTTCCAATGAAAACTAAAAGCAGAAACAGGAACAAAGGAGATAATTGGGAAGCCCTCAAGTCCCAGTTGGTAATTCTGATTTCCCTATGGAAAGATTTAATAGGACTTTGCTAATGGTTCAGTTGGAGCTGTGATGAGTGCAGTATAAAAGACTTTTTAAAAATTAAAGTTACACAACTGTATTGCTTGCTTAGAAGGCAAAGCAAGAAGTAAAAAAAAATGTGAAATACACAGCTTTCCCCATACTGGTCTGAAAAGTGAAAGATTGCTTTGTCTTTTCCAGATTGAGGAAACTAACCTTCATTTTTTATTACAATTTGCAATCCATCCTTCTTTTCTAATTTTGACTTTTAAGATTGTTCCATTGCATTCTCTTCTTTGGAAATATGTTTTCTGGCTGAAGACAACAAACTCTGTCCTACTTACCAGTTATGCCTTGTTAGCTGGAGACTTAACTACTCAAAGTTATAAGAAACTTTGTCCATGATTAGAGGACAAACTTTGATCCTAGTTCTTACTTCCCTCCTATTTCCCTGATTATTTAGTTGATGTTACTGAAGTGAGTGGGATAAAGGTGGTGGAAAACACTTGTATCAGCTTTCTGTTTTTCTGAAGGAGTCCATGTCTGCACTCTTTAGCTTATTGGTAGTATAAATATTTTTCTCAGAAGTCAAGGAAAAAATCTGGTCACAAAATGGCAGGGCTAAGCCTTCTTCCTCTCTTTCAGTGCAAAGTCAAAATTCTGAGCAGCCACTTAATCTTTACAGTCACTTCATCACATTTACCTACTGAGGTATAACTCCTGAATGCTTTAGCTCACTAATCCCTTATGTTCTGAGAAGGTTGCAGTCATTAGCATACAAAATCAGATTGATTTTGATTAAATTTTGAAAACCACACTTAACACCTTCAACAGCAATCTCCCTGTGTCATCCCTGACCCTTCTCCCTGTGTATTTCATGTTACCAACGTGGCTGCACACATGAAAGTTGTGCATGGCCTGAAGTAGAAAGAGCCTTGAGCTGGCATTGGATGTAGTAGCTGGGGAAACAGGAGTGACAAAAATGTGTCCATGTGGTGCTAATTAGCCTGGGGACAGCCCCATGCTGGTGTCTCTGTATTTCTTCCAGGATCCAGGCTCATGTCTCTGCCTGGTGTCACTCTGCATCCTTGCAGAACACCAGATTGCTCCGTGCTGGCTCAGGTGCTTCCAGTGCAGGCTTCTCCCACACAGCTTGGGAATCATCCTGTCTCTCTGTCCTAGAAGTGTTCTCTGAATAAATTGTAATGAGGGAAAGGATGAAGTGCCCTTTATTGTCTTTAGGATCAAAAGGAGAGGGACTGGGATATTCAGGGTGGATAGGGTAGGATTCACAGGAGCATTACCACATCAGACAGGGATTGATTGCTGGTGTTTCCAAAGAGACAGCCATCAAGCCCATAGGGATAGTCCCCAACCTTGACAAAGAAGACCTATCAATTTTACAACTTAGTTTTCCCAGATTTTGATAAAATCAATTTCTGAATTAAATAATGAGATCTGGTCTCTCCAGGAGCATAAATTTTCCAACACTTTCATTCTGAGCAAGAACACTGGGAAAGAACTGCTGGGCAAACTTGAGCAAAATTGCTTTTAAGCTTTCTGTTTTGAAAATGCTAAAATTAGAGTCAATATGTTGTTGAGAAGACTGAATTATTTTCCCAGTCTTTTGTCCTTTTGTGTTATTTTTATGCAGCCTTTACCTTTTGTACCAAGATCAGCCATTTGAGTAAGTAAAGGCTGCATCAGATTATAGCTGCTCTTCCCCACTTAGAAAATACTAAGGGTTAATTAATGGAATATTTTGTCTGGTTTATATATTTATTTATTTTTAAATTGCTGCCTCAGATCATGTTTTTACTACTCCCATGCCTATTACTGGAGTTATTTATAGCAGATCTATACCTTGTCAAATGCACACTTACATTTTTCTCTGGACTGAATTGTGCTTCTTCAGTAAGAAATGGATTCTTACTGCTAAACATACATTATATATATATGTGCAAAAGAAACTATGTATTATTAACAGCTGATCACTTAGCTATTTCTGAAACCTTATGTTTAGAATGTCTAAAAATATTTTTGATTTCAGACACTCTCAGGAGCTTTAGATGAGGAGTTCCTTGCATTCAGCAGGAAGATGCTATTAGAACAAACAAGTGATAAGGAAACCACGTGGCAGAAGACATTCTGCCTGAGACTGGGGCAATGCCACCAGTGCTGCTTCAGCAGTATTTGGGGTACACATGAGTGAGTGGTCCACATTAAGGTTACTTTTTACAGCAACCTTCCTAGAACTGAAGCTTTCACGTTACCATAGTAAATCTTTGGGATCTAAATCACATCTTTTATGGCTGTCATCCTTTTAGCAAAAAAAAAAAAAAAACCCAACCCAAAAAAACAAAACAAAACAAAAAAACAACCAAACCACCAGACAATTGAGTTTTAGAGTACACTGAAATTTTCTCTCTACAACTAGACTGACTTGGCAGTGTCTGTAGCTGGGACAAAAATGATTTAGGTCAAGGTATTTGGAGAAAAATAATTTGAGATGCTCCTGCAGTTTGTGCAATTAGGCAAAAAAGCAGAGGCTGGGATAAAATATTGTGGCATTCGAAGAGAATCAACTACTGCCTTGAAGTCACCTAAAATGTGTACTTTGGGATGGTGAGTGGTTCTGTCTCCACGTTAGTGTGTCCCCCTGCAAAGCCAGGTGAGCTACATGTCATTAGTGACACTTACTGCTATTTGTGCAATGAAACCAGTAACTGTTAGTGGCATCTGATGCATGTTTGTCACACTGTAAAAATTTTTTTCCATGGTAATCTCTCTAGCCTGTAAAATCCACACACACCAGTAAGTTAAAGTATTAGAAGTTTTCTGGCGTGGATGGCCACTGGCATGGAACAATGCACAACCAGACAACTAGAATCAGCCTTCAAAGCAAGGCAGCTGCCTCCATCATGTCTCCTGGAAATGGTCCTCAGCCCATGCTGATTCCCAGATCCTTCAGAGGCTGTGGCAGGAGTGCCCTTGCAGGTATTGGCCAAACAGGATTTAGGAACCCAGCAGGGAGTTCAGTGCTCAGGAAGGCAGCTGGGTTGCAGCATGTAACCTGCCATCTGTATTGCTGTCAGGAATGAGCATTTGAGTGGTCATGCACTGGTGATGGTGATGATTTAGGATTAAGCTTTGGCACATCAAGTGTTCAGAGGAGTCATCCCAGTATCTTGGGTGGCTCTGTCCTTTGCAGTGGCATGCAAGTTGCTAAGCACTTCAGGAACTGGAGATCCTAAGTCTCACTGAGGCTGTCCATCTGATTTCCACAGGTAGTATAAAAGTCACCTGGACACAGCTTTTGGCAATTAGAACTTTGTGGGAAATGATGGCTCTTTCCAAGGGGCCTCTAAGTTTTAAACTTTTGTGTAGGGTTGGCATTTAAATTCCATTCTACAATACTTAGTTACAATACTTACCCGGCTTTAGTCGAAGGGTTGGACTTGATGATCTCTAGAGGCCCTTCCAACTCTGATGATTCTGTGAAAGCAGTTAAAGTTAAATTATAAGGGATTTTCAAAATATTTGGTGTTTACATCCAAGCTTCTCTTCATTACGTGTGGAAGCACCAAGCATTTCAGCCTTTCAGCCTGCATCACCATCATCCATTTCTGCTCTTGCCTTGTCGTACATATTCCCAAGGTTCTTTTTCTGGTCTTATCTTGCTTGTTTTAGACTTAATTCTTGTTCTGAAAAGATATACACAGGATCAAGCTTACTGGGTTTTGCTGTCTGTGAATGTTTCGGATTTGTTGGTTGGGTTGTTTGTTTCAAATTGGGTTTTTTTATTTAATACACAAACAATAAAAGGCAGGATAACAAGTCTGCAAAATTACTGTTGTTACAAATGGGGCTGCCGTTTCCTAATTGAAAAACCTGTTATGTTATCTTCACTTGTGCTTCATTTGTCTCCCTCTCCTCAGTGTCTGTGTTCAGTTTTGTGGCATGTTTATTTCAATACTGTGCTTCTGATGAGTTGCTACATTTCTCCATGGTCGTGGAGCTATTCAGTGTGTTCCTAAAATGTCAGCCCGTAGCAGCACTGATTCATCCAACACATTGCACAGCTGACTGCTGCTCGCAAAGCAGGCAATTTTGTTGCTAACTTTAGGTGTTGAAAGAAAGAGAAGGGCAGGTTTGGGTTCTTTTTGGCCACTAGATGAAAAGAAACATTTCCGAAGAAATGTTTCCATCTTGTTTTGATGCAGAATTTGACTGTTGAGCAAATGTTTCCGAAAGACAGGCTGCATCATCTTGCTGCTGCGGGCACTCACAGACTTGGAGCAATGCAGAAGGCAAAACCTTGCTCAACTGATTTTGCCTTTTGCTTGCAAGGATCTTGCCTCAGGACCAGCATTCTGTGTAGGCTGGGTGGAGCTGCTCTAAAGGCCAGAAAACTTCCTCGTGCTCCGTGAGTCATCAGATCATACAAAAATAGATTTTTACTTCAAACTATTTACAAATAAAATCAAACTTAATGAAAGGTTTGTTGGTGATTCTTATTCACTGTGACAAAATGCTCTGAGGAGTCTGCTGTTAGTCTTCTGTGATGCTTGTTCACTAACCAAAACAAATCATGCCTTCTTAGCAGTGAAACTTTTTGCTCTTGCACTCTTTGAGATGGTAAAAAATCATTCTGTGTGGATAGTAGGTAAATTAGAACATTGCTTCTTTGAGGTGGTAACAAAAAGACTCAGAAATTAGTGAAAGGTGCTCTTAGAAACACTTCAAAGGCCAGCTTGTGGGATGGGTGCTGCTCCCAGGAGTAATTGCACATGCAGTTGTAGGAGCAATGCTGGCTCCAGCTTCCTCTCTTCTTCATTCCTGTCCCCATGCACCTACTCAGTGGCACAGGTGAAGCTGTTTGGGAAACTGCTCAGGGAGCTGGCTCCAGAAATAGGCCTGGCTTAGAAATGTCCAAAGTGGATCCTGTTCTTCATGCTGCCCTGCAAAGAATTGTCCCAGAAGAGCTGAGGGATACAACAGGGGTGTATGGTGGTACCATACTGCCAAAAGGATGCTTGTCTGCATCTTATCAGCTCAAGGGACAACTGTGCTGCCCATCACTGGCCTGGCAGCCAGATCACAATGTTAATTTGTGAAACCATGCAGTGTGTAACCATTGCACTGGAAGGATCCAGATTAAAAATAAAAACGTGGATTCAGCTTCTCAGAAGATCCTCACAAAGCATTACTGACTCTGCTGAGAGAGCTGCAACTACAGTGGGTGGGTGGAGGTGTAAGAGACTGTTAAACTTGATTTTGCACTGCAGAACCACTGCTTCAATGTGCAGCTCAGGTTGCATGTATTTTCTTGATGTGAAAAAACAGTTTGCTCAGGACCAGCCCCAGCAGAGGGGGATGGCTATGGGTATGTCAGAGAAGTGAGGTGAAAGCAACTCTTCTTGCAGTGGTTAAGCAGTTTTAGATTTTCATGCATGCTTTTATCTGTGAAGGGCAGACATGCTAGAGATGTTTCACTGGTATACAGGTGACCTCTATTTTGCTATTTTTGGTACCCTATTCTTGGTGCTGGCTGTGTATCATAATTTATAGGTTATAATGGCATGTGAGACCAAATTGCATATAATAGGCATGTTCATTAAATGAATGCTAAGATACTCTCTGTTACACTTCAAACTTCATTTTAATTTTAAATTAGAACATACATTTTTTTAATGGAGTTTATTTTAAGGCTAAAAGAAACAAACATACCGGCAAGTGGATGAGCTGTCAGCTACTGATGGAACTCAGATCTCCAAAATAAGTCCCTGCTGAGAAGACAAAAGCAGTAGCACAACACTATGCCAAGAAAAGTAGGGCAGGAGGCGACCTGAATGTCAAATCCAACCTCTGTGATTGTATTTGGCCTCCCCTCTCCTCAGGATCATTGTGCATCAGCCAGGTGACATATTTGGCTCCTGAATTATCGAGATGAGGAGATGTGGTAGAGAAAGGAAATGAAATCTTAAGACTTCCTAGCTATGGCCCAAACCGTGTCCAGATTCTGAAGCCATGCACCTCTAAAGCTTCTTCCCTGGTGCAAACCTGGAACTGCTCTGAGTCTGCAGAAATGGAGAACTGGTCAGACACCTGCCCAGACAACTGCTCCACGTCTTTTGTTCATTGTTGACCTTCCCAGACCTTTAAATATTCAGCACATCTAAGTCACATGGTAAGCCACAACCTCACACTGCCTTGTATCAATATATACCAGTTAGGTGTAGTACTATCCTGAAGTTCCCTCAGGAATGCAAACCTTTTCAGGTGGATGTGTGAGAGAGCAAAACAGATGTGCAGGATTGCCTTGAATTTTTCCTAAGAGACGATAGACATGAAAAGCTGCCACCTCTTGTACATGAAAGCCATTGGCCAAATTCATTCTAAGTGTAATTTAATTGATTGCAGTACACTGCAGTTCAATCAGCTGCAATAAAGTTAATTGAATGCCTCCTAAGAAATGTGACTTAAGCCAAATGATTCAAAATAGTAACAGGTACTGATTAATGGAGACAATTAAGTTAGAAATATTAAAAAAAGCAAAGCTGGCCTAGCTGTCTGAGGATGTTACTGGCACCTGCTCTGTTAGGAGGGTGGAGAGAACAGGGGGGGAAACAGCTAGCTGGGCTGTTAGCAGTGTGGCAAAGGAAGAAAGGATTAATACAAACTAGTCACACCTAAGATGGAAATTAGGGGGGAAAAATATCCTTTTTGGAGGTTCCAGGCCTAACAGGAATGACAGGGACAAGGAATCTTAAGAAGTTAAATTCCAAGATGATGCTTGGCTAAATGTTAAGAAACAAAATATGTGATGCAGTTGCCATGACTACAAAGGAGTCTGGAGTGGATGATGCCTCTTCATTCCAATGCTTCTAGCAGAAATAGATGTTCCTAAGTGCAGCTGAAGATTTGCAGTACTGGTGCTTCTCAAGGAGATGAAGAGATGCAGGCTAAAGCCTTCCTCGACAGCATGGCTCAGCTGTCTGTAGGCAGAGCCCAGACTCATACTGCAGAAGAAAAGATTTTTGCCACTGAAATGAAAGGAAAAGTCTGTTGCCTGGCTGAAGCAGCCCTGCAGATCCTGGGTTTCAGCAGGGAGGCTTTCCTTCAGGCTGTCCTGCTGCCCTTGCTGGGAGCTAGCATCAGGCACTACACCTTCCCTTGCCATGGGAGCTGCAGGAGAAAAGGCACAATATTCCCCTTACATAAATGTCCCCTTATGGGAACAGAATGAAATAAAAAACCCCAAGGCATTGTATCTCTACAGGGTGTTTTTCTTTAGATATGCTGCATCTTGTTTGTTTATTATAATATTTGAGCTTATGCAAAGAATTTGTACTGTGGCAATGTTCCTAATGATCTGGTACATTGTCTATAATTCATGCCTAATTCTTTTTCTGGAAGGTTGTTGGTACTTCCCTTAGGATACTTTTTGTTTTGAAGAAACCCCAGAGAATTACAGAATTGCTGAGGTGGGAAGTCACCTCTGGAGATCACCTAATCCAATTCTCTCCTCACAAGTTTCATCTTCTTTACAGCCTCCCATGCATTTAAGGGCACCAATCCAGGAAAATCTATGAGCAGGTAGATTATTATGAAAAAACAACTAATGCAAGATTTCAACTGGAGTTTCTGTGTGCTTGTATCCCTGACTCTGTGAAGCTTTTTTTTATTATTATTTTCTTTTTAGTAGTGCCCTTTAGGTCAACAAAGTACATGAAGTATCTTCAGTATATTTTACACTAAATTAGATTAAATGGAATATGGTCAAATACTACTAAAAATCAGAGACGTTTG
This sequence comes from Florisuga fusca, assembly GCA_038090715.1. NCBI lineage: Eukaryota > Metazoa > Chordata > Aves > Apodiformes > Trochilidae > Florisuga > Florisuga fusca. Next base: position 878,970 of record JAAWXA010000027.1, read on the forward strand.
TGCTGGATATCAGAATGTAAACTAAGTTCCAGTTTCTCTTATTAAATTGTCAGGAATTTTCCAGAGACTGTTCAATGCCTGTTTCAGGACCTGTTCAAATCAGTGAATAGTTGAGGCCCAATGGGCTGGAGCCATCTGCGTGTTTGTACAAGCCTCTGGATTAAGATGTGAATAATTGGGTTTACAGATACAGATTCATAAATCAATTTTCATTATGGGACTAATTTATATATTGTATTATTACCTTCTATTTTAATCTAAGACACAGATTAAACTCGTGCCAGCTTTTTGAGACAATGAATCCTGACATTATTTCTGGTTAAATGCATTTTGTAATTACATAAAATACCATATAAATCCAAAGCAAGTTTTGCATTTGAAGCTTTTTGGATTGCCTCCTCATTTGGATCTCCAAACTCTATTAACAAATGTATTTTTTCAGTCTTTCTTGTAATACTCAGGGAAAAGTACATTGCCAAGAGAATTTGTTACAATTTTTTTTGCACAGAAAGCTTTCTGGGTGGCCTTTACCTTCATGCTGTTTATGTGCTTGCTGATGATGCTGGATTACAGTCCTGACAAGAGAAGGAAAGCATGGGTAAAAGCATTAGCATTTAGAATTAATTTAAGGGGCCTAATATAAAGGAAATAATAGGATTTTTGACAATAAATATGCTTGTGGAGTGCAAATTTTGGAGATTGTCTAAGTCTGACATCACAAAGAGTTTAAGGCCAGCACAACCAGTTGCTGACTTAATAAATGACTTAAAAGTGAATAAAACAGCTTTGCAGCTGACCTCTGGTTAGCACTGTGGATATAACAAGGGGATGAAGACTAACACTGTGTCTTTCTTTGGCTTACGTCCTGGTCTACAGAACAAGAATACTTCACAAATGGGAAATTTATACTGGTTTGGGGTTAGCCAGTGGCATGTGCACAACTGTGTAAGGACTTGAAATGCAGAAGTATCCTTTAAGCCTCCAGAACTCCTGGTGTGCCAGTTCTTCTGCAGGTACAAATTGTCATTGTGTTCACACATGTTGTGTATTTACAGAAAATGGTGGATTTTGAAAGCGTGGGCAGTCAGGGGTTTGTAAATGTGTGTAACAGATTTGGGGCTTTGTTGTTTTCTCAAGTAGTTCAATGATGGGAAGAGCTTCTGAGCAGCATATTTTGACAGAATGTGTGTTCATAACTGCAAGGTGAATTTGTTCCCTTTTTCACCAATGCAGGGGGCATTCTGAGCCAGAATTACTGAGTTTTCTGTACTTGTTTACTGTTGAAAATTATTGACTACTTTTTTCACTGTGAGAATATTTAGGTAATAGGAGGATTAGTATGATGCATTGAAGAAATAAAGGGGAGGGGTTTATTAATAGAACAAACTCTGCAAAGGTCTCTTTCTCTGGTAGTGTTTTTTTCTTTTGCACCTTCCTACGGGAAGGCTGCTCTGGTGAATATGTTCCAGCTCATGCATCTGCTATCCTACAATGTGCAGATTATATTTTATTTTATTTTGGTTTGGTTTATTTTATTTTATATATTTTTTTTATTTATTTTTCAACCCATTGCATAGTTATAATTCCAGGAAAAAAAAAATGCTTTTATGCAGCCTGTCCCATTGGGTATAAAACCTACCCAGGTATCTCTAGGACACTCATTAACTAACTCATTTTTTTAAAAATCCACATTTTTACATAATGATAATTTGGTTTTTCCTGTCCTAAGTGTGCCCATGGAAGTAAACTAAATGCATGTATTTACAGTGTGAAGCCTGTAATCAAGTTTTTCCAGGTGGTGGGGTGTGGCAAAAGAATGGAGACTCACCCAACTGTAGCTTCTATGGGGATGAAGTACCAGAAAGTATAATACATTCCTTCATTTTCTCTAAAATATGGAAGTACCCATTTATTTGAGGGGTGGAGTGGTAATTTAATCTTCAGGAAACAAATACCAAGGCAATTTTCCTCCTGATCTTCCTTTATCTTCCTGTAGGCAGTACATTTACTGGGTGTGTGGATATAACTGTACATGAAACAAATCATTCACAATGTTTTGTACCTCTGGGCAGCATCTGTGTGGCTACTCTGACTTCCATCTTGCCGTAGTCTTCTCTCCTGCTGCATCCTATTTAAGCTCTTTTGGTGCCTTTGAGTTTACCTAAAATGTCTTTGTGAAAATAGAGAAGGAGAGAATCTCCCTGCTTGTCCTGTGCTGGTGGCAGTCATTTGCTCTCCTTTGTGCTCATGGCAATCATCTCACGTTAAATACTCCTTCTGCCTTTGTCCTCTGCTCCTGCCTTTGTGCCTTTTTCCAGCTGAAGTGCATCTCTTGAATTCACCCATCAAATGACTTTACTGCCTTCCATTCAGCTTCACTCTAAACCGTTTTCAACCCTACCCTATCTTTTTCTAACCTTCCACTTCATAAGCTGTTGTCATTCTCTGTGCCCTTGTCTCTGATGTTATCGGGGCTATAAGGCTGTCTGAACAGGAACATCTTTTTCTTTGTAAAGTTCAGGAGCAATTTATGATGTCGTGGGTGTTCATATATCCTCCTTTGTATGGAAAGCTCTTTCATGTAAGGAATATTTCACACAGGCAAAAAAACCAACCAGTTGATTGCTTGATGAATATTTTGCTCTTGGAGACCACATCATTTGTTATTCTGGAATAAAGTTTCATGATTTTTATTGGGTTCTGTTTTAGATGTTGCTATGTATAAATGCTCAGTGAGATAGTCAGAGGGGTGGACCTGGGTATTAACAATAGTGAGATTTAGGACTGTCAGTTCTTTGTCTAGAGGTTCACACAGGGTTATTTTACATGAGGTTGATGTGGTAGAAGCCATGTGGCTGAGAATTCTCTTAAGACATTGAATTACAATGCATTGCACACTACTAGCAAATTATTTAGTCTGGGAAAATTGTCTACTCTGAATTTTTCTTAGCTGTCTCCAGCTTGCTCTTAAGTCCTTTGTTTCCTGTCTTGTAATGTCCTGCTCTAAAAAAACTGTACATTGATTAGGAAAAGTGAAAAAACCACTGAGATGTATGGAGTTGAAAAGTTTTGATATTCACAGCAGTGTTGTTCCTTTTTAAACACTTCAAGAATGTTTCATGCATACCTGAAAAGTCAAATCAGTGTGAGGTAGCTCAGGCTTCCAGTTTAGGCTGTTTTTAAAAACACATTTGGTGTATAAAGTAATACTATTTCATAGATTATTCCTCAGATTCTCTCAAATAAACTTCTACCCCACTGCCTAGTTTGAACAAAGTGATAATCAAGTATGAATTTCAGGATCATAAAGTTTCGTTGCTTTTCCAGAGGCTTGGGAATACATAGAGGAGAGTTATTGAAATTGTTGGCAGTCCCAAGGGACAATTTGCCCAGCTTGTGGCTTGTTGGATGACCAGTGCCCATTGATGTAGCACAGAACCAGGCACAGCACATACCTGTTTCTGTAATCTGTTTTCACCTGTTTATGATAAACATGGGCAAGGAAGTTCTGTGCAGGAAAGTTTTGGAAAAGAGTCAGAGGGAAAAAAAGAACGTAAGGTTTTGCAGTGAAAGGTCTTAGAAAATAAGCTGACAGGTTGGGTTGAAGAAGGGAAAAAGACACAAATTTGTGCCTGCAGCTCAAGTTTGCTATTTTCAATTTATAGAATATCCTTCTGAAATCTTTGCCACTAAAAGCAAAAATATTTTTTTAACGTTTCAAAGAACGTGATTGCATTTAATAGCAAGTACAGGTGTGATTACTAAACTAATTGGCAGAGGTGAAATAATTTACTGATGATATAAATTTATCTTCTTCAGCTTGTTTCTGAATCCTAGGTGAGAGGCAGTAGCCATTCCCCCCCTGCCAGAGCTTGGGGTGGAAGCAGAAGTACAGTCTCATCAAATTATTCACACCTGAAGAAGTTCTGCTGAGTAATTCCAGACAAAAATTATCAAACAAACCTGCTACAACTCTGGTGTCTTACTATTTGATGACCATTTGGTACAGTCATTTGGCTTATATATATAAAATACTCAAGAAATGAGAGAATCTGTCTCTGAAATCCTAATTCATTACAAGCTATTGTATCTTATTGCTTGTAATCATGCTACAGTTTTACCCACTGTAGTGCTAAAGATAGTGAAGATAAGGTACAGCTCTGCTGTCATTTCATGATTTTTGTTATCAAGTATTTCTCTCAACTCTTTGAGTTAAATAATCTCCAGATCTCCTATCAGTGTTTTTTATTTTTGTAACGGAAATCTTTTTGGTACCAGCTTTTAAAACTGTGCCTTTTAAACAAAGCTGCTGTAAACAGTCTTTTACAGGTTCTGTTTCTGAGACAGCTTTAAAAAATGTGTTGTATGTATTTGCTCTTGCTGTAGATGTGAAATATCATTGCACACAACAATGTGAACAGATGGTGGGCTGCATAAGCTGTTCATCATTTTACACATTTATCACTCTACACTAATGAAGTGTACATGTCTTTGATTAATATTAAGTTTTGATTTATTTGGAAGTGTCTCATCAGCATTAGGGGTTATCCTGTCATTTATACTGGCTTCTAACCTTTGAATTTAGTTCCAGTAAAGATAGAGGAGATGCATTCTGTAGTTCTTAATTGCATGAACTTTTTTGCTGTGGAAAGCAATTGCCTGGTTGAGGTTTTAATATTGGAAGGAATTTGGTAGTAAATAGATAACTTTGCTAAAATCTTTTAGACAGATGAAACTTAAATGCCATTGGTCCAGCTCCTTGCATACCATGTCTTGGAATTAAATACCAGATGCTAAGAAGGTGTAAAATAGACCAGCAACAGTCCTATTCAAATAGATATTCTTTTATATTCTCCACCCACAGAATGCAAGAATTTGATATTTACCTGCTCATCAGGTCTGGATGTTCAGCACGTGTTCCACCTACATTGCTGCGTATGAAACTAAAAAAGTGTCTCAAAAAGCATCTCAGGCTTACAGACATAGGACATGGATCATACTTTGAGACTTCTGACTGCCGCATTGTATTAAAAATATGGTTTCCCAAGACGCTATTTTATCGTAATGAAAATCGATTCCAAGTTGGAGTAGCTCTGGTTGTGCTGCTTCTTCTGCTAAGTGGCAATAATATTTAATGAGAGGTTTTGCTCTAGACTGTAAATTCTTTTGAGTGAGATGCCCAACCTGTTCAGAATAAATAGAGGAGGCTAAAAACACTTACTTTAAAAATGACTGTTCATTTTGGAAGGCAGAGTGATCTCAGTGAAATATGACTGAGTCAGTTGAATTTTGGATAGAGATCAAACTCCCAGCATGTATTCTGGCAGTATCTCTTCTCCACTGATTCCATTCTTCTCTTTTATCTTCAAATTGCACATGCAGCATTTCTGTCTTCTGTGCTGCTATCATTCAGCTTTAAGATAACTTTCAGTGACTTTGTATAGATTGAATGAATAAATAAATTACAATTATCCCTGCCTATTTACAGTTTTTAGGCCTGCAATGTCTTCTGTCTCTATTAATAATATTATGGGAAGATGTATAGAGCAAAAATTATGAGAGAGCACTAGGAATTACCCAGAGTATACATTTTAAAGTTTAATGTTGCAGTGCAGTTTAACATGTAATTGGTTTGGCTGTAATAAGTGGTCATATAGCTAACTCCTTTTTTTCCACAAAGACTCCCTTGGACTGCTAAGGCTCTGTTGCCTTTGCTTCCAGGACATCAGACCAGATGCTGGGGAGTGAGCAGACTGTATATAATAAGAGAACATCTCCTGAATGTGAGGATTTATTTCAGGAGAGAGAATCTTTGTTTCTGGATGAACTGGATAGAAAAGCTTCTTAATATATTATTGATTATGCTAGCATAAAATGCATATAATTGTTTGTGGCTAATGCAGTCATGAAAAACGAGTATCATTTAAGAAATATTTTTAGTGTATGAAGCGTGGAGTTGTAGCACACTAATTGTTGGAAATAAAATATCTAAAGGGAGAGATTTGGTTGAACTCACTAGCTTTTTTTAAAAAAAAACTGGTAATTATGAGTAAATTAGTTACGTATTTCATGAAGAGCTAGCTTTATTTTCCTGCTACCATCATAGCTACTGCTGTTTCCTAAATATGTTTTTTTTATGAAGAGACAGTAATTAGAAATTCTCTATCTTCCTATTCTTTTCCACCTTCAGTTTTCAAAGCTGGAATAACAGATGTTTTCTGCATTTTGATCTAAAAGACTGTTTTTTTTCTTTGCAGGTTAATAGTGAGAATGTAGTGAAAGTTGGCCACAGACAGGTGGTGAACATGATTCGACAAGGGGGCAATCACCTAGTTCTTAAGGTTGTAACAGTAACCAGGAATCTTGATCCAGATGACACAGCTAGAAAGAAAGGTACACATTTCTCTTTTCGTAATGGAGTGGTTTGGTCTTGCTCTACAGAGAATGTACACAAAATTACTGTTTTACAAATTCTGATTTATAGATTTCATTTTTAAAGTTTGAAATTCCCCTCTCTTAATTTAGAATAATTTCATTTTGTTGTCTTATGCATTAATATGTGGCCAAAAAAAGTGTAATATTCTCTTGTCATGCTTGCCATTAAATTTCATCTTTATAGAATTTTATGTATTCATGTTTGGAATTCTTGTAGTAAAATTTCTTGCAGTAGTGAGAGGGAAAAAGCACAAAGAACAGGTTATCTTTTATTAATTAATTCCAAATGTACTTGAGATGAGTTTAGTTTGACTCCTGCTGAAATCAGTGAGAAGTTACAGTTTTGCACAACACGTATCTTAGGAAGGACTTCTGCAAGAATAAGAGTAAACAATGTGTTTAGACTGAAATTCTGTTAGGAAAAAAGTACATTTTCATGGGTAAATTCCTCAAGATTAGTTCTAAGTACTGGGGTTGTTCCAGCCAGGGAAAATCCTTCCTCCTCCCATAAGCAGAAAACACACACAGCTTCTTTTTCTGCCAGTTGGCTGCTAGCAAGAAGCAGCTACTCCAAGAGAGGTTAATATAGCATCATGTGCCACAAAGACTTGGCAGGACAATTTTCTTTCTGCCCGGGTGTTGAGAGTTTTTAATATTAATTTAAATGGACATTATGGGGTAAACCTATATCATAAGATATAAGAAGTCAGGACACCCTCCTAATTACTATTAATCAGAAAAGATTCCTTCTGCTGAATGGTGTTCAGTACAGCAGCATTGCAGTTTAGAAAATTCCTCTTTGGCCAGGAGTAAAACTTGGTCTGCACTGTGAGTGTACTTGACATCTATCTACTTGCTTTAAAAAATCATACTAAAGAAACTTTTCACTGCCATTTGGGATGGGTTATATTGGCCTTAGAGAGAAGTACTGTTATACACAACCCAAAGGGAAGTTGTTTCCATAAAAGTAAACCCAGTTCTTTGTCATCTTTCCAGAGCCTTCTACTAATAAGGTGTCATTTGCAAAAACCAGTCACTTTTGAATCTTGTCCTTCTGTGATGCAAATTGGGAGCTTTTCGTGTCACCTGGTAATTGCTGTTGTACTTTGGGAGTTGTGTGGAAGGATTTTCTTGCCATCCACCTCCTTTTTGGTGAGGCCAGTGTCAGATATCCAGCCTCCTTCAACAATCTGGTGCTTTGGGCTGTTTCCCTCACGGATTTGTTGGCACTTCTCTTGTTGGGAGAGGGCAGACCTCAGGCTGAAGTCAAGATGTGCAGTACTTACGCATCCTGATATCTGACACTGAACCTGAGCTTTATTTTTGGTACACACTGTCATTCAAGCCTCTGTAAGAAGGTGATGGAGCTTGACAGGGAAAGGATTATGCTGACATGGTGGATATAAGGGATATGAGAAGAAGGTTGTTTGCTTCTTTCCTCCATTGCTCTTTCTCACCCACAAACTGCTTTGGTACCTTTTGTCAAAATGATGTAGCCTGATGTATAGAATTGACCAAAACACTTAAAAGAGTCCTTAATTTTTGCTGGTGTGCCAGAGCCATTTCTGTTTACTGGAAATCTCCAACTTTCCTACCAACACTGGCACAGCCTCTTCTCATGTTACTCTCCTTTCTGACTGCCAGAAACGTTGCTTATCAGGGTATTAAAACACCTGACTTAAGTTGCTGTGGTAAATGATCACCTTGATAATTTCAGATCATATTTATTCTAAGGATCACGTGTTTTCCCTAGTCTCACCACAACCATTTAAATCTTCTTTCTTGAACTTCTCAGATTTGACAGCTTCTTCAAAGATGAAATTAGTCTGGCAGCGATTGCCTGGTCTCTAGGAGATCTTAAGCTCTGTACATTTCTTAGAAGGAGGGGCACAACTGCTGTGAGGCACTTGCTCTAGGAATTCTTTTTCCTCCTGAAAAGTGAAGTGCAGTTATTTAGCTTTAAATGTTTCTGTGTATCCTGTTACATAAAAGCTTTCTGATGTGTCAAACCACCTACACAGAAAGTAGGAACGGTATCAATTCTGTACATGAAAAGCAGCTCAGGGTTGTTTTCCTCCGCATGTGTGTTTTAATATAACCTTCCTCAGTGTGCCATATTCTTGTAAATAATTGTTAAGTTGTTTATGTGAGTTTGAGAGCTGTGTATTTACTTACACTGTGTTTCTGTTTCATGCAAAGCCCCACCACCTCCTAAGCGAGCTCCAACCACTGCACTGACCTTGCGGTCTAAGTCAATGACCTCAGAGCTTGAAGAGCTTGGTAAGAAAGTGTTTTTTGACAAGCATGCTGGCATAATAGAAGTGTAAAAATATGCATATATATGTATGTATGTTAAACTGACTAAAAGGAACTGCACTACGTACAGTATATAGAACAGAAAAGATTTTTAAGAATGCTGCATCTTTGGAGAGTTCCAATGTGCATGATTTGCATGAATAATTTTTCTTTAAACTTGTGCCTTTACTGCTACGCAAGAGAATGTTGAGACATTTTATGCATCATCAAAGTTGGGCACATCTACTGAAAAGTAATGCCGTATCATAGTTTGTTAGCTTTGCTTTCTAAGATTTCAGTTCATCTAATATTGTTTTATTTTAAATTTCTGTGGCCTCTCATTAGTGGATAAAGGTAAGCTGCCAGAAGCTGTTGTTAAAAAGCTGACAGTGTTAAAGCAGCCTCAACTTCAGCTCGTTTTCATTAGACTCTGATCTGAAAAAGTGCATATTATGATATCACTTTGACTTCTGTGCATGATATAAACTTAATTCTTCTCACTACTGGTAATAAAAAAGTGTTGAGCATTCAATCTTTTATTTGCTAATTTTAAGAAACGTGATTGTAGATTCCTTTGATCATCCATCTTCTAGAGATGCATAGTTCTTTGGGAATTCTGATTTATTTTATAGAAATGAGGAAAATTAATAGTTCTTTTATTCCTGGTTTTAATGTTAGGTCATTAAAAAGTAGGATTTCTGCAGCTAGACCAATAAATATGTTATGAATGGTTCATATGTAAAGAGAGAAGCCCTGTGCATATTTAAATACAGCTATTACAATAGAGCAGTGTGTTTAGCAAGTGATAATTGGGTATAAAAACAAACGACATCCCTCATTGCAGACTAATCGAGTCTATCATATAGTAAAACCATTTTTCCATGTAATCCTACATTGGTTTAAATACTTACATTTTATAATTTATTTTTTTTTCCTGGCATGGACTTATATGAAGGCCAACTGGAAGGAATCAAAGCCTTGTGACTACTTTTTTTCCAAGGAAGTCAATGTTTTCTGGGGCAGATGGACCCCATTCTTCCTTTAGTGTGTGAAGTCACGTAGCTTCAGTGGGAGTTCTGGCCGACAAAAGGGTGCTGAAGGGATTACAGTCTTCTCCATGGTATAACAACCAAATGAAGACCAAAATGAAACAGGCTGATTATTTAGCTCTAACTGGTGTCAGAAAATATGATTTTTCATGCCAGGAAGTCTAGGAGCCTAACTAAAGTTTTCAGCAGTTTGTGAATGCTCCGTAATTTTTCTTCCGGAATTAAAATGTAAATATTCTTTCCGGAGCCACTTTTTGGATTTGGGTCTTTTGATTCCTTTTACTTTCACGGAGCTCTAGAGGACTGTAAAACTTGACTGGCTTATCAACAAATGTTTCCAAGGGTACAGAAATATTTTCCCTCTTTCATTATCCCCTTTTGCAAATCGCTTTCAAACTGAGGGTATTCTTCTGTTTCTCTTCCTTTTCAATCTCACATAGTTGATACTGCTCTTAAAGCAGAAAGCAGAAGCACTCTTTTCTAGGGGAAAGTGGCTTATCAATAGTAAAGTCACCTCTGCAGTGAAGTCCATAATGTTTTAGCTTTGTCACCCACCTACTCATGCTACAGTACTTGATCTGCTTCTCTCTCATGGGCTGGTAGAAACCAAATCTTGTGACTAGCAGCCACAGGACGTACGTAAATCTTTAAGCACATTTCCCTTCCATATCTTTATCCAGACGGGGCATATATTACAGTGGCTTTACTGTTCTGAAGAACAGTCCTGAAGCCTGTTCCAGAAGCCTGTGTCCCCTAATAAAGCTGTAATAATAGTAGAGCATGGCAGAAATTTGTCTTCTTCCTAAACAAGACTGTAAATACTAGTTCCCTGATACTCTGAACAGTTGCCACCCTAGCAAACAATATGACTGCTGTTATAAATAACATCTGTGGTCCACCTATTTTAATATTTATCCTCTAAAAGGGTTATTTTCAGGAGGAATGATAATCCTTAAATTGCACATTAAACAATCTTCCAAAAAGAAAATGTTCTCACCATCATCAGTTAAAATTTGTCTGCTGACATAAACCACAGATTGTATGTGTGTATTGATATAGAATTTATATATCTGTATGTGTGTGTATCTTGGACATCTGCATGAACTATGAGAACACCCACATTTTTCTATCCATTAAACTATCTAATGAATAATCATTGTTTGCACATATGTACAAACTAAATAGAATTTACAAATGAACACTGTGGATGTTCTCATCAATATATACGTGTAATTTTTTTCTTAGCTGAAAAAGCTCATGGTCTCAATAATGTCTCATGGCAAAGAATTCCACAGGCTAATTATGTGCTGTGTACAGATGTATTTCCTTTTTATTGGTTTTAAATGTGATGCCTTTAATTTTATTGAATGTCCCTTGTTATGTAATAGAAGTAAAAGAGAACTAGAAATTCCCCCTTTTTTTTTCCCCACAGAGAATATATTTTTGTAATTTCTCCTAGTTAAGTCAAACAGTGTCATTTTTTAAAAAAATAATTCCTACATCTTGCAGTCTTGACAGTCACTTCCTTTGCCTGGCTCTGAACTCCACTTATGGGTTTTTATTGACATGTTTTTAGCTACTCCTTTCTCTGTAATACTGAGTAGACCATCTCAGTCCTCTTTCTGATGAGGAAGGGCAGATTACGGGTGCTATTGATTCCTTTCCACTTCATTCTGCAAAGATGGGAAATGCCCAACTATCCTAGGTTGAAAGGCCTGGTATCAGTAAGTTACCCCAATTACTGCTTTAAAAAAAAATAGGTAGAAAAAAAAAATTGTGCCTGTATTTCTTAGATCTGCAGGGGAGCAATTTTTTACACTGAAGGGAAAAAGAAGCCCTGGTAAACTGTGCTCCTGCCAAGCTGTTGATCTGCTGGAGTTTGATAGATACATGCATGGTAGAGACTAGAAGGGAGAGACTGACTTCTGAGATGGCAGAAAAATGTTTATGCTCAAAGTGACAGACAAGGATTTAGCATTTAAAAATTACCTTCAGAATTGATTCACAGTTCATTCCCTTTCTATTTCCAAGCTTCGGTACGGAAGAAGAAGGGTAAGGGGAAGCATTTTGTCTCTTGTTTAACCTGTTTCTCACCTTTCCATAGTGAAGGATAATAACATAATGTAAATGTTGGCATATGGTCCAGTTTATTTTATGGTGTCAAATGTACATTAATTATTCTATATGTTTTTTAGTTATTTAGTTAATAAATTGCAAACACACTAAGAACTCAAACAGAAGACTACATTTGAAAATATTCCCCACATTTCTTCCTTTTGTCTCCTTTCCTTCATCTTGCCTTTTTTTCCTTCTTTGTATCCAACTCTTTTCCAAACCCCTCCATATCATCTCCTCACAGTTACTGTGCTAACTGGCAGCCACAGAGAATATGTGGCCAGTAACATACCCTCAGTGTAGTCCTATGTTAGTGATTTCACTTGTCTTTTTAATGGCCAAATGTTCCTCCCATGACCACACTGTCTCTGTCTCAGGAAATAGGGATCTTGCACACAACACTTGAACTTTTAACCTGGAGAAATGCTGCTCTGCACAATTTTAAGTTTTCAGCATAACATCTCCCACGCTGTCCCGTATGCATGGAGTGCCCTCCCTGAACTGATTCAGAAGGCCACTACCTTCTCCTTGAAATCTCTCCTAAAGACCCATTTTCCCCTATGATCCCTATTAAGCAAAAATCTAAGTATTGATGGCTAGGCAGAGGGGCAGGTAGAAATAGTGGTGATCTTTCAATAGGTTTTATAAATGTAATTGTATCTACATGTATACAAAGTTTGTTTGTGTTCAGCTGTATTTTTCCATACTCTTGTGTGTCATTTTGCTTTCTTAGATTGTAAGCTCTCCTGAGCAGGGACTGTCATTTACACCTTTCCATGGTGTCTAGCCCAAGGAAGAGTCTCAAACCTCTGTGAGCCCCCAGGTGGTAGCTGGTAAAACAGTCTAAGTCCTGCTCCTTGACAAAGTCCAGTGTCACAGCAAGGAAAGCAAGGCTCTAGGCAGGGTCTTCTCTCAACAGGGAAGCTTTGACTTTTTAGTGTTGAACAGGACAAAATCGGGTTATTTTCCAGTCTTTATTTTTCTGCTCTTTCCTGACCTCCTTTCAGGTCAGTAACAGAGTTTCCAGCTGGCAATGTTTTCCATTCTCCATTCAAGAGAATAAGACAGCATAAACCCCATTGCTACATTGGTATTTTTGTGAAAAATATCTTTTGGCAGCATTTTAAAAATCTTTCTAATTGTCCTTGTAGAATCATCTGTCAACCAAAAATTCAGTTTTCTGGGTCACAGGTGAGGGAGGCACTAAGGTGAAGTAATGGCTTTGGTGGTTCTTTTGGACTGGTTTTGTTGGATGTCTTTTGAGCGGAGTTCTGATTCGTTGGGAGGACAGGAGAAGGGAAGGGCAGAGGCTGTACATTGTGTATTCAGGATAGAAAATATGGTGCTTGTTTCAAAAGAGATTGGTCATAAAATCTTTAGGTTCCCAGCAGGCTAGCCTGGGCAGTATTATCATTTTACTGCAGTTACAGAGCACAAATTACTAACACCTAAATTGTGCTTCATCTGTGCCACTGACTTTCTTCTTGCAGTTGTAGCCTAACACAGAGAGAGAGCAACTTCAAATTGTATGTCTGGAGGGGGTGTGTTCTCAGTAGTAAAACCACTTTCTGGATTTTGTGGGATGCTGGGGAGGGGGAAGATGCCTTCTTTTTCTTTTGTAACTTGTAGGTATTCAAGAATAGTTGAACGAGTAAGTTACAGCAACAAGTAAACTAACAGTTAGTTGTGGCAGCAATCTTTTGGAGGCAGTACTTAAGATATAAGTCTGGGTAATACATAGTTATCCCATTCCTAATAAAAAATAACCAAAATATTTATGCGGTGAATTAAAATTAAGGTGTTAAAATACTCTAAAAAGAAAACATTAAAAGAAAATATATTAAATTCCCAATGCAGTTTTTTGGTCATAGTTTTAATCATCACTACGGAAAATAGGTATCATTAGAGTTTCAAAATCAGTATTTTAAAATATTAAGTTTGACTCTATTCATTAAAAGTTTATGTGGCTCATGAAGAGCTTGCTTTTAAAAGTTTTTTGCCTTCAGTTTTTGTTTCAACTTGTTTATTGATAGCTACTTCTTGTGGCTGGAGAACTTTAAATTTATACAGTACTTAAGGAACATATCCATAAACTAAGATCTGTGAATGTCTAGATACAAGATGTGACAGTTTTGTGCTCCTTAGGTTTTTTTTTTACTGCAAGGAAATTGGTTTCATTTAGTGAATAATTTGGCCCTTTCAGTGAATGCTAAAGTGGACAGTGTTTAATTTTAAAAAACAAATATAAAAGTCTTTTAAGAGAAAGTACAAAATCAGGAATGGACTAGGCTAAATTTTCATAGTGAAATGCAAATGACAAGATAATTCTCCTGCATTAAGAAGTATTGCTTTGACAGTGTCACACAAGTGTTGGTTGTGAGCTAGGGGAGAGGTTTGTTTGTTCTTACATTTGATATGGTAATCAATATAAAATAATCCCTCTAAGTGTTGATACTGATCTCTGCGTTTTGGTGTGGGCTAAGGTACCAAATACAAATGTAGGGTTTTCTTCCTTTGAACAATTCAGTTGTTAGTACCACCTCTCAGACACAGAATGACTGTGGTATCATCAACACTGAATGTTGTTATCTGGCATCAAGTCTTAGCAGCATTTGAATAGAAAAAATATCAGTTGATGGCATTCAAAAGAAATATTATTAGCTCTGTCTGCAATAAGCATTCACACTTCATCCCATTCCTGTTGTCCATTGTTTCAAAGGTGGCACATTCTAATGGCATCTGAAACAATGAAATTGCAGAGCAAATACATATAAAATGAATGCCAGCCAGCAGGTTAGCTTACAGTGTCATGTTATGTTTGAAGAAACCCCTCGCAAAGACGTCTGGGTTCAAAAACCATTTTAAAATTTCATTGTGGTGGAGTTGATGATGGAGATTTGTCTGCAGGAAACAATGGAAATACCATCAAAGCAACTTCTACAGCACTCCCAACATCGACTCCTTTGATAGTTTCCAGCATCTGCAGTGCTTCTATGTAGGAAGAAGTTTTTCCCATCTTCACCAAACACTGTATATTGGAAGATAAGAGCAAAAGGCATCAGGCTTCATGAAGAATTCTGGAAGGGTATCCTTGTAAGTAATAGATTTGCATTATGTATTTGAATTTCTAATGCAATAGCAATAGAGTAATAAGATCAAGGTTGTCTCAGGTTGTCATTTGTCACAAGCATAATGCGGTGACTCGGGATAGAATTTGTGAAGCATATACATGAAAAAATAGAGGTTCCATCTTTTTGTCAATGTAGCAAGGTAATAGGTGTTATGACTTGAGTCTAACTTGTGGAGAGTCCACGATAGTGTGAGAAGTTATTGGATGAGGACCATGGCTGTGACATAGGTGTTCTTGAAACACTTTGTATTGCAAGTTGCCATGTTTCAAGGAGAACGATGCTAACCCTATGTTTTCCAGTGAAAAAAAATCTGGCACCTAGCTGGCAGTGTGCTGATTAGCAATTTTTGGCACAGAATCTAAATTCCTAAGTAACTCTCAGTAACCCTGCTTCTTCAAACCAGGGTTTATGTTGCTTGAGGTGGGCAGCTTCAAGTAGCATTTTGAAAATACTGGGAATCCTGAGCAGAAGTCAGTTAAGTCTGTGTGGATGTTGTTCTCATTTACACTAGAATTATTTTGAATTTATCAATTTATTGTCAAGTATGTAGCGCCCTTTCATGATACTTGTTTTTCTTTACTGCAGGGAAGTAATTGAAAAGGTTTTCAAAACCTTTCTGCATCAGCCAAACAAGACAATGGTATAAAAGAAGTTGGAAAAGGAATTGTAAGTGTTTAAGAAAATGTGGGGTTTGTAGCATTTGCAGACAGATGATTTAAATATGTTGGCACATGTGAGTCTTGCTTCCTATACTCAGATTTTATTAATTTAATATATAACCATATACTCCAAATCGTGAGTGCTCAAGGAAAAGTAATAATTGCATGTGTTTCCCCACGTGGTACAGTGAGGGCAATGGAAAACTTTTTCAACGCTTTTAATGTGTTCTCTCTCTTTTTCAGGAGCCAGGGAGATGAAGGACTTATCTCCCTCATCTCAAAACTCCCCTTGCTGCTATTTCTCTTATTTTTTCCTTCAAATGTTCATATAACCATGTTAAGTAATTTCTAGCATAATTACAAATAAATATTTTTAGATAATTCATCATAGTTTGTTTGGTTTTTCCCCTCGGTGTAGAAGCGTGAGAGTAAGTGTAAGAACAGAGAAGGCTGCAAGTGTCTTAGGTCCTTCACCTTTCCTTTTTGGTTTCTTTTCATTGATTGTCTTTCATTTGTGACTAGGCCAAATTTTCAAATGCTGTCTCTTAAACAGAACGTCAAATTGCCACTTAAATTCTACCTGGCTTGCAGGGTAGGAGTGGGTATTGACTATATTCTCTGCTTTGTTTTTGTTCTTAAACAGAAACCACTGTTAGACAATGACCATTCCTCTTTCAAGGTAGGCTGAATTATAAGGCTTCAGGATTGCAGGTTCATTTTCAATGCCTGTATAATTATTTCATTAATTGAACATACTGTTAAAGAGCTGGTACTTGAAAATTGTATCTACAGCAAGAATTTGAACAATCAGTTTTCTGCCTTCTTTAAAATTACTCTTCATGGTGTGATTGTAATATGTAAATGTGACTTGTCTGTATTAATGTGAAGATATTTTTAGCCATAGAAACACAAATAGGACTTTCTTTCAAGAAAGTTTTGATAGTTCCTTATTGTGAATACCTACAAATCATTTTCATAACTCATGTAATGGTATTTATAGATCCTTAGTATTAAATGATTCATTTTAGTCACTAAGTAGTTTTTATGTTTTACTAATTCATTTTACATAATTTTCCCTCTTTTGGATTTTAGTGTACTTTGCAGTTTACAGTATCCCAGAGAACACACAAGTGTTTTTACTTATTTTTCATAGAGGCTGGCTTATGTTTTTGACTGTATTGCAAAGCACTTTTGTTATTTCCTCATTATGCTAAGTCCTAAGGTAATATTTTCTGCCTGTTGTTTGCAGTATGGTACATACGTGGTTTTGGCATTGTGATTTAAGCACAGGCCTGAAAATTGTTCACTTGGGATGGGGCTGGAAGAGGTTAATTCCAGATTAAAATATGCTTGTGGTGGCAGATTTATGAGGATTAGCCTATCTGTCTAAATGAAAACTCAAATCATTCCATGTCTGTATATTTTGAACTATTGATTTACATGACATATCTGTAGTCTGAACTTATTTTTACTTTCCTTTAAATCTGATGATCATAAACAAGAGATTTGGATTTAAATCTTAACTGTCAATATTCTTACTCTGAAACAATGCTTCAGCTAAGGTTAGTCTTTAAATTCTTAGCATGATGTTGAAGGCCTACTTACATTTTACCTACTTTTGGTCTTTGACAAGTTTTATACATTTATTCCTATTTGGGTAGCTAAAAAGAAAGACATTAGTCTTACAGTGGGCGTAACTAATGATACCAAGATCCATTTTTAACCATCTGCAAATAGGAGTCACCTATTTTTCCCCAGAGGCACTGGAGATTTATTCATCAAGTACAATTGCTCCTATGCCATGCAACATGATTCTATGAACTTCTACAGGCTGATCAAGCTTGCTTTGAAGATCAGTAGGTTCTCATCTTGCTGCTGCCACCCCATTAGCATTGGAAAGCTGTTCTAGAATTTTGTTTTCCTCTGCTTCTTTGAAAGCATTTTCTATATTCCCATACATACTGTTCGCCCACATTGTCCTTTATGTAGTTTCCCCTACTAACAGACATTCACCTTGAAGTATTTCTCAACTTACTTCCCAGCTATTTTACAAACTAAGCAGGGCAAGGTCTTCTGAGGTGATAAAAATCTAAAAGGAATACAAAGTAAATAAGTACACCTACTTGTTTTAGATACTTCTTTTTTTTTTCAGATATGCAAACTTAAAATTATAATCACTCCTTGTCTCTAGCCTAAAAGCAGTCCACTTACAGGTAAAAAAATACAGAAATTTTAAAAATCAATCTGTAAGATGAAAGCAACACCAGACATATTTCTGTGTAGTTTAAATGAATCGCTCTGAATTTTTAATAAGAACACAGAAAAACTGCCCCTTTAGTTTTAGTTTCTGCAGATTATTGACAAGGCAACAAATTTTATCAGCTAATGAAAGAAGTGAAACTAAACTTGCAAATTCATATTTAGGGAAGGCAATGGAACAAAGTATGTGTATATGCAGTACCTGACATTAAGGGCTATGTGCCTGGCACACCAAGGAAGAATGAATGTCCTGTGTTCCCATCACTTTTCAAAAGGAAAAATACAGGTGCCAAATATTTGACTGTGGTTGACTGCAGATGCTAGAAAAGGTGGGTGATACTACAGCATAAAGGTGCAACTGGCACCGTATGAAGTTTTGCATAACCGATTGCGCCTGGTACAGTTTCTGTCTGTATCTATCTTAGGTATTTACAAGGCACCTATCACCTTGGTACCTAAGCACTTTGAAAAATGCACCCACCCCAGGAGGCATGATGCAGATACAGGCAGAGGCCCAGGTCCAGAGCAGCAGAGGCAGGTCCCAGGAAGCTCCCCAGCTGTGTTACCGCTGTTGTTGAGCTCCTGGCCCACTTGTGGCCAAGGAACATCTCCACCCACCTGTCAGCAGGAAGACGGTACCCCACCCCTCACGTCCAGCTCCACTGGTGGGGAATCTGGAAAGGAAAGATAATGGAAAAGGCAACGATCCAGTAGCAGAGGTGAAACAGAAATGGTGGGATTTCAAAAGGAGGGATTCTTAAAGAGCAGCACATCTCAGGGGAGGGATCAGCTGCCAGTCCAAGTGGCAGGTAAGGCACAACACAGGCATAAGTCTCAAATGTTCTTCAGTGAACAAAAGTTAAAGAAATACCTCTGATGTCTCTAAAGTTTGTCTATATCCAAAGCCCTGCTCTGTTCTTGGCCTCTGTCTCAGTCCTCTATCCCTACAACTGAATCAATGGTTCAGTTCTCTGTGTATCTCAACCCAATAATTGCTGCAATCCTAAATGTGTCTAAGAGCAAACTTAAAGGACTCTCACTGGTAATGTTGTGGTGCAAAGAAACAGCATGGTGTAGCAGTGCTCCAAAATGGTGAACATTCTCATGAACCTAAAGGCCGGAATAATCCTGGCTTCTGATCACCATGTTCAGAACAGGATCAAGCAAACCCCAGATCACCCCTGCAGGTACAAAAGATGGAGCAGTTCTCCTGGGGCCACCAGAAGCAATTGCTGATCTACCACATCAGGCCAAGCTCAGTATCAGCTCACTGCAAAAACTGGTACAGGCAGCCAGATATGGTCTTCACTGCAGAATCAGAGGACCTGCCTAACAGGAAAGAAAGGAAGTTAGCCAGAATTTTGGTGAAGGTTCCCTAGCTAATATAACATGAACCACTTTAATAACAGATCTCGTTTTTTCTTTAAACACAACAGATCAGTGAGGTAACAAAAAAAAAAAAAGGTCTTCAGAAACCTGTGAGTCCTGTGTGGCTTTTGAAAATAACTGCATAGTAATCACAGAGATCAAAGGCTGAAGTTAAGGTGCAGTGGGTCACTGACTTCCTAATGTTTCTACTTCCTTTTAGCCCATATTCATGTGCTTTCTGATTCCCTTACTTGGTCATTTAAGGATCAAAATGGGAGTCATACCCTGTCACAGAAAGGGACATGAGATTAGGAACATGAAGCAAGTCACAGTTTTAGACACTGCCAGTTTTTTGGGTTGTATGTCTAGCTATAAATATAACAATATCTATAAAAGACATAAGGGACCTACTTTGCCTGGAAGTCCTATATGTCACTGAGAGCAAAATGCTGCAGGTAGGAATGGTGTGTAAGGTGGAAACAACTAGAAAGATCAGAGAATCTGACCCCTTCCCTTTGCTACACACCTGGACTTCTTTGTACCTACTGTATCTAAAGCCTGGTTGTTTAAAAAAAAAAAAATAAATTCAATTAACAATTTAAACAAATTAACAATTTAAATTCAATTAACAACCAAGTAAGATCAACCATGTTGTTACAGGGTTTGGTCCATAGCCAGTTCTGACTGGACAGTCTTAGTGCCTTCTCTGGTTTTGGTTTTTTTGTTAAGTCACCCCTTTGCCGAGGGAATGAGGTAAAGGCAGTTAGTTGAGGTAACTCCTTCAGCCAGCTGCAGCCAGCTGGTCAGATTCTCTAGCTGATAAGGACAGTTTCTGGGCAAAGCAAGTTTTCCAGTGCCCCTACTGTACCTGGCACACCTTTTCCACAGCACCAACCTAGCCACTGGTTCAATCATCTTACTAAGATCCAGTCTGAATTTAGGGTGACCTTTGGTCATCAAGGAATGGATTTGTTGGGCAGAGACTGACAGGTTCTTTGAGGTGGTGTCAGTCAGTGACCTCCAGGCAGTTTTCCCAGGATTGCTCTGTAGTGAAAAAAACCTTTGTGTGAGGCTGTGCCTGCAACACTCCCTCGGTTTCCCCATGCCCCATGTCAATGCTTCACAAAGCTGCCAGGAGCTGGAGTTACTTAGAGTTGTTGAACACTTCGTTACAAACAACCACAGTTATGAATATTCCTCCTTTTCATTGCTAGTCAAGTTAAGAAAACCTATACTAAAACCTGTGAGTGTGTTCATAATTCATAAGTATTTTCCAAGAGTTTCCACAATTAACTTTCTGCCCGTGGATTTTCACACTGTTTGCTTGGACTCTTTGTCATTTGTGCTATTGGTTCACCTGTGCCAGATGCTATTCTTTCAGCTCTGAAAGGCTGAAAATGCTGATTGGGAGGATGGCAAGTTGTAAATTTTCATAGAGCATTAAGAACTTTGCAAAAATTTATTACACTTTTTCAAAAAAACTTTTCTGGGCAAGCCTCTGGCAAGTGTGCAAACGTGCACAAATAACAAAAGTGTTATGGTCCCCCTGAATCTGAACAAACTAAACTCAGTGATGCTATTTACAGAACTGTTCATAAATTAATGTGGGGTTTAGAGGTTTCTTTAATTTTGTTTTGCTTTTTTAAATTTAGTTTGGTTCCATTACTTGCCAGTTGCTAGGTAGGCTCTGTTTAGAACACTTCTCAGGAAAATGGAGTTTTTGAATACGGGGCAACTTTCTGATGACATTGTCAAGAAGTACAGAGACATTTTGTATGACCAGTGGCTCTACCAGAACGAATATATCTGATCCCTTATCTTTTTCCAATTTCATAGAATTTAACTGAAATGTGTGTTTGCTATGTGTGGTAAAAATAGGTCCCCTGGTTTTTTGTTCTCTTTTTTTTTTTTTTCTTTTTTTTCATGTGTACTCAAATAGGAAAATGCTGAGAAATAAGTTCATGGTCCTACACTATAGCTGCTAGGAGAGATTTGTTAAAAAAAGGATTCCAGCTGCGGCTGTACTAGACAAAGGGGGAGAAGAATTGTAAAGCAAGAGGCATGTTTTACAGTTAGGTTGACAGACAGTCCCTTTCAAATCTTCATGGAGTAGAAGAGCCAATGATTGCATGACAGTTTGTCCCTGAAATTCATTTTCATTAGGAGCTCATGCCTTTTTACAAACACAATCTCATCCTCACTTTCCATGAAACATGCAACTGGACAGTCCAGCCAGACACAGAGAGAATGTAAATACTTTGAAGTAGTGAATTTGTTAAATGCACAAATAATATCCAGTATGCCAGCATTTTAGAAAAGCATGAGTATATTTAAGGCACACAGAATCCCTTTGAGAGCAGTATAATGTTGGATGCACTTAGTTGTAGAAATGAGTGCTACATTAGGGTAGACAGGTAGTGATAGGAGGAGGGAACCTTGGGTCTATCAGAAGGAGCTTTCCGTTAAAACCGTGTAAAATAAGAATTTCAAAAAAACAAACCAACAAACAAAAAAACCTAACAAAACCCCCTGATTCATAAATAGATCCAGAAGTAGCATTTAACATGACCTCAGCAACACCTTCCAGATGCGAGTTTACAGCTTCAATTGAGTTAACACCTCAATTTAGGTCTGGAGAGTGGCATATAAAGTATTTCAAAGAGCAGAAATTAATCCTTAAAGACTAGCAGTTTTCAAGACTGGGATGCCAGAGGGTAGGCATGACACTGATCTGGCATTCTGACCACTGTACTGTGAGCAGCACAGCAGCAAGCAACAGTCAGCCACTGCTGTTCAGGTCCCAGTCTTACCCCAGCAACTCTTCTCTCAGGTGTCCCTTGCCTGAGTGTAAGGAACACAGGCTCTTTGCACTGCCCTGCTGCAACGTGTTAGCCAGACCACCTCAGATTAATTTCTGATGACCAAATTGCCCCCACCCCTGCCCAAAAAAAAAAAAAAAAAATGAGGTGGACTCATTTTTTTTATCTGAAGCATGAAAAGAGTGAGAGTTACGGCCACTGTAATCAAGGATGATGCTGGGCAGATCGCGCTCTACCATGAGGCGGTGATCGCTGTGGGTGCACAAAGCTTCATCGTTTCTGGCCTTTGGGAGTGCATTTTATGCAGGGGAGGATTTTGAGTAAGCACAAAGATGTCATCCTCCCTGTTAACGTCTCACAATGCCTCTTTGCAAACTAAGCTGCCACAGGGAAGCACTTGCACCCAGATTTTCCACCATGTGCCCGCAGGCAAGGGCAGAGGTAGCCAGGGGAGGGCACAACTAGGTTTATTTTCAGAAGACGATGAGATCCTGGCGAGCAATGCCCTCAGATAGCGTTGCCTACTGTTTGGAGAAGAGAACAAGAAAATCTGGCTAATGTTGGGGAGGGCATTGCTCGCGGGATAAATGCTGTGGACGGCCCCCCTGGTGCTGCAGCAGCCGATTGGGAGAGAGCGCACTGGGGGTGGGGGTGACGTGAGACGTCGGACAAAAGCGAAGATAGCCAGCAGTGCCTCAGAACAACAAAGGGCTGCCCTCAGCCAGTGGTGGAGCACATCTGGCACCCCAGGAAGCTCAATTGGACACTTGGCCCTGAGCTCGTCCCAGGGATTTCTGACTGACACCACTGCAGTGCATAGGTGAGCTTTTTGATAGGTTCACTGACATTTCCTGTCACAGTCACAATGAGGTGAATTGGTAGCTCCTGCCTTGGGATGCAGCATGGCTGTGTGTGTTCTGGGTACAGGACAGTGTGCATTTATTCCAAAAGCTGTTAATAATGTCAACTGCCACATGCCCAATGCAGTCACTAAACTTTAGTCCGCCCTTCCGTTTGCCCAAACACATACACTCTGGCTTCCCAACTGGCTTCTTTCTATGTGTTGTCCAATGCATGTAGATACCTCCATCTGCCTGGCCTCAGATACAGTGGTTGTTGCTCCTCTATTTGATTGCCAGATGTCACTGGGGAACAAGATGGGGAGGTTCCTGGATCCTCGGGGCAAGCCGGTCGTCACCGAGGGAGCTCGCCATCCACACCAGCTGAAGAACAGGAATCTTCGGTGCCTGCCTCTGATGAAGACTCACCTGCCAGGACCACAGAGAGCTGGCAGTGGCCGTTGTCCTCGTCTGAAACGCACAGCAACGTTGGGGAGGATTTTGAGGGATTTCAAACGCCGGCGCGGACTCCGGAGTGTGCCATGGACATACAGTCTCCTGGGGATCAGTCACTCAGTAGGACTCCTCAGTTTGAAAGTGACTCTCCTGAGGAGGAGGGAAATGATGAGATGAATGAAGAGCACCGCGGTGTTGAGCCTGTCCCTAGGGATCGGGGTTGGAGAGGGCAGCCCCAGCTAACAGAGGGAGAGAAGCTGTTGATGGAAACCAACAGTAGGATTGTGCAGCTGCTGGAAAATATCAAGAGGGAGCATGCACAGTCCATGGGTCTCATGTCCCAGTCCATGGGCCGTATGGAGCTGCAGCTGGGCATTGTGGCTACCTCCACAAGAGCCATCCATAACTACCTGTCAGAGATTTTAGCTTTCCTCAAGCAGCCGAGGACGCAGGTCCTTGAAACACGCATCTCCCAAAGAGCCACCCCTCATGTCGAGTTAACCTGTGCCTCGACATGGACTGGTGAGGACGCAGTGGCATCCTCCACTGTGTGCTTACCAGGGGCCGAAGGGACGAGCGACTCTCGAGAACCACCGCAGGCCACGCTGCCTTGTCGCAGCGGCCGGCTGCAGAGAGCCATAACCGAGAGGGCCTCGTTGCCCATGCCTCCACGCCAGGCAAAAGGGGGAGGGAAGAAAAAATAACCACACCATAGGATTTTTAGGGTTTTTTTTAATGTGCCTGTCCTTTTAATTCTTAGCCATAAGGCCATCGGTGGCAGAATTCAACCATTTCCTACATTGGCTAACATTGTATTCTGGCTGACTAGATTAGTCTTAACATTTTGTAGTTTATATTTGCACTGTTAACGATGTGTGCTGCTGGTATTTGAAGAACATTTGCCTCTGTTCTTTCACTTTAACTTCATACGAGCATTTTTTTACTCTGTGCCAGGCATTCATTGCTTTTCTTACAAATACAAGTCATTTCTTGAGGCAGCTGTTTTTTGAGTTTTCTTTCTCCATTATCCCATCCCCTCTGAGCAAGCATTCTGGACTTGGTGGTAAGTATGCAGGTCTTGGCAATACTCGCCTCCCAAACTGTGTTCGATCAGTCTTTGCCTGGTGTTTCTGGCATGCCAGCCTGAGGTGTTGGGGTTAGCCTGTACTGGATCATGATCATTCTTATCCTCTGTGGGTCTGACAAGCTCACTTTCTAAGACCCTCGGTGGAGCTAATCCACATGTCTTGGCTATGTTGTACAATAAGTAACGTTGCCAGGATCATACCTCATATTTATCTTTTGGGGCCTGGATAGTGATGTGCCACCAGATCTATCTAGGCACCCGGCTCTCATTTTCAAAGTTCCTTTTGTGATGGATCTGGTGGTTTGATGGGCAGCATTATAATTTTTCCTCTGAGAGAGTCTGGGGATTTGAAACAGGAGTCACTAAGCAATGTGTTCTACGGGGATAAGAGCCATCTCCTGCAACAAATCTGCTAGGAGGAGACTGTCCCCTGTAATTATGACAGATATTAATTATTTAAGAAAAAGAAAAAAAAAAAAGCAACTGGCCTAGCAGCCAGACCTCTTGAGAATGTAAAAGTCATGACATGCTGTTGGGTACTGTGCTCCTACATCTGTGATTAAGAGCTTTTCATCAGAGATGACTTACATGTTGATAAAATGCAAGTACTTTCTGTGCCTTTAGGCCATCTAATTTCCTGAGGGCTGGCACCCTGAGCAGAGCACGGGTGCGATTGGGAACCCACAGGGCAGATGGAAACACACTTTGCAATAAATTCTTTTATATCTCTTGGTGCTGCCTCTCTCGGGGGAATTTAATATAGTGGCACTCAAATTGCTACATGCATGCAGAGGCATCAGACTGGCTTATACATGTGATATCCCTGACAGTTCTCTGAAAGGATGCTGTTACCAGGAGCCCCTTGAGCAGTGGTAACTACTTATCACAGGTGTAGCATGGCTCCTGTGTTTGACTCTCCACATGCCGTTGCAAGTTCTCGTAAAGGTTCAGAAGAGTTTATATGGCAAAACAGTGATGAATTCCTCCTCTGGCAAATACTAGAATAATTGCAGGCCTAAAAAATCCTCAGCTATGATTATAAACTGTCCAACGAGCCGTAGACTCTTCTTCCCTGTCTTTCTGCCAGATTATTCAAAGCAAAGCAGATAGTAGTTTGTTATTCTACCAGGCAGCCACAAATTGCTCCCTTATCCGTGTGTGTGCGTGCGTGCTTGTGGCTGTACCTTGCTAATTGACTGGTTAAACGAGGAAATGCAGCTGGCATGGCCACCTCCAAAGCAGGCTTTTTCCACTACAGACTATTTCTTCCCTTCCACCTACATCCAGCTGCGTTCCTTTCAAGAACACCATCAGAGGAGTGCTTCTTTGGCCACACTGTTGACACACCTCACACCAAGGTGCAAATTTCTGCACCCCTTCTGTGGCTTTCTTTTTTTTTTTCATATCTCTTCTGTTAAAACTGCTTGTCAAGGTGTCCTCACAGATTTTTCAACACTAGCTTGTAAGATTCCCCTCTCATTGGTATGAGAAATGTGTGCTGCAGAGTATTTAAGATGGCAAGGAGGTTGGGAGAGAAGTTGATTCATAAGCCTGACAAATTATTCCAGGATGTGCGGCCTTTTGAATGTGTTTCTGGTGCCTGGATGGTTTGCACACTGGTACTGTGGATATGGACAACCTAGGTAAAGGCAAAAGCAACTACAAGTTTGTCCCAGTATGCTTACATCTTCCTTCTTTGGGATGAGTTTGAGTGAAGCTCAATACGATTCAGCCAGTTCATTTTCTTGGCCTAATTAGCACGTTTGATGATGCAGTGAGAATGTTTTTTTTTTATTTTCCATAGTGCTTTCACCTCAAAAGTGTGGTGCAGTCGTGGCCAGATGCAAAGACTTTGACAAATTCTGCAGGACCCGCCATGTAGCTGCTGCCATTTAGAATTAATCTTGTTCCACACACTGGCTGCTTCCATAGCTCCGAGTTGTTTTTTTTCTTTTATTGTAGTTTTTAAATTACAACCTCTGCTCTACTTTTGCTTTCTGATCAAAGGCAGTAGAGAAGAAGCTGCCCAGAAGTAGCAGTGCTGCCATTGAAATTAGTACAAGGGGAACCCCTAAAGAGTTCCTTGCAGAGAAGCTTAA
This sequence comes from Florisuga fusca, assembly GCA_038090715.1. NCBI lineage: Eukaryota > Metazoa > Chordata > Aves > Apodiformes > Trochilidae > Florisuga > Florisuga fusca. Next base: position 905,581 of record JAAWXA010000027.1, read on the forward strand.
GCTTTAACCTGCTCTCCTCTTCTGTCTCATAGTGCTTCAGGTAGACTTGGCAAGGCACAAAGCACCACTTGAGTGGGAGCAGCTGTAGGGTGAGAAGTACTGAGAACCTGTCTACAGACAAGAAAGCTGCAATAAAATTCCACAACACAGTGTTGGGGGTTTTTCCAACTGGAAATAGTAGATGATATTAAGAACTGGTACCAACTGATATTTTGGTCAGATCCAAAATTAAGATCTGACTTCTAGTATTGTCGAACAAAATCAGTGCAGTTGGAGGGTATGTATGTTTCATCCACAAATATTTTCATGCTTTTCAAGTGTCTGTCATAGCCTCATCACTCTCCCTGTAGCTTTTTGTTGTCTGAATGGGTATATGGTTACATGTGTCTGTTAAAAATAAAGGGGATCAGCTCTTACATGGTATATTTATATTTCTTATTTACAGATTTTGAGTACCTAGTGCTTCAGTTTCCAAAACTTCCTTCTTTCTGTGTCCCAAAGACCATTTGTTTGTCTCTGGGATGATAAAAAGGGTGGGAGAGACTTAACAGGAAATCTCTGCCCAGTTGAAGCTCTTGGTGATAGATCCCCTGAGTATGCTTCTACAGGTTAGCTGTAGCATTGCTGTACAGCTCAAATGGTCATGGTTACACCATTGCTTTCTGATGCCTTTTGCTGAGCAGAAGTGCAGATGTTTTTCTTTCAGAAGTTCACAGTTTGTATTATAAAGTCTTGCAAAATGTGACTTGAAGTTTGTTTGATTTTTGGAATACATGTGATGATTTTAAGGATTTTTTTCCTTCTCTCCTTCCACTGGATGATTTAAAACACACAAAAATAAAGCAGACCAATGAAAAGAATTGAATGATAACTTCAATTGAAAAAAAAACAGCAACACTACTCTTGTGAGACAGTTTCCAACAGTGTTCAGCTTACTGATCCTGCTCAACCTTTCCTTTCCTGCCTGCTCCCTGACCCTCTGTGACACTGAAATATCCACTTCTAGGACAATCTTCTTCCTAACCAGAAGGCTAAAAGTTCTTCCCTCTCTTCTTCTCCCATCTAAAATACCATCCTTGCATCAGCCAGGTCTACTGTTTAGAGGGACCAAAAGCTCTTTTCCTCCTGCCTTATTCCCATCCATATCCATATCCAGGGCCCTGAGTGCGCTGCTCTCCAGTGAGAGGTAAAACTTAAATCCCTAAGTCTGATACATGGCATAGTAGCACCAGCTCTAGACCACCAAAAACCTGGGGTTTTGGGTTTCTTTAAGTCTGTAGTATCCTAATGAAATAGCTGTCCTTGTTTGCTGAAGCAAATAATCACTTGGGAGATGGATCTAATTACCAAAAAGCAACATTGCTCTGATTCACTTTGTGGAAGCCTAGGAGCCAGGCTCAAATGTTCTGCTCACATCAGTACCACAGGCTATATAAGTAATCCTTACTTTGGTGAAACTTCAAAGGAAAAGACACTAAATTACCATGATTCAGTGCAGTCTGTGCAAGGGAACTGCAATGGAAGGTGCAGTGAAACCTGTTGGTATGATTCAAGTTTGGATGGTAGTACAGGTTCAAAAACTTGAGTTATTCTGCTGGCTTAGGCTAGTCATTTAATTTCTCCAGTGCTTAGTTTCATAGTAGCAGAAGTGGCAATAAAGGAGCTGTCAATCTATAATTAGTTGATTCTTTGGTACTATGGTTCAGTCTCAGGGAATAACTAAATATTGATGAACCTTGTTTGTGACCAAAGTTGGAAATGGGGCTAGAACACACACTCTGAACTTCCTGATTAAAGTTTTCCCTATATTTTATGTTCACATCATATGATAGATCAGAATCCCAAATCCAAATGTTGACGTTCTCATTCACATTTGGACTTTGCCTCTTTGGTCTGTTTCTGACCACAACTAAGTGACCACATTCCCTGTGCAGTTACTGAAGTATAAAACACATATAAAACTTTTATTTAAGCAAGCGGTGCAGTTACAAATGCTAATCTAATAATCCAAGAGTGTGAAATTAAAATTACTTAAGGAAAACAGACATAAAAGAGCACTTCTGGAGTTCTTGTGTTGTCCAAAATATCACTGAAATTCTGATGACTAAGTACAGTCTGCTTATCTCTATTTGAAACAGTGCTGTACAGATTCATTTTTTCTAAAGGTCTTCTTTCCATTTCTATATAGATATTCTCCCTTCACATTTTGAAGGTTTGAAGAAGAGGATTGTTTTTCGAGTCACACTAAGTAAACATTAAATGCATGCAGGCTTAAAAATAAAGCATGCATGTTATGTAGCAGCAATAAAAAGTGCTCGGCTTGCACGACTTATGATGCTCAAGCGTTGCCTTGTTAAAATGCCAAAAAAATTTTTCTTTGCATTTTTTTTGAAAAGTAAATCTCTTCCTTTGACCTTGCAATACTTAAATTTTCAGGTTTTGGACAAATTATATTTATTTTACTGAATACTTTTATATTACAGATAAGGTGGATGAAATAGTACCAGTTTCCAAGCCATCAAGAATTGCAGACAATGCAACTGTGGACTCAAGAGTGGCAACTATTAAACAGCGGCCTTCTAGTAGATGTTTTCCCTCAGCTACAGATATGAATGTGAGTGGTAGCTCTGAAGTACTGCTTTCACATCTGAAACTGATTAGAGGGGTCTTTTGGCAGCCTGCAGGCATACAACAAAAACTGCCAAACAGTATATACTCATTTTGCTTTTATTATCCCTTAATCTTAAGGCATGGTCTACTCTGTATTTCTAATAGTTTTTAGCAGCCTGTGTACCCCTGTAAAACTTTTCTCACTATATCCTTGTGTTTATTGTGAGACTGTCACATCAACAGCATTGCTTCCTCAGTGTTACTCAAACAGATGTGAACTTGTTCTGCCTGTAATCTGAGCTGGTGAGACACCAGTAGGTTCTGAACTTGAAGGTATCAGAATAACACTGAACCCAACCTAAAAAACTTTGCTGAAAGTCCAGGTATGTTATTTCAGTTTCAGCACCAGAGTTAGTGCAGCCTCACAATTTCCACTAACTTGAAGATTTCTCCTACTGTGGGTTTTTATTATTCCTAATGGCATATATAATACCTTGATTAAATAATGCATGATGATTTGTAAGGGAAGAATTGACATTAATACTATAGCACATACTAAAAATATAAGTTCCAGAACTCTGACACTGGATTACTCAACTGGAGAATTTGCTCTTACAGAACCCTACATGTGAAAAATAATTGGTTTTATTGCATGTTAGATTTCTTTTTCCATTACCCACTCCTCCAACAGAGCATCAGTCCTGATGCAACAAGCTGTTCCCAGCATCTTGGGATGGAAAGGAATTAAGATCATTCAAAGAGGCAGAAAACAGTTTTGTGCTGATTTACAAGGAGGGACAGTTGACTGTATTGGGATTCAGGTGGAGTTCCTGGGTTCCCAGCTGAGATCCTGACTGCCAGTGTAACCTTGCTCAAGACCCCTGGACTCTGTGCAGGAGCAGGTCTGTCCTGCAAGAGTGAAGAGAGCATGCAGCTCAGGGCAGAGTGAACCTTCACGCCCCTGTGGAGTGTGGCTGGGTTTTTTGTAAGTGAATGAAACACAATGCAATTGCTCATGCATTGTTTTTCTTACAGCACACAAACTGTGCTAGGAACTTAGCACATTGCTTTTTAAATAATTTTACCTAACTCCACCTGCAGTTGTTGTTAATTAAATAAAAGGTAGATAAAAAGCCCAGCCTTCCCTTTCTCTTCACCTCTGTTCCCCAAAATAACTCCAAATTTGTTGTTTCCAGGAGAATTTTAAATGAAAGAGATTGTGGATTATCAGATGTGTCAGAAGAGATATTAACATGTGAAAGACTTGCATGCTTTAATGCTTGTGGGATTTTTTGTTTGCTTTTTTGTAGTCCATGTATGAGAGACAGGGTATTGCTGTGATGACGCCCACTGTACCGGGGAGTTCTCAAGGTCCTTTTCTGGGTATACCTCGGGGTACAATGAGAAGACAAAAATCTATAGGTAAAATGCTTCTCATGTATAATTTGCTTGTGCATTAATCATGTACTTCTAGTAACTTTGCTTCTTTCTTAAAGCATGTTTCTCCAACGTCTTTACCTCAGTGAATGACTGTTTAATTTTTGTACAAAGTTCATGAGAAAAGAAGTTGATGTGTAAGATGATACAATTTCCACATTCTGCTTTGATGGCAGTAGGCAAGTATTACAGAATTATAATCCCTTTCTTTAGAATGTTCCATCTAAGAGGGAAAGGCAGTGAGAAGTGGGAAAAAAAAATAAATCACTGCAAGCCCTTTGAATGGCATTACCCAGGGCTAAGTATTAATCCTGTTTTCTTTGTTATTGAGGCAAAAGTGCTGCAAGGCTGTGTAGTGTACAAAGGAATCCCTATTAGAAAATGGAATAAAGTTCACCTCTTTTTCATTCCAGATTATGACAATAGATGATTTTACAAAAGAGGAAGAAAAAAGAACAGGCCAAATTTGGGCTGGCTTTGTACTTGGCAGTAATCTTAGTAGTGATATTTATCAGTTTAGAAACACATTACACTGATGCAAAATGAGCATCTACGTTATCCCAATACTACCCAGTATATTTATGCTAAAAGACATGTTTGTAATAACATAATGTCATCTTTTGAAATGAAACATTATGATTTTTTTGCCCAATAGAATCTTCACAGTCCCTTTGCTGAGTTTCAAATGCATCTTAAAAATTCATTGGGTTTCTAAGTTGCATTATTATATGCATTTATAGAGTGCTGGAGCAAGGCAGAAGCTACTGTTCTGCACAGTATGTGTTCCCTGTTTGCTAATTTTCAAAGAAAATGTGCTTCTCTTCATCTACATTGATGATACATAAAACCTAAACATTTTCCTACACACCAATGATCAGTTTAATTAAAATTCTGCAGCATCCTTTTTTTAATTCTGGCATCTGGGTCTCTGGAAGTTCAACAAGAAAGCAAGCTTGTGGTAGGAATCCACCAAAAGACATCTTTCATCATTCTGCATACGCCTCATGCCATGTGAAACACACCCTGGCATTTTAGGCTGGGCACAGAAATAATGCAAGGGATCCCAGGGGAAGTCAATGTTTTAAATATATTTTCTGATTTTTAGGAATAACAGAGGAAGAACGGCAGTTTTTGGCTCCTCCTATGCTGAAGTTTACCAGAAGTCTTTCAATGCCTGACACCTCTGAAGATATCCCCCCGCCACCACAGTCCTTACCTCCTTCACCACCACCACCTTCTCCCTCTCTGTACAACTCTCCCAAATCCCCAACATCAAGGAGCTATGGAACTATTAAACCTCCCTTTAATCAGAATTCAGGTTCAAAAATTTCTTTGGTTAGGCCTGAGAGTGTGGGAACAATGATAAGGGACAAGGGGATCTATTACAGACGAGAACTGGACCGATACTCTCTGGACTCTGAAGACCTGTACAGTCGGAGTGCTGCAGCTCAGGCCAATTTCAGGAATAAGAGGGGTCAGATGCCAGAAAACCCATATTCTGAGGTTGGGAAGATTGCAAGCAAAGCAGTTTATGTGCCAGCCAAACCAGCAAGGAGGAAGGGGATGCTGGTGAAACAATCCAATGTTGAAGACAGTCCGGAAAAGATCTGCTCCATTCCAATCCCAACAATTATCGTCAAAGAGCCGTCCACCAGCAGCAGTGGGAAAAGCAGCCAAGGGAGCAGCATGGAAATTGATCCTCAGTCTTCAGAGCAACCCGGGCAACTCCGACCAGATGACAGCTTGGGTGTCAGCAGCCCATTTGCAGCAGCCATTGCTGGAGCAGTGAGGGACAGGGAAAAGAGGCTGGAAGCAAGGCGTAATTCCCCAGCCTTTCTTTCCACGGACCTAGGAGATGAGGATGTTGGACTAACACCACCAACACCACGAATGAGGCAATCGAAATTTACTGATGAAGCAATGTTTAGTAGTGAGGATGGGTTTAGACAGCTTATGTCACCCTCTCCTATTCCTGCACCTAGAGAGCCTGAAAACCTTTTTAATAGCGGTGAACCCAGCAATCAAAGTGATTCAAGGACATTAAACGCTTCATCCAAAACGAAAGGTACTGAAAACAGTACAGTGGCAGCTAAGTCCACAAATGCATCCAGCTCAGATAATTACGTCCACCCTGTCACAGGAAAGCTTTTAGACCCAAACTCACCGCTAGCCCTCGCTCTCTCTGCCAGGGACAGAGCCATGAAAGAACAAACACAGCAGATTCCAGGCAAAGGAGAACCAGTTAAAGCTGACCTTAATAAACCGCTTTACATCGATACAAAGCTGAGACCCAATATCGAAACAACTTTTCCTGTTACTGCTACTGTCAGCAGGCAAAACACTCGTGGCCCGCTGAGACGGCAGGAGACCGAGAACAAGTATGAAACAGATGCAGGGAAAGAGAAGAAAGCTGAAGAGAAGAAAAACATGTTGATAAATATTGTGGATACTTCGCAGCAAAAGTCAGCCGGCTTGCTGATGGTTCATACTGTGGACACGGCCAAGTCAGACGAGACGCCTGAAGATGAAGAGGAGAAGGGAACTGAAATGGAACCAAGCCCCGAAAACTCCCCTCCAGAGAGGCCAGAGGGGAGCGGGGAAGCAGAGAGTGAGCTGAACGTGCCTGCTGCACCTGAGCCACCTGCATCTCCCTGCAAAACCATCGTAGCAGCCAGCTCTGTCGACGACCCGGTCATCCTGCCCTTCCGCATCCCTCCGCCCCCCTTGGCATCGGTTGATATCGATGAGGAGTTTATGTTTACTGAGCCACTTCCACCCCCCTTGGAGTTTGCCAACAGCTTCGACATCCCCGACGACCGCGCAGCCCCTGGTTCAGCGCTCACGGATTTGACGAAGCAAAGGAAAAATGGCACACCTGCACCCACGCCGTTTGCCCCCAGCCAGCCAGCAAATTCCTTAGAGAGTAAAAAGCAAGTGGGTCTTTCAAACTGTTTGCCTGCCTCCTTTCTGCCACCCCCTGACAGCTTTGATAACGTCACTGACTCTGGTATTGAGGAGGTAGACAGTCGAAGTAGTAGTGACCATCACTTAGAGACAACCAGCACTATCTCAACGGTGTCCAGCATCTCTACCTTATCCTCGGAAGGGGGTGAGAACGTGGATACTTGTACAGTCTATGCAGATGGGCAAACATTTCTGGTGGACAAACCCCCAGTACCTCCTAAGCCAAAAATGAAGCCCATAATCAACAAAAGCAATGCACTTTACAAGGATGCGCTGATTGAAGAAACTGTAGACAGCTTTGTTATCCCTCCTCCCGCTCCACCTCCACCTCCCATCACTGCACAGCCCAATATGGCAAAGGTGGTTCCCCAAAGGACATCTAAGCTATGGGGTGATGTGACGGAGGTGAAAAGCCCAATTCTCTCAGGCCCAAAGGCTAATGTTATTAGTGAATTGAACTCAATACTCCAGCAAATGAACAGAGAGAAATCCTCAAAGCCAGGGGAAGGATTGGAGTCACCTACTGGAACAAAAACTGCAAGTCTCAGTACAAGGTAAATGTAATTAATCAAATAATTTACTAATAAAGACTTATTTTTTTTTCCATCCCTTCACTAACATCCCCTATCAGTCACATAGTTTGTGATTTTTGAAGAAGAATATACTTTCTGTTGTACATGTTTGCTTAATGAATAGTCAAACAGTTTCACAGAGGGGAAGAATTTCCAACCTTAACATTTCTGTAGCCCACACAGCCCACACAGGAGCTTTCTCAGGCTTCTCCAACTTCAAAGACAGTTTTGACAAACCTTTCAGTTGTTTTGATGTGAATTATCTGGGTTTATTTTTAAATAGTACTTTTCTCTTTAGAATTTTTTTTCTTTAATATGTGGCAATAACTTAGTTTTTCTTCAGTCCCATAACTTTGGCTTCAAACAGGTAAAACAGTGTTTTTGCCTGGGCTCAAGTCACATTCACTGTCTGATGTCATTTGATTCATGCTGATACTTCTGATAAGCCACTTTATCATGAAGTATAAAGCTATCTTAGAAAAATCACTCATTAAAATCACTTTGCACTATTCCTGTTACTACAAAAAAGTTGATTTAGCATCTCTCCCATTTAGAGTTATGGGGTCTGAGTTCTTAGTTTCTATTATGCACACTGTTAGTGAATCATTTCTGATGTTCACATGGTCAGGGATGTGGCTCGTTTCTCCCAGCAGCCCCATCCCTGGTGGTGCAGTACACCAGTTTGCACTGAAGTGGTTTGCAAAAGTTACTTGGGTGAGAAGTAACTCACAGTAGCCAAGTCACCATTGGGGTGAATGTACAAGTAATACTGCAGTCATACTGGTGTGGAATATAGATATACTATCATGAAACCCACACTTATAAAACAAAAAAAGTGATTTTGTTCATTTTATTGGGAGCCTGAGGTATTTCTTTTTGTGGTGTGGAATGGTTTGGCCTGACAAACAGCAGTTAAATGTGCCTTTTCCTGAAGGACTGAATATTGTTTGGCCCAGACTGCTGCATGGAAATTCACTTTTTGCAGAAATGCAGTGCTGACTTTGTTTTATTGAAAATATATACCATCTGAGTGAATGTTATTGGAATTATTTTGCTGAATGATAACTAAAATGGCCTTTGAAAAGCTGCACGCATGAGTGTAATTTGGTGTCAGGGGAAGGGTGACCCTGTTAATTGCAAATGAAAGCTCATTCAGAAAACAGTGTGATCAAAAGGCTCAGAGTCAGGTAGTTATGTTATTTCCTGCAAGATGAAAACTATCAATGTGGTGACAAGGAGGTATGGAGATGGTACAAGTGTTAGCATGAAGATATGAAAACACTGAAATTCTGGAATTCCTGTTAATGCTGTTTGATTAAACAGAGTGGAAATTGAGTTGTTTGTACAGGAAAAGCCATAAAAAACAACCCAAAAGAACCCCAACGAAAACTGGAAAGCAAAGCAATGTGTAGTGGTTGCCTGATGCAGACAGTTTTTAAACAAAGTCAGCACAGCAGCTGAGCACTGTGCATACCTCAGGCAAGCATTAAATCAGTGCTTGAGCACTAAGCTTGAATTTACACAAATCCTGTCTTCCAGATGACTCTGACAATTTCAGATTATTTTTCTTACGTCTGTTAAGAGTTCTGGTTTTGTTAGAGACTGTCTTTCCTGCTAGCCTTTTGAACATATTGCCTCTGGCTTCGTATGTATAATATTACTTATCTTCTTTTATATTTGAACTGATAGTTATTTCCAGGTGACAGGAGAGATCTTTAGTTTCCCTATTTTATTAGAAAATAACTGAATTTGGCCATTACAATGTACTGTAAAAAACACATTTGAACAGGTATAAAGGCTGGAAAAAAATGGAAAAACTACTGTATCACTTCATTGGAGAAAAGCAAGCTATCATGTAAACAAGAGTAATCCCTTATATGTATTATATTTTAGAGAAAGATCTGACTTGGACAGTGTTAGAAAGCTATGTTGCTCTTCTGTCCTATAGCTTTTTCAATTCTTATAATTCAGCTTTGGCAAACTGCAGTCTTCATAAGGGAATACAGAGGCTCAATTTGGAAACAAAACCACACAAACATTATTTTAATGTGGCTGAAATCCTTCTGCTTTCCTGAAAAGTAACCCAAAAGGGGCATTTTGAAGCTAGAGAGAGGATCTTGGGATGTAACAATACAAGAAAGACAGATGAGGCAGTAAGAAAAAGAGGCAGTGGCATAGAGCAGCAAAACTCTTGGCTGCCATTTGACTGTGGAAGAAAATTACACTTCCACAGAATTCCCAGAGGGAATGGAAAGAAGAGGGCTATATTTTGTTTCTTTCTGTTTTATAAACTGATGTGATCACATTGTTTTTTAATTGAGCTCCAGAAAATAGGATGAATTGAAGGTACTAAAAATGATCAGAAAAGATGACTCAAGTTTTCTTTTTTATGCCAAGTAATAAATCCAAGCCAGCAGAAGAGCTCCAACTATTTACTGATATTTAAAAGTATTTTTTTTTAACTGCTGCAGGCAATTTCTTTTCATATCAACAAGAGGTAGAGAGAAGCTAATGGAGAAGTTCCTTTGTTGATTCCCATGTCCCACTTGGAAACCAGTGGTGGTTTGTTGGGTGGTGTCTGCCTGGCCATGCCTGGTTCCTGACTACCCCTGGAGCCAGGCTGGCACCTTCCCCTCTCTCTGATATTAACCAGCTTCACCTTCCAGGGGTGAATGAGAGAGGATTGATTTCTGAGCTTGACTGAGAATGTGAAAGAAGGAGCAAAAGGCTAATAGCAAAATTTGTCACAGTGGAGAAATATGCTCTGATTTCTTTTTTTGTTGGTCTGTGTATGTTTGTGCCCTGAAGTGTCTGCACTACAATTCTGTTCTCCAGGGTGCCTGCATAAAAGCAGTGGATGCATGGTAAATCCTTCCCAGACAAAGGTGTTTGGTTTTTTTTAAAATGCTTTTACTGCTGTTTCATCTTTTACAAAGTTACAGAAATTACAACCTTTCTAGTCCAAGTGCACAATTGACACAATTTTTTACCAAGTTGTCAAATATTATGACCAAGGAATACCATCTTGCCAAAATTCCAAGTCATGCAGCTAATATTTACATCTAAAAGCTAAAATTCTTAATTTCCTGATTTTTTTTCTAATACTGTAAAGCCTAGGACAACCAGTTGTAGAGCTTGTCACCCTTTCCTGTGAGGTAGCATTAGAAAAGGAGCAAGGAAGCTTAGCTCAGAGCAAGCATTAAATTAAAGAACAACTCATTAGCTCTGCTAAAGAAGAAGTGATAAAAAATGAGCACGCCTGTTCGTATCCTTCAGCCTGGGAGAAGTATTGGGAAGTGTTATAAATAGCAACGTTGTTCACAGGCTCACTTGGGTTATGTTCCCAGCACGAGCAGCCTGATGAAATTAAAAATATATATTTGCTCCTTAGGATATATAGGAAGCTATAGCCCAGGCAGAAATCCTAAATATCACTAGGAGTAACTTTCACACAGCTGGTAGGCACGCAGTTGGAGTTCGCTCATGGGAATTGCTTTGTCAGGGTAGCATAGAAGAGAATTAAGTTGTTAATAGTTGGGTAATAGCTTGCCACAAAACCCCATAAAAATATCTTCTTTCTGTGTTTTTGAGAAATGAGGATTAGGAAGAGATCATTCTGCAGTACAAAGCAGCATTTGTCTCACAATTATTACATTAAGAAAAAAACCTGAGACTTGCTTCTTCTCTCTGCATGTTGGTTTAGCTATAATTTTTCGTGGGGTATTTATAGTTTTCCATGATTCTTTTGGAGACACCAACTTTCAAGAATTTAAATAGAGCATGGAAGCATTTGGCTAGAAACCATCTGCTTCTCAGCAGCAGTGGCCAGCCGTGGGATAGGAAAAAGGAGAATCATAGGGGAAGGAAAAAGGAAGCAGCAAAAGAATGTGCTTGGTCTCTTTGTACTAATAAAAGTGTAATTAAAGGGTTTGATCAGTAGGTTCTGGACCAGAGCTAAACCCACTGTCAATTATAGCCCTCAAAAAAATCCTTCAGCATTTAAATTTATGAAATTTTGGAGATCAGTTGTGGTGATAGAGGTTTTGATCTGTTCCACCCCTGTAGTCAGGCCAACTGTCACTTCCTCCATCCTTTGCCCACACTTCCTTATAGAGGTAGAGATTGTTTGGATGTGAGGCTCCATTTGACCCAAATACCCAGAACTAAAGCCCCCATGAGGAGCTCTGGTCATGATTCCTATTTCCAAATGTGGATCTGCACAGGTACAGAGCTGGGAATACCCAGCCCTAGGTAGCCCTGCAGCTTGGGCAGGGGTGGGGAGGAGGGGAGGCAGAACAGCTCTATCAACCGTGATGCTAAAAATACAGTGGTGCTATAAATTCACTTGAGAGGCTACTTTTATAGGGAGCTGATAAAAGAAATGGGGAGAAGACTGATGCAGGGGTTTTTAGCAGGTTAAGGAAGGCGTGTTGGCTCTGTCTGTGAACCCAGCAGTCGCTTAGCAACGTAATGATCAAGTGCAAGCCTGCGAGCTGGACTGAATAATGTCAGTGTGATTAATGCAGAATAGGCCCAGTGGCTCTGAGGGAGAGAAAACACATCCCCCAGTGAAACCAGCATCCTTCCACCACCACACGGTGTACTTCTAAGGAATAATGAAGAGCAACTGCTGCTGCTCTCTACCATCTCCATACCAAATTGAGCCATAGCTTTGCCGGGGGGAGAAACGTTTCCTGTTTCAAATGGTGCTTATGGTTCTCCAGCTGGGTTTGGATACTGATGGCCTCTGGGGCAGGTTGGGCATCAGTCCTGGTACTGGGAAATGCTCATTTTAAATGGAGGATGCTTAAATGCAGGATCGAGCACTCTAGGAAAAAAAACCAGTACTGTGTTGGCATAGCAAGTTTTAAAGTGAAACTGCCTATGGCCATGGGATTTTGTCCATCTCTGATTGTTTTTCACTACTAGCTGGAAAAGTTCCTAATTTTTCACAAACAGGTAAGAAAGAACTGAATTTAGTACTGAGTCCTGCTTAGGGACTGATCCTACATTTGGTTTATTGTCAAAATGTGTCTGGACTTCACAAATGATGAAAGACTTACCTTGTGGGATAATTAATTATCAAGCCTTGATTTTCCAGTTTACTGCTGTCCCATTAGATTCATTTCATTTCGTTAACCATTTGTCAGCCAATTTCACAGGATTGCTTGCTTTGTCAGTAATTTTTGCAGTGTTTCAGTCATTCCATTTTGTCATTTTTATTTGCTCTCATGACTGCTGTTGTCAGAAGAGGGTCATGCTGAAGTGCCATGAAGTAAGTGACAACCATTAAGCACAGAGTATTCTATGTTGTACATTCTGCTTCTTTTTAATGCTCACTTGTGGTTATTGCATTTTAGTGAATTGGTGTTGATTTTGTCACAAAGTGCAATGTGGATTAGATCACCCTAATCCAGAAATGGTAGCCATTCTAGAGGCAGAACTAGGATGTCATCTCAAGCTGAAACAAAACCCCTTTCATCAGAGGAGTATTGAGGAAATTATTTGCTAACCTGAGCACGTAAGACCACTTTCCTGAATTTGTGTGTGATGCACTTAAAGAAGGGGCATGGCTTTTCAGATATGCCCAAATTCTCCTGGATTTTTGGAGGTTGTTTTGGGGTGGGTTGAGGGTTGGGGAGGGATGACTAGTGTGTTTTCACATACCTAGATCTGTTCAAAGTAAAGACAGAGTCGTCCTCAAAATAATCAAGACCTGCTGCAGTCATCACTGTCGAGTCTTTTATCCTTGGAAGCTTTGGGATTTACCCCTTTTCTCCTTCCAGCTTCCCTTCCCTTTTTTCCCTCCAGCTCTCCAAGGAGAGAGGGCTGAAGCCAGCTTCTGGTCCTCCATCTCTCCTCAGCACCAGTCCCTCCCAGCCCATTGCCAGACATTTGTGCCATTCACATGGAAACAAACTTGAACAGACTCCCACAGACCTTCATGATTATTCTTCACTCCAGCTGAACAGTGTGACCTGCACCAGACACTCACCATTTCTCAGTTCTTCTCACCTCTTATAAGGTGCTCTGTATCCTGCCAGTCATCACATCAGCCCTTGTTCTTAATCTTTCCCAAAACAGACAATTGTTGTCTTAAATCCCTAACATACAGTTTTCCTTTGACAATCCAAAAATCAAGTAAAAATTCCAAGAAAAGATGAAGGTAAAGTTTTTGCGTTCTCAAAACTCTGTAAAAAAAGTTAATTTCTCACCGTGTCTATGCATATGCCTATGCAAGTCCCCTTGGTTGCTAAGATTTTTTTTCTCTGACATGATGGAAGAGCTTTGTCAGAAAAGGCAGATATTTTGTGAACTTGCAGGGTAAGTCTGCTGCCATGGTATATGTCCCTTTTTTGTTTGTTTGTTTTTTTAACATGGGATGCTCCTAGGAGCTGTTGCAGTGTGCCATCTTTCACTGAGTTGCTTCTGGTGTGAACAGTAAATTTGAATCCTGCACATCTAATTTAAAATTTAAAAGAATTTCTTGCCTGCAAGCTGTGTTGGTGGCTTTTATACTTAGAGGCATAGGAATTAGATACTGTGATTTTAATGTAAGGCAACATAATGGGCATTGCCATCAGTGCAGGCTTAACAGCAGCAAATGTTTATAAATTACCACCATATGCTGATCCTAATAGAGCAAATTTTATTTAAAATAATTCTCAGACTTTTCACCTTTTTAAAAAATGAAATTTAAGTTTAGGCAGGTTTAATATGGATTTAATATGTTTAGTGTAACAGATGATCAAATAAGGCATAAGAAATTGCTCTTATTATAAATCTGGAAAACCCCCAAGACACCAGAGTTCCTGCTCTCCAGATGGAATGCTTTTCTTCCTTATTGACCAGGATACCAATCAACCATAAAATACAAGACAGATGATAATTTCAGGGTTGTATCTGCACCCCAGATTGTATTGGAGATGGCATAAATTGCAATTTAGGATGCAAAGGAGTTGGACAAATATGCATGGTCTTTTCCCCCTGGATTACAATTACAGTGCAGCAATCTCTTTAACATGCTTGAGTTGATACGGCGGGTGATAGAAGTGCAAAAAAAAGGAAAAAAAATAATCTTGGAATTAAAGACTTTGAATGGAAAGCCTAGAAAAGCAACTGTGTGCTTCAGCAGACTTGCCTGAGCTTCATGAGAGCAGGATATCTATGAAAGGAACAAAGCAGAGATGATGCAGCAAAAATGAGATCCAAAGCAGAAGGTGATCCTGGAGCAGCCTGTCAGGGAACAGGAGTGATCTTTCAGCATCCTAGAAGACAGAGTTTCATCATCCATTTGGTATTGCCACAATGGGTGTGAATACAAAGCCATGATTTCTAGTATGTGTAAGACAGGAAAGTTAAGTAAAAGGGTACTTTCTTTAAGTAAAAGGAGACATTTTCACATGTTTACAAAACTCATCCCACTCTTCTTGCAATCACTGGAACAGCATTATCCCAGCCTTTTTCTGAGCACGTCTTTTGTTGCTTTAATATTATAGAATGCCTTATTAAAGTGGGTGAGACTCCCAGTGAAGTAACTTGTGAAGTAGAATTTAGTAATTTCTTACCATAGACTTCTTATTTGTAAGAATGCTTAACCCCAGTCCTGGAAGACAATGAGAGCCATTAAGCTTTAAAGAAATCACTGGCAACACCCCAAACCTTGCCAATGTTTCATTCTTTGTTCCATTACAAAGACGTAAGTGCTGAAAGTATTGGTCCTACTGTGTTTTAAACCAAGTCCCCATCTTTCAGCTCTCAAAAAGATCCCCCTATTCCCATTGTAATGCAAGGAACAATCTGTGGGAAGTCAGTGGGGTTGTTCCTGTGAATAAGGTGTATGTTCTCCAAAAAGTTATTCTTGGTGCTTTCCTAATGCCATGGTATTGGAGCTTGCTTGGAATGAGACTCAGTGAGTCTGGTGGCAGCGTGCTCTGGATCTCAGTGCAGCAGTGCTGGAGGTTGCCTGATGTCTGTTTGTTAATTCTCTGCCCAAGCCTGGGTCATCATGTGGGGAGAACACAGCTAACAGAGCTCACAACAGCAAACTCAGGGAACACTGAAGAAATTCTCCAGTCCAGTGCTACCAGTAAGGCTCTTTGAGAAAAAGGCATTAACTGCCTGTTATCTGCAGTCTGGCACTCATACAGGTTCTGGGTTAGAAATGTCACTACAGCATCCTCCAGGTTATCTTCTGGAGTCCATAGCATCCCTTCAAGGGTAAACAGATCCTTCCTTTGGTCTGGAAGTGCCTGAACTCAGTTGTCTGAAGGGTTTCCTAGTTGGCAGGGTATTGTAACACTGAAGCTTCAGGCACCCAAGGATTCAGTGGAAGGTCCTGGAGAGCACATACTCACTGATAGTTTTCTCATCAGAATTAAGGGCTGTGGAGTTAAGCACTGTGTGATATGAGCAGACCTGAACCTGGATCTTCTGCTTCTAAATTTGTTCTGTAGCCATCAGACAGAAGCACTCAACTCTTCCAGCCACCCTGTCAGCCTTGGCATCTGGGCCTCCCTCTCAGCAAGTTTCATGCCTGCTTAGTTTTGAATCTGAAGCTTCCTTCAGACAAAGAGAGAAGTGCTGGTGACTTAACCACAACTACATCACCTCTGGGCATGCACAGTAACAAGGATTTTGTCTTCTTAAGTTTTGTAGTGAAACTGCCAGAGGAGAATTTCTGTTTAGGAGGAAATGGTTACAGAAGTTCTTTTATGAACCTCAGAAGGACTGCTTCATATTTTAGAGCATGAAAAAAACCAGCTCAACAGCAAAGGAAGTAAAGAGGAGCTTGTGAAGCATGTTCTGTGAATGAAAGGGAATGCAAACATACCCAGGAATTCACTGAGTAGATGCACAGACATCCAAAATGCAAGTTAATAGTATGCTTCAAATACTTTCCATAACTATTATTATTATTATTATTATTATTATTACTACTAGCTATGTTGGCTAACACTGTGTGGAACTGGTAGGTTAAAACCAAAATGAGGGATCCCATGCAGCAAAGGGAAGATCAGCTCCTGGTTGCACTTCATGGGGAGCACAGGGTGCCCAGGTGCTCATTCCACTCCGCATTTCTTATTTAACCACAAATTCATTTGGTGTAGTCTTAATAAGGAAGAATGTGCTCTGGCAGCTGCTCATAAACAAAAGTTTTGGGTTTTAACTATGGCTTACCATTGGTGACTGTTTTATGGGAAAGATTTAATGATGCCATCTTAGCACTTTTAACCTGTTATTACTGCTCATTAAAAACTGAAAACCTTCAAGCATTCTGAGAACATATTATCACGTGCTGATGTGGGGAACCTTCCAGCTGGTGGCTGCTCTCTCTCTCTCTCTCTAACTTTCCCTGTCTGTTTACAATTTCAGGAGCACGGAAGTCATGAGTACTGTCTCAGGTACACGAAGTACAACAATCACTTTTACTGTCCGACCTGGAACCAGCCAACCGATCACACTGCAGAGCAGGTCCCCAGACTATGACACTAGGACCTCAGGAGCAAGACATGCTCCAAGCCCTGTGGTTTCACCAACAGAGATTAATAAAGACATCATGCCTGCTCCTCTGAGTGCTTCTGCTTCAGCTTCATCTCCTTCTCCAACTTTGTCTGATGTATTTAGCCTACCCAGCCAGCCCCCTTCTGGGGACTTGTTTGGCTTGACCACAGGGCGCAGCAGGTCTCCTTCTCCCTCAATATTACAACAGCCAATCTCAAATAAGCCTTTTACAACTAAGCCTGTCCACCTGTGGACTAAACCAGATGTGGCAGATTGGTTGGAAAGTCTCAACTTAGGTGAACATAAAGAAACATTTATGGACAATGAAATAGATGGCACTCATTTACCAAATCTACAAAAGGAAGATCTGATAGACCTTGGAGTGACTAGAGTTGGGCACAGAATGAACATAGAAAGAGCACTGAAACAGCTGCTGGACAGATAAGAATAGCTATTTTGCCTCACAAACTTCTGTTGATAACTAGAGATGGGCTGGTACTGAAATACCCCAAATGCCTTGTCTGTCTGCGAGTGCCAGCAAATTGGGGGGGGAGGGGGAAAACAGTTCAATTCCTGGTACTCAGGTAATGCAGACTGTATGCTACATGCCCAAACGTAAATCTAAATATGTTACACGACTGGGGCAGTTTTATTTCAAAGTTGTGGGGAGATACAAGAGAGAGAGAAAATTGTTAACTTCAAAAATATTATGTCTTGATGTTGCCCTTCTACTGGAACCATGACATACCATTTTTCTTTCAATTTAAAATTGCAAGCATCTCATTTTTTTTTTTAATTGAAAAGCTCTATTTTCTCTCCTTGACATTCAGTCTCTGAGCAAGCTTCCTTTCCCAACCTTTAGTTCAAGGACAGATTCCTCTATTACCATTCCAGCCCATTTTTATTAGTAGCAGGGGCATGATACTAAGGTACAGGAGTTCATATTACTGTTTTTTTTACTAGTTTAGCTCTCTGATTTGTTGGCAGTGAAGCTGGTTGTTCTGCTGGAATTAGTTCAAAGGTAACCTTGCTCTGTTTTACCTGGTATTTCTTTATTTCTGCAGTTACACTTAGCACTCTTCCAAGGTGGCAGAACAAGTTCAATACATGCTCCATTGACTTGACCTGTAAGACGATGCAGATGTTGCATAAAAACCAAGGAGGAAATGCACACTTAAAGGTACAACAAAATGAAGCTAGTTTGAACCTGAGACCCCCCAGTTTTCAACCAGCTAAACTCTTGCTAAGTCGCAGTATGAACTCCTCAGAAGCCAGTAAAAGATTTTGGGGTTATGTCCAGACCCATCTTTTGGACTTGGCAGTCAGATACTCAAACATGCTGAACCCTGAGAGATGGCATTTAATTCGGTGAGTGGTAAGTGCTAAGCTATTTGGAACATCAGGCCAAGAAGGAAGAAAAAGATAAATGCATGTTCCCATTACAGTCAGTGGGAAGGCTGCCAGGATTTTAAGCAAGAGAGAAAGAGGGATTTCGGCCTGCTAGCAGAAATGGAACTGTTTCAGCTTATTAAAAAAAAAAAAAAAAAGGTAAAAGAGGTAATGCCAAGACAGAAAGAGACTTGTAGGGTCTCAGAATGTGTGTTCCAAGGGCCAGGAGAATTGGGTTGGTTTCCTTTTTTAGCACTGTTAAAAGGTTTTAGCTTCTTGACAAGGAGAGCAGCCCCAGCACTGCAGGAGGAGTGGGACACTGCCCCTCAGCCTCCAGTGATTTCTTTGGGCTGCAGGGGGAGGTGTGTGTGTCCTGCTGGGTTGGGGGGGTAAGGGGGTGAAAGAGCTCAAGAGCTTTCCAGGAGACTTCAGTCAGAAGGGGAAAACACAGATTTGGTTAATATGACTAATTTTTTTTCTTTTTTTTTTTTTTTTTTAAAGTTAACAAATCTCTCTCTGTGTGTTTGCACTCCCCTTGTAATTAACAACTCTTAATATCTGTGAGTTTTGTAGGTCTTTATTAACATACTATTCAAGATGTTCAAGGTGGGTGAGTCGTGTCTGGATGGCTTGACTGCCTACCTACCTTCCAGGTTCTCTTACATTTTGCAAGGTACCTGAACTTTCTTTCCTTGATATGGTCCTTGATATGGTCCAGCCTATCTCTAATTTTTTTATTGTGATTATTTTTTGCTCACAAACAAGTGTCTAATTAGGTCTGCAACAGCCCTAGTATGAGTACATAAAGTTTAGCATTTTAAATATCTTTCTTTACTGCAAGTTTAAATAGTTGTACAGATAGTTTATAAGCACAATATTTTAAGAAAATAAGTGGCTGGTCTACTGGGCAGCCTTTGTGCCACTTCAGTGCTAGAAAGTTAAACACAAAACAAAAAAAGAAAAAAAAAAAAAGAAAAAAAAAAGAAAGAAGAAAAAAAAAAACTTTTGTGGTTTACTACTATTTCTGTGGAATAATTATAAAGTCTTGACCTTTTTAAAACCAACCTCATTTGGATGCATCTGAACCAGCAGAGCTGTGTTATATTTTCTATCTTTGCTAGAACTTCTACAAAGGAGGATGAGTATTTCTTCAGAAGTGGTTATAGTTACCAACGCATTGGATACTCATAAAAAGCAACTTATTTAGCCTCCTGCCCCCTTCATGGAACAACAAATCTTTTGACTTAACATCTGTTACTACACTCTATTTGTATTTGAAAGTTCCAAGTAACCTTGTAATAAAAACCAAGCACGAAGGTGTTTTACTTTCAGGAGTTCTGGATTTTTCCATAGGTGGTGTAGAAACTGGCAGTTTCATTCAGACAGTCGCTCCAGGCAACTTGAGGCCATCAAATACTTTAAGAAGTGTAAAAATGGTAATTTAGCCATCATTGTCTTCCATTTGGTGATACGACAGAATTCAGTAAATAAACCACTAATGCCATGCTCTCTTTTTTATTTCTTTGGGTACAGTTGCTATTACCTCTATAATATGTGCCAGAAAATGCGTTAGACAAACACGGTAGTAAAAGAAAATGTAGAAGTTGACTTTTAAGCTGCTTTTTAATCACAACCTTCTTGTTGGAATTTATGTTGACCAAGTGCTGATATACATGGTATATTACAGCTGATGGAAATCCCTTTCTTACACAGGTGTGTTTCTTGCTCCTGTATCTTTTCAGGTACTGAAAGAACAGGTACGATTAGTAGAGAAGAGGTTTAACACATTAAAGAGCTAATGAAATAGTTTATTTTTACATTGTGTCTTACAAAGTAAAGGTAAGGAGACCTGAGAGGAACCTACTTGCACCAATAAAATACACCTCTGCCAAGATGAATTGGTCTCTAGCTCTGGGTGATGATTTTGCTACAGAAAGCAATAGTAACAGATACGACGTTGCCTCCGAGTATTTTCATCAGTTTGAAAATGTTTGGGGCAGGAGAGAAGACCCATTTATTTCCTGCTACTATGATAGTGAAAAACAAGTTGTTAGAGATCTATGAAATACGTTATGATATTCTGGGTTTTAGGATCAACTTTTGTTTATATACTGTAATTTAAATAAATTGCATTTACATGCCTAGTTTCTGTAATATTTGTGTATACAATACCAAAATCCTACAAGATGTAAATTGTGTATAACTGCACAGACTCCTTTCCCTAGGTGTCTGAGAACATTTTAAGTTGAATTCATATATTATAAAATGACTAGATGTGACTGTTGATTTACAGAATTTACATATCACAAAAGTTAATTATTTGTGGTACTTAAGTTAATAAAAAAATAGTGACTTTTTTTTTTTTCTTTTCCTTAGTTCTTAAAAAGCATTACCCAGTTGATCTGGCGATGATTATATGTATGAGCCACAAATATTGCTAATTTTCCCATGACATTTTTTCTTTTCTTTTCTAGATATTAATATGTTTCTCGCTATAGTTTGTGTAGCAACTTGTGTTCACGTTATCTATGTTGCTGTAACTTTTGTGCTTTAATTCCTCTTATTTCGACTGATTAAAAAAATCAAGCTCCTGTAACTTGCACTTTTCCCCAATCCTTAATACTCTTGTATGGCAACCAAAATTACTGTAAGAAATAAATATAATATTGCACTAAGGTTGTGGTTCTGATTGCAAACAGAGGACACTGTCTGAATTTTTATTAAAAAAAAAAAATGAAGTTGCCAAAAAACGTGCAATCTGATGTTATTAAAGCATAAAATGCTTTAACAAAATGTAGATAGAATCATGGCAAAATAATTTATTGTTGGGAAAAACACTTTTGGTTTATTTCTTCTTTTTGGTTAAAGCATTCTTTATGCCCAACATTAGTTCATTTACTGATTTTTCTGTTTCATGTTTGAACTTTGAAAAGTTAAGGTTTTTTCAGCCTGAGGTAGATCTGTTTGCCTTAAGGTGGATATTAAATAACCATGGAATATATTTTCTCTTGGCTGAGTGTGTGTGGGAATGCATGTTCTCAGCTTAGCACTACTGCACCCCAAGCCTCTCAAGTGTGGATCTGTTCTGCCATTTACGAGGGCACTGAGAAGTCTGGGGCTGGGGGATGGAGTTTGTGTAGGGCAGAGCAGCTTTACAGAGGAAAAAGGAACCAGTGCTCCCTATCAAACTTGGTGCATCTTGTGACTCAAAAAAAAAAAAAAAAAAAAAAAGTCCCAGTGAAGTTTCTTTGTACTGTGAATAAACAAGGCTTAAAATGGAAAAAAAAAAAATTCACATATTCTTTTGGTTTAATCTCAAAAATTTTGTTTTTCTGTCTTTAAATGGTGATGCAATTAAGAGTATTTTTATTTTCTAAGATGTTGGAATAAATGCCTGGAACTGTTGTCATTTGTTTTCATATGTTCCTTAACTATTACTCTCTCCTTGGGTGTTCTAGTTCACCATTTTCGTAGTTACGTATTATTTCTCTCATATTTTTCCAGCAACAATGACTTGGCAGCTTTGTTTTGCTAAAGAAAGGTAGAAAACAAAACAAAACAGCCTTTTCTTTTTTTTTTTTTTTCCTATTTCAGGTATTGTGGCAATCCAGTGCTAAACATCTGTCTGTCTTAAATAAAGTCAGGTATTTACAGTGCAAAACAAAGATTGCTCTGCAATTGTCAGTGCTTTGTTGGTCAAAGAAATAAGAAGACTGGATCATTGCTGTTGTAGTGTACATTGTATTATCTGTTGTGTTGTGTTTTATTTTTGGTGTTCTGTAATTTTACGGGTTATTTTTTGGTGGTCTTTCATTCCTTTTGTCCAAAACCATGAAAAACCAGTAGCTATGTTGGGCCATCATGAACAGCACAATTGTAACAATACTTCAGAATAGGAGGGAATTTTTTATGAAAAGAAAATTACGTGCCTTATAATTTTCAACCTGGATCAACTACGCTGTATTTAACATAAAGAGCTTTAGCTTCAAGGTATTCTGGTATTTAAAAAAAAAAAAAAAAAAAAAAAAAAAAAAAAAAAAAAAAAGGTGTAGTGCTGTTTGGTTTGGTTTAGTTTAGTTTTTGGTTTTTAAGCCAGAAGTCCATGGCACTGCATTAGGGAAAATGGATAGAATAACTGATTTACATGTTATTTCGAAACATTTTTTGGCATTATGAAACTGATTTGAAGTACTCTACTCAAATCACATAAATGAGGAGGAGGAAATAAACCAAGACTGTTATTTTGGGTTTACTACCATAAATACTTGCTTAGTTATTGTTGTAGTTGACACGGACTGTATTTCACAGACAAGGTAACACTAAAAGAAACCAAGTGGACTTCATGCTTTTAAGTAAGTCTGAAACAAACCGGTTCTGTAGTGCTGACACCTAGTGGCACTTGATGGCCAGTCTCAGAGCAATACCACCTTTTGAAAAGTGTTTCTTTTAAACAAACGTCCTTCTTTCTACAAGAAGTCATTTTAGCAATTTTTTTTTTTTTAATTATTGTGAGTTGGCCTGAATATTTAAGTCAGAAAAAAAATCCAGGCTGACTGTATAATAACACAAATTATACGCTGGTTGGAAAATCTCTCAAGAACTGTAATCTGTTTTTCTAGTTTATGTGGTGGTTTTATCAATTTTGCTTTTTGAATGTTAGCATCTCCATATGATCCTTCATCTGCATCAAGCATGCTTTTTTTAATGAGAATACAGCTTTTGTCTCCAGTGCTGTAAATCATGGACTGTTTGGAACCATTTTGGATTTTGCAACCTGACGAACAGCAGATAATTTCAGATCCCAATTTAAAAAGAGTGCAAGATATTTTGGTTAGGAATTCAGAGTAGCTGGGGGTTGATTTCCCAAAGGTACTTGCAGAACTGAGGTTTAGTTTCAAGTAGAATTTAAGTTTTTTTCCTCAGGACTAATGGTAGAAGGAATTGTGTGCGTGTGTGAGTTCTTGTATGCGTTTACTGTAAAGGTTCTTGGACTGCATTAGAAATTAATGTACAAACAAGACACCAATGTTGCATGTGCTTACAAATGTATTGGAATAAATGTTGCAGTGTACCATTTTGCTTTGAAAAATCTGAAGAGAATACAATATACAGAAATCTCAGAATGTTTTAATGGGTTATTTGCCACTGGGGTTTTTAAATCTTTTTTTTTTTTTTTCATTATGCATTTGTCTCTAATCTCTGAGCTTTTTATATACTGCAAAGCTGCTAAAAGCAACTTCTTGTAACTTGGACTACCTGAAAGTGATGTTTGGAGGAGAGGAGCCAACCTCTCTGCTGTAAAACCTCTTCTTGAGGGAAGTGGTTCCTCATTTCAGAGATGTAAAAAGTTCACAGGTCCCCAAGTGGACACTCAGTTGTCCCTAAGGAATTTTCAGACCTGCTGATTATGGCTTTTCTTATCAAACCTGTCCACCCCCTAGAAAATACAGAGTGAGAAAGCAGTGTGACTATGTCATTCATTCCTCATTTGTTCTGACCTTATTGGTGCATCTTGAGATCTCACTGAAATCTGGTACTGGACATCCAAAGACCTGTGGGGGTGAAGTCAAGGTGAGAGCTCAAAATCTCTCATTAGAGAGAACAGATAGAAATGTTGCTGAAACAGAATTTGAAGTGTTGTTTACTTGGTTCACATGCACTGTTGAAAAAAGAACAAAAATTACTTTGTCTGAATATCATTGTCAAATTTGAGCTTTGTCCAACTCTGATTAGAAATTTTTTAAAATTATTTCAAGCCATGCTGTATCCCCTACTCTCCATTTGCTTTAGCTCTGCAATTTCCTTTCTTTACAAAGCACTGGATGTTGGTTTTAATGTGTGCAATGTTCTGTAGGTCTCTTTAATTCACCTGTAAAAGTCTTTACTGTGACCCAGTGGCAGACTACATGCTGCACATGTCTCCTGAGGTGATTTGAGATCTCTAATAATGCTAAATTTCTGCATTACAGAGAAGACTTGAAACAAGGGTAGGTGGCTTCCAGATGATACTTTGCCATTTTTAGAAAACAAGTTTTCTTTCAAAGCCAAATCCTCCCCATGCTCTGTGTGTTCAAAGCAGATGATGGGTTACACACCTTGCCTTTCAGGCTGTCATTTCTGCACTCACATGGCTGTTCTCATACCATCTTCAGACCCTTTAATGAAAAAGTGACAATGCCCCACCTAATACTCCATATTTTAACTCCTTGTGCTAGTGACCAGGCTGGTTTATTGGCAGGGCAGCTCTGTCTAACACATCACAGCCCTGACAGACCTGTGTGATGGAAAGAAGGAAAATTTGCTTGTACAAAATGAACCGAGCAGAAATTCTCACCCTGAGTCCATATGAGTGATCTGTTAGAGGGGTTAAAAAGGAAAACTTTGTCTTGATAAATGCACAATGCATAACCCTGAAAAAAAAGCAAAGCATTTTCAACAAGAAACAAGGACCTATTAATGTGAGTGGGCTGGAGGGTGTTCACAGGAGCTCAGCTGCAATGGGTACAGTCGGGATAGGTGTGGGAAAGAGCTGCTAGCGAGCTGCTGAGTGGGGGCATGCAGCAGGTTTTTAAAATGATTCTGTCTATTTAACCAAGCAAATAGAAGGCTGAAATGAGATGTCTGCTTTTCCCACTCACATGAGTGGGTGAACAGCCAGGAGAGGGATGTTAACTAAAAAGAACGGCGGTGCTAGAAGAACATGTTACCAATTGGTGATGAATAAATTCAGATCAGAACCTGGGGGAACTAACTAACTGTGCCAAGAATGGGGCTGAGGTGCAGTCTCCTACAAAGGAAGATGGAGGAAAGTCCTAAGCCAGTGTTTCCTTGCTGGACTGAGGCGTTTGCACTGCATGGTGAGACCCTTGGTTTGTAGGATTTCAAATTGTTTGGGCACAGAGGAGGTGGCAAAGGCTCCCAGGGGAGTCTCACTCACTGTCAGCAGGGTGGGACAGGGGGACAGGCAGCTAGGAAGCTCAGCTGTCACCACTACATCTGCTACAGGAGGTGATTGATTATATATTTAACATTAAAAAATAATAGATTAATAGTGAAGCACTAGAAGAAGCAGCGGGGTAGAGAAACAAAAGTCAAGAATCTCAGAGATGCAAAACCTAACACTGGGCTGCAGCATTAATAAATTCCAGGGGCAAAGGGCCCTGTCCTGGCAATGGTTTGTTGAGGAAAGAGAAAATGCTGCCACCTCTGCACAGCAGCACATCCCTGTTAGAACAGAAGTAGGTGTTTGAGCTGCAGCTCATCAGGGATTCAATTCAAGATTATGCAGCTCAGAGACCCAGCATCTCACCCTGCTGTGGTGGGTGGTCAGTGCCCCACCAGTTGCTCCTCACCTGCTGGTTTCATTTGTCTTCCTTAGTTGCTTGTTGGTTTGTTGTTGTTGTTTTTTAAAAGAAATAAAACAGCTAAAGACCATTCGAGTGATGATGGCATCACTCACCCTCTGTGCACTGGAGCTGGGAGTGTTTGTGTGTCCTGCAGCACAGCTGACATCCTATTCTAGATTTTTTGGTTTCCTGGCTTTTATTTATTACAGACATCAGGTTTTGTATTACCTGAACTAGAGAAAAAAAATTTAAATTATTCTTGACATTTTATTAGATGGACATGACTCTGGTCTCCCTCTGTGACAGACTGGGTGTCCTCACACTGTCAGGATGAACTGAGGCTGCACTAACCCCTCACCAGGGAAGGGACCCCCAGGAGGCTGCTTACTGTTTTACTTCACATTAAATATTTTTCATGCTTGCTTCCCAACAAAGCTTTAAATAGAATTTTAAAGAACTGATCAGGGCACAATTCTTCTGGATACAAATAAAACTGTTTTATATTCAGGAAAACTATTTGCATTTTAGGTGGTAAGACACAGTGGAATGATGTTACTAGCAAATGAGTTAGTAATTCCAGTTTATTAAATAGAAAAACCCAACCACACAAAGCCCATGCAGCTCCACATATTGGCTAATTTTAGTAATGCCTGTAAGGGACCAGAGAACTCCCCTGAGCTGAGTTAACCTGGCTGCAGGCCCTCTGAGTCAGTTGTACCATGGCTACAGAGCTGCAGCCTGAGCACACAGTCCCTCCTCCTGCTCCTCTGCTCAGAGAGGGGGGTGGGGGAGCTGCTCTAAGGAGCAGAAGAAATAAGATTACAAGAGTGTGGAGCTAGATGCTACACACACAGAGTAAATGATGTGCAGAGAGACAGCTAAAGGAGCTGTCCAGACTAGGAGTTAGCTGTAAAACCCTTCTGCCACTTGTTTTCCTCAAATCCCAAATCAATTATGATTTTTCTTTTTTAATTACTCCCCAGGCCAGTAGGTACTGCTCCAGCCTATGTTTGGGTGATCTTAATTCATTAAGGGTGGGCATTTGCACTGTCATATACACCAAGCTATTAAAATCAGAGAACAACCATGTCTACACAACAGGGCTGGTAAAGGGCAGGATTTAATCAACCATTTCTAATATGCTTAATGTCCTTCAATATAAAGAACATTTTCTTTGTAACGTGGATATTTAACAACTTCAGTGTAAGAACCTTTGGATTTGGATCTGTTTGTAGCTTTCAGCTAGAAGAGCCAAAGGCCAAATCTAACATCTACAGTTTACAGAAGGAAAAGGTTATTTGAGGGCAACTGAGCATAAATGCAACTTCACAAGCAGTAAACCTGGATAGCTCATTGAGGAATTTGTTTCCAGATTACAATGGCAGTAACACCCAGTATTTAGTACAGAAACCTTATTATAAACTTGGAATGGTACCAGACTATATTTGAGTTCTTACATTGCTAAATGAAGAAAGATTTTGATTGCCTTTTATTTTTATCAGTGCTTGGCTGACCGCATGGAGGTTTCTTCCACTGTTGTGCAAACAGAAGGCAGCCCCAGCCCTAAGAACCTGAGTTAATTACAATTTCTTCTAGCTGGCATGAATAGATGAATTCAGGATGATACATGCAGTCATTTATGTTTTACTAGAATTGGCAATGGCACCTGGTGTGCCCTGGAAAAACAGTTGATCTTGAACTTGAGCATAAAGCTGCTAATGCTTTGCTAGGCTGAGGTTTGTGCAGGCCAATGTCCAGGGCTGTTTGGCACAGGTGAACACATGCCCTGCACTGATGGCAATATTAATAATAATATCAGAAGTGGTACAAATGTAAACAAGCATGTAACTACCTAGTACCACGTGGGTTAAATCGATGTCCATTGCTGAAGGAAATGAAGTGGGTGAGTTAGAGCAGAATGCTCAAGGAGAAGATGGCCAACAGACATGAGAGATGGCACCTGGGGACAGCCCTGCTCCCTCCTCCTGGCTCTCAGTATGGAAGGCAAGGGATCATTAGCTGATCTTGCATATAAAAGTGCTTACCTTTGGCTTTCTACCAGGAAATAGAAGAGCTCCAGCAATGTTGGCTGAGAGGATGAACCTCCCCATGAAAGAAAGAGCTGCTCCTTGATTCTAGGGCCAGCAGTTAGCAGCTCCCTTTCTTCCTAAGTTCCAGCAAACTGTGATTCCTGTCCAAGATTCAACAACCACAACAACAACAACAAAAAAAACCTAACAAGATGTAAGATTTTCATAGATCCATAGAATGTTAGGGGTTGGAGGGGACCTCTAGAGGTCATCTTGCCCAACCCCTTGCCACAGCAGGATCACCTAGGGCAGGCAACACAGGAACACAGGTTTTAAATTGAATTATTTGTATTAACATCCCTTGACTCAAATATGGCTACAAGAAATGCAATTACTGTACAACAGGCAGTGAACAAATGATGAATCAGTGCTAGAGCATTTACAGCCATCTTCTGGAGGAGAAGCATTAGGAAAAAGAAAAATAAAAAAATAAATGCAAGAGCCAAGGAACTTTACTTTAAAAGAGAAGGAAAAAGTAACCAGACTCCCCCATAACATCAGTATGCCATAAATATTGGGCAGTATTTGATTAACTGCCATTAGCTGAAACTTTTCAACACTCTCTTTGCTTTTTCACACACTATCTGGGAAAAAAAAAAAACCACCATGCACCTTCCCACTCCTCCCCACCCTCTCTCATGCTTGCTTTGCATCTTTCACTAGAAATGCAAATATCCTGCATAGCCATGGTTTTCTCAGCAGAAAACATTTAATAGAAGACTAACTAGAGTTAAACACTGAGTTACTCTGCTCACTTATGAGTAAAACATGCAATATGACAACAGCCAGCTACTTGTCCTCGTTCATGCAGCAATTCACACAACTTGAACACTCATTAATTACTCTCTAGGGCTATCAAATTACCAGTGACTCCTCTTAAGAGAGTGCCACCCTGTGAGCTTCAGATTTTGAGCATTAATTTACGAAAGAATGTGAGTTTTTAGTACAGAGAAATGAGGCAGGTGAAGGGTAGATGGTGGCATCAGATTTGCTTCTGCCTCAGTGCCTCCAGCACCAGCTCCTCCATTTGCCTGGTTCCCAGCCTGGTGTCTAATCACAGATGCTACTGAAGCAAAATAGTTCCTCATCCCGTTAAAAAGTTCCAGTAATTCTGCAATGGCAGCTTTACTAGGCTCAGAACAGTGAGGAAATCTGCTGTTAATAAAAACCATAAAGCTTTTTATCTGACATTTTCACAACTAGTCTAAACAAAAGTAAACTTATCTAGCCTCTGGCTTCATTGCCAAAAAGGATCAGAAAGCAAACGGCCTCATTTCTCTGAAGCTTTTGTAATCATAGCCCTTAGAAACCTTTTACAAGAAAATCAATTAAACAAGATTTGTCAGCAATGTCCCAGCTTCTGCCTTGCTCTTAGCCTTATGTTTATTCTGCACCTGAGACTCCTGTTGCTAAGCAGGTAATTCATTAACCTTGTTCAGCTTTTAATTTTCAGTACCTCTGACATCTTGTATTTTTGCAGTACACTGCAATGCCTCAGCTGGAACCCAAAATCTGGAATTCAGCACCAAAAACACTGCCCAAGGAAGCTGTATGAGCCCAGCTCTCTAAGGACCATCTTGTGTTGTTTTGGTTTTTTTTTTAAGATGATGGAAATTCTGCTAGAAGTTTACTGTCTGCCAAAACAGGTGTAGCCATCCCCTGGGTTTTAAGCCAAGCAGAAGGCACATGTTGGAGGAGGACAAGGACACCAAAAAGGCACTCTTCAGCTCTTCTCATTGTGCTGCAATTTGCAAAGATGAGGTGAAGGTACCTGAGTGCATCATTTTCTGCTTTTTTGGAGCCATTATAGAACAAACTGGCACCATGCCTCACCTGAAAGCTAACAAACGGGTATTTTTAACTCAGATGTGCCAGCTCTTTCTTTTCAGGCAGGCGTTTAGATGGCTGCCATGCAAACAGCACAAGTGCCAGAAGTAACCAGCAGCTTCCACTCCCTGCTTCTCCTGCTCAGAGGGTTTAGATAACAGAAGCAGCTAGATTTTTTTTTATTTTTTTATTTTTTTTAGTTACTTCAATAAAAGGAATTGCTAAATTAATTTTTCTCTACTCATGCAGCCTTTAGGCAATGCCCATTAAGTGCTGGTTTTGTGGCAAGCTGTACTAGACTGCCCTGCATCTCTTTTTAAGGGTCCCTTCCCACACACACACACAAGCCACTTGCCAGGCACTGGGAGATCCATCACCTCTTTTCTGTCCACGCTTCCCAGATTCTGGGGGAAATGTGTCACGTAAAGCTATTCTGATCAATTCAAATTCCCTTCCTGGAAGCTGTCCAAGGCAGCACTTTGTACACTTAGTGTTGCGTTGTCAAGATTGATTTTTTTTTTTTTCTTTTCCTCTTTCCATGGACTAATGTATCACTTTCCCTTTCGCCAATTCACTTGATAGCAGCAGCTGTAAATCAGGGTGGAAGTGATGTGCTCAACGTGAGAAGAATTTTCAGAAGCTGCTTCAAAATCACTAAAAATTAAGCACAACATCTTTAGCATTCTGTCAATACTGAGCTATGGACATGCATGCAAGAAGATGCCTACAGTATTGCAGCCTAAATCTTGAACTATAACTTGGAAAGCCTGCAGCAAGGTGAATGCTAAGTACAGGAGACAGCAGCAGATCTTGAACTTCATCCCACAAGGAATCAACTTGCTGGTTGAGTATTAACCACCCGTGGGCTGCACTTCTAAAGCTCTTACTATAGGCTGAAGTCTCTTAAAAAAATCATAGGTGGCTTTAAGTCTGCATTTGCAAAAGCCCTCATCTAAAAGTAGGTGCTTCAGATAAATATCCTTGGTAACTAGCACTTGCTCTGCTCGATAGAAAAGGGACTAAAAAATGAGACTCTGCTGAAGCTATTGTAACAGGCAACCTTCCAGCTTGAGGAAAAAGCTGCAGAGGACACATAGACCACCTGCAATATGAGATTTTGCTGGTAGGCATTTTATCTAAGCCAAACCAGCCCTTCAGAGGAACTTCCCTGTGCTTCAGTTTATAATTTCCCCTGTCTCCTGCTCTCCTTTCTCAGTTAAAAGTCAAAAACTGGTTACGTTGAGTCTTGCTATTGAAAACTGAGGCAAAATTAAAGAGTTGGTAATGGCCCATTGCACATAAATCCCAGCAAAACACTTCAGCGCATCAAGGCTTTATATAAAATAAATGGGATGCAGGCACATTCTTCAGCAGCCTCTTAAGCCTGCCATCTGTGCAGACTAAAAATAAAGCAGCAGCTTAAGGAGAGGTTTGATAAAATGCAGCTGAGGAAGGCATTGGTAAAACTCTGCCAGGCTCTTGAATTGACTTTGAGAGGCTCACCCTGAGCACTGCAGAGGGGTTCTTCATCACTGGTGGTGTTCAGGCATGACCTGCTTGGTGGGTAGGGCAACCCCAGCATCCTAACAGAGATGCTGGCTGGCAACATTGCATCAGTCAAGAGATGTCTCTTTCTCCCCAAGAGCAAAGTTGCTGCCAAACTGGCAGGAAAGGCAGATCTAATTCAGACAATCTATTTGCAGTGAGTGAAAAGAAGGCAATTAGCTACCTACAATTAATATGAGAAGATCCTCTGGCACAAAGTGGGATGAATGGAGGGAAATGGACCTTCCCAGCCACTCTATCTAAGCAGCCCTGCCTGCCCTGCAGCAGGGGATCTAAGCCAGGGGGATTTAAGGTAGCTGAAGTTTCTGCTCCATCAACTTGTCACCTCCCACCTCCACATAACTTACCCAACTATGTCCTTTCCTCATTAGTGTCACTAATGATTACAGAAATAGGCAAATGAAATGTTGTAAACTACCATAAATATTTATATATAAAAATACCTTCCTGAGCATACTTATGTGCTTAATTATAATTAGTTTAGAAGAATGACACTTGGAAGTGTAAAACAATCACACAGCGAATAAAATCGGTGCCGCTGCTGCCGTCTGTCAGCTGAAGCCCCAGCACACTTGGGAGTAACAGTGGGGTTTGCAGTAAGAAGCAACATGAGGAATCCAAGGTGCCAGGAAAGTAAATGGCTCCCCTGAAGTCAGAAAGTGAATCAGTAAGACATCCATCCACAGAAATGAAATTGCTCAAGGCTGGCAGCAGTTACCCACAGGGAGGGCTGAGCCAGCCCCTTCTGGCGGTAAATGCAGGTGGTTTGGGGTGTTTGTTTCTTTTTTTCCAGCAGCAAGTGTTTGGGATAACTTGAGCAACTACTGATGATGGGTAAGAATGCTCTTCCAAGACTTGACTCCAGCTCATCTCACAGCAGCAACATGAGGCAATCCATGAATAAACTCTCTGGGCTTAATACCCACAATTCTGCTGACAGTGTCACCCAGTTTGTCCATCCAGTAACTCCGTTCCTCCCCAACTTACTTTCTGACACACAGCTGTGGTATTTTCCCCATCACAAGGGGCAAATGTGTCCTACCTGCTGCACTGTCCTACCTGCTTCTGCTCCCTCCTCCAGCCCTCATCCTACCACAGGGTCAGGCCCAGGGAGGGCTCCAGGGCTCCTGGCTCCCACCCACCACCCACACCAGCCCCCTCCAACCTTCCTTTGGCAGCATGAAACTCCAACAACCCCTCCCTCCACCCCCTCTGCTGGCACAAGCTGACCTGTACATGCACGTTTCCTTCTCAAGTCACATTTTAAAGTTAGCAGCTAAAGCAATGGCTCTCGCTCACTCACTGGATTTTAGGACTTGCAGCTCTGAACTCTGAAGCTTTTGGCTTTCCTGTTAACATAGAAAAATGGTGTTAGGGTTTTCTTTCTTAGCATTTCCAGCTACGTGTCAAGTATCTGGTTCTCAGAAATGATCAGGATTAGACTCTGAAATATGGGTTTGGTTAGAGAAGAGGCAGGAGGCTTACAAGGAAAGGTTTGGGTCAGACCTGACCTAAGGATCCTTCTCATGACAAAGAGCAGAACTGCTATAAAGTGAGGTAAAAGTTTATTTGTCCTTAACTGATTGCCATGTCTTCAAGAGCACTCAGTCTCCTGTAGTCACCACTATCCCCAGAAGCAACTTTTCTCACCAAAACCACAGCTCACTGGTATTTTTAACAGAAGAGGTTCATAAAAGTAATGACAAAGTAGATCCTGAAGCTGTTTACAAAAAACGTAATAAAATAATCCTCTCCTCTAAGTTCACCCAAGGTCTAATTTTGATGTAAATATTTCCACATGGAAGTAGGAGTAAAAGACAAAGCCAAGTGGGTTTCTGAGGAAGAGAAGTACATGGAAGGCAGCAGCAACCTAGGATGTAGGTGCCCTTCTTGACAGCACCAAGCACCACGCAGCAGCTCCCTGTAGGAAGCACAATTTGTTGTGAGCAAGCTGAACTATCCATTACAGGCTGACAAAGCAATTTAAAAATGCAAAAATATTCCATGCAAATGGTTCCAAAAGTTTATTGAATATTTAATTTACAAAAATCATATCCCTATGAGGTGTTCTATGCAAAATTGGATAAAACAAACTGCATATAAAACCCAACCCTATAATGCAAATACAACACAGAAATGAGACCATGGAAAGGAGAAAAAAAAAATAAAATTCATCAAGACACATATATGACATTCATTAAGGATTGTCCCAACCATCCAATAATTGGTTCAACATGATGCCTTCTTCGTAGATATAGGATACATTTTACCATTTTATACAGGCCTTTTATTTTCCATAGATCCAAATTTACTGTTTATAAAAATTCTTTGCATTCTTTCTTAGCTACTAAGCCTGTTCATCCATTCCCATTTTGATCAGAAGGTGGAAACAGACAGTACACACACAGAACACGTGCACTATTAGATATCTATCTTTGGTAGGGACCCTAAACCTGTGGTGAAGTCAGTTCTCTAGAGTGACAAGAAATTAGTTTTGGCAAAGAACAGGTTTTAATTTTGTCATTTAGTAGAATGCTACTGGCAGTTTCTGCTGTACATACAAAAAAAGAATAGGTGCCTCATGTGTGGTTCAAAAACAGAAATCATTTATATGAGTTTTAAATCAAATTATTTGTA
This sequence comes from Florisuga fusca, assembly GCA_038090715.1. Classification (NCBI taxonomy): domain Eukaryota; kingdom Metazoa; phylum Chordata; class Aves; order Apodiformes; family Trochilidae; genus Florisuga; species Florisuga fusca. The sequence goes on from JAAWXA010000027.1 coordinate 939,523, forward strand.
TTAACATCCTTTGACTCAAATATGGCTACATAAAATGCCATTATTGCACAGCAGGCCCTTCCTTGGATGAACAAAGGATGAACTGCACAGAGAACAACTGCAATTCCATCCTGCCTTTTTCTCTCCCATTTGAAACAATAAGACTATTGCTGCAGGTGGTCACACAGATCTGGATGCCAATTTCCCTTGGAAAAAGTAGGAATCCCACTGAGTGCCTCAAGAATTGTATAGTAACTTTGCCAAGTTTTCCTAGGAAAGAGGAGAGTGAAACAAACCCAAAAAATTAAGAAACTTGGGACAATCAGTGCTAGAGCATTTGCAGCCCTCTTCTGGAATAACATGGACAGGAGGAGCAGGATCAGGAAAAAAAATGCAAGAGCCAAGGAAATTCACTTTAAAAGAGAAGGAAAAAGTAACCAGACTCTTTCCTTCATAACATTAATACTCCATAAATACTGGACAGTATTTGATTAACTGCCATTAGCTGAAACTTTTAAACATTCTCTTTGCTTTTTCACACACTATCTGGAAAAGAAAAGAAAAAATTATGCACCTTACCTTCCCAGTCCTCCCCACCCCAGCTTACTGGAAATGCAAATATCCTGCATAGCCATGATTTTCTTAGCTGAAAACGTTTAGTGGAAGACTAACTAGACTTAAACACTAAGTAGATCTGCTCACTTATGAGTAAAACATGCAATATTACGACAGACAGCTAATTGTCCTTGAAAAGGCTTTATATGACAATTCCTAATTTGGCAGAGAAGAAATGTTTCCAAATGCATGAAAATAATTTTAAGAGCCTTAGTGAAGAACATAGTACTTACAATATATTAGCGATTTCTGTGGCATAAACTTTTTAAAAAGCATCAGCAAAGTATTAAATATAAAAGCAATATGTATATACCCCTCCATCCTCAGAAAAGCATCATGATTTGTAGTGTATCAAGTCAGAATTATTGACTGGGGAATTAAGGCATAACCAGTAGACAATAGTCTTTACTGTCTGGGCTCCACATAATTGGCAGGGAACAACCCGTATCGGCCTTTGCAGACACCCCTCCACCAGCCATCATCGATCATTTCTATGTTTGTGATGATGTCATCTGGGTCAAAGGAAATCTCGTCATCACCCGCTGGAGAGAGAGTGGGAGAGGGTCAGTATGGACACAGGAGGATCCCACAGGGTCAGCATGGACACAGGAGGAACCCACAGGGTCAGCATGGACACAGGAGGAGCCCACACTGCAGTCTCATCTACCAGCTCACCGCCACTAAAAATAAGGCAGCCACCCAGCACCTTCCCCTTCCCCCTCAGGGCTCCAGGCAAGGACAATCCCTACAGACAGTCTCTTTCTCATCCTCTGGAGCAGCCTCTTCTTGCCTGCTGCATTTTGGGAGCATTAGTAAATTAGAGCCACGACTGCAACCTAAGACACTGAGAACCACTTCACTTTCTTGATGCCTTCCCTCAGAATTAACCAGGCAAGGTGTTAAACAATTACGTGTGTCAAAGGTTTAACACTGATTTTAAAAGATTTTTGAAAACTCCCACCATTTCCAGAAACAATGGCTCATAGTTTTCAAAAGAGTCTCAATGCTGTTGCTAAATCAGTAAATTCCTAATTCATACACTAATTTCATGTATTACTTCAAGAGACTACATGATGAAAGGCAAAGAAAAAATCCAGACTTATCTGTGTAGAACAGTTTTCAAAACCAGGGTTAAAAACAAAAACTTTGCTTACCAGCTTGATAATCATAAAGAGCTATGGCTGTAATTCCAAGTTCATTTTCATATTCATCATAAGTATTTTCTTCTAAAGAGAGAGAAGAAACAAATTAAAAGTGTGAAGCACACTACCTATCACCCTGAGTTCTTTTCTGTGGTGCTTCTGGAATTCTACTGTTAACCCACACGGGGAGCAGGGAACAAACCATGCAAGTTTTTAGCAGTGTTGACATACTTTCAGAAATGGATTTTTTTCCCCAAAAGCCCACACAGCTAAAGCCTGAAAGGAAGCATTCACAAGTAGGCATTTCATACACTATAAAATAAAAACCTTCAGCCTTATAACATGTTTGTGAAGTGTGTCAGGGCAACTGATCCCAAGGTCTCTGCAGAGCAAGTAGGTTCATTCTTCACCCCTCACTTAGTAACCAGAAGATATGAAAAAAACAGGAAATCAAAAGACTGTATTCTTTCTGCTTCAGACATCCTTCTCCACTCTCTCATAGGCACAGAACACAACAATTTTTAACTCCAAGAACTGCTGACAGAAGTTTTTGCTTGATAGGCCAGCACTGGCTCAGCACAGGTTTAAGTTCCACCTGTGTACTTGCTCCTCATGTTGAGCTGCATTACAGAGGGTGGAAATGGTTCCCCTGGTATTTCTTTTTGAACTGACACTCCAGAGAGCATAGTAATTATTCCAGTATCATCTCAAAGTTAAATAATTTCAACCTTGCTCTAGCAATATCTTCATTTCCTAATTAAAGTTTATTGGAGGAGAATTTTAAAAAGTCTTATCAGACTAAGAGTTTAGAAAACTAGGACAGTATACTGTCAGCACAACTATTCACTAAGTCATTGCCCAAGGAAATAATTATTATCTGAAAGGGTTTTGTATCAGAAACAGACTCTACCTGCTTGGTAGTGGTCTCCTGCCCCTGCCACTTCATAAACAGTCTCTGCTTCATATCCTGCCTCCCGCTGACTCACGGCTTCTTGGTAGTCAGGCTCTGCAGCTCTGTAGCCAGGCTCTGGCTCATGTGTGGCTGAATATGTTGCACTAGAATTCCTGTAGGCAGACCCTGCTTCACAGGAAACTGCATCCTGCAAGAAATACAGGTGAGGTTCTTCAGGGTTTTGTAAAAAGGTTTCTAAATTTAGGATAAAAAAACAGGTACTGGTTCTAACAAACCTGGTAAACTGGGCTGGAGGGTGCCTTCTGCTCAGCTGGCTGTGTAGTAGGAGATGGTGGTGGAGTTTGTTTTTTGGCTTTAGCTTGTTCCTAAATTGAAGAGAAAGAAAACTTCAGTTCACTTCCATCATTTACAGCATGACACTGAACAAGAAAGAACCCTCCGATAAGACAGACAGACAGACTACTCTGCAATAAACTGATCTGAGCAGAAGAATACTGGAGTGGGCTGAATTGTTAGACCTGGCTGAAGGTTGACTGGCTGTACAGTAAAGCCTCTGAAATACAGCAAAGCAGGAGAGAAAAAATGTGCAAAAATTAAAACCACACAGTATGGATGCATACATATATTTAAAAACAGAGTACCCAATGTTCTTTGGCACGTTTCCACAAGAGCTGTAGGGTTTCTGTGCTCAGTATACTTATTCTGTTCATTAGCTGGCTGGGCCTCAGCTCCCATTTTAGCACAACTTTAGAGAATCTGAAGTCTCTGTGTTCTCATTATACAACTGATATATTGATGAGAAATGACCCTGCAAGCTCTTGTAGGTCACCTGCCAAGGCAAAGGACTGAAAAGCTTGGACAAAATTAAGTCCTACATACTGACAAGGAGGGGATTCAAACGTTCAGAAGTGTTGTATGTGGTAGAAATAAAAGCAGTATTGCTGTTTTACTGTGCCCCGAAGAATGTGGATCTGAATCAAGTGTTCTAGCACTCAAGCACTTCATGCTGTGACATCCCACCTGTGAATCAGAAGGTAAATCCACAGTCTTTATCAGAAAGCCATTTGCTTATCTTTACCATAAGGAAAAAGAAAACTGTGAATCTAGGGCCAGACTTTCTTATTTATTGTGAAAAAGAAGAGAGAATACACATTAAAAGAGAAAGTTGCTTATGACCATCATGCTGTAACTCCCCAAAGGATCCCCAGGAGAAATGGTAGCCCAAAGATTATGTGATAGAACTGTGACCAAAAAAAAAAAATAAAAATCTTCCTTTCCTTTGTTTGTCACAACTCCAAAAAAATACATTTAACATAGAAAGCAAAGTGACAAAGACATAGAAAGCAAAGAGACAGCTTTGAAGACATTTCAAAGCTTAGTGCTGTGCTTTCTGTCCTGATGTCCTCCCCCACTTTTAACTCGTGTGCTACAGATGAAAAAGCCCCAGCAAAGTGTTCATTAGAGGTTTACATTTGGAGACAAATTAAGTAGTATTAGTACATTAAATGCATCAAACATGGCAGGAGTTTCAATACTTTGTCCTAGAAAATGGGTACCTGCAATCTAGATTACAGTTTAGGATAGCCACTGCAAAACTGCCATTAAACATTTAAATTAATTAAATTAAGTTCCCCCTCAGGCTGAGTTTCTTCCACACAGAAATGCTCCACGTGAAGGAGCATCCTGCTGTATTCTCTCAGGTAGCAGAGGTCAGCTAACTCATGAGGCACTCCCCATTCAAACAGGCAGTTACAGAGAGCTCCCTGAACACCATTTGACAAGATGCCATATGTGAAAAGCAAACCAGAAAAAGGATTACCAGTCAACAGGGTTCTTTGAAGGAATGTGGCCCATATGTACATCCCCGTTGTGGGAGTACATGTGCCCACATTCTTTCTTAAAGTGAGAGAACTTTCTGCTTGTGCAAGGAAGTTCACTTAAAGAAATACAAGTTCACTTCAGTCAAAGTCTGTCCCCACCCTTTACAGTCTCTGTGGATGGTTTGTTTACATCCCTCCCCTCTTCATGCTTTGCTTCTGAATTAAGAGGCAGTGCAGTCCTTGCCATTTCAGCTTCCCCTTAACCTCAGCCTCCTTCCCTCAGTGTCTGCAGAATCACACAATTAACCATGGAGTTGTTCAGTCTGGAAGAACATTAATCATCTAGTTATGGTGAAATTTAAATACCAGCTTTGGAAAAAAAAAAAGAAAAACCATAAAACTTTGAATGTGTCCAGGCAACAGAATCTTTGATGAAGCATAAGAAAAAAAAAAATCAAGCATAACGGCTTGAATTTAACCCACACTTAATGCAAAAATAACAGTAAAGAAGAAAATCATTTTTTGAGACAGAAAGAGGAGGGGAAAAAAAAAAAGACCTAAGAGTTCAATGACTCATGAGAACCTGCATTACTACATTTAAACCCTTCTGGGAAACTGTTTCCTCAGCAGAAGGAAACCAAGTGCCAAGAGGAAAAGAAGTGCCAAGAAAATAAGAGATCTCTTGAAGAAAGAGTGAAGCTGCACTTTCAAGAGCAATGTACACCTCAAGGTTGTCTTCAGCTGTTTCCAAAAAGAGAATTAATTCCCATTCTTTGTCACTCCATGGAACAGACCCTAGAGCTGAGGGATAACAACTCTTTGACTAGAGCTGCAGTGTTGGTGGCAATGACAAGGACTGAGGAGGATAAGGAGCTAAAAAAGCCTTCTTTTTAGGGGAACAACCAGATGCTAGACCTAGATGCTGGTGATGCACAAGCTTAAAGACACACAGACATGCTGGCAACAGTGAACAGTAGCTGAGGAACAGCAACAGCTTTGCAACAGCCAGAGCAGCTATGGGGCCACCAGCTGAATGTCTACAGCAGAAGATGGTGGCACATGCTGGTAACATTTTGCTGTGGCTCTGAATAAGCAAGCACTGAAGCATTTGAATTTTCTCATCTAAAATGCTCCCAGAGTGAGTGGATGCATTTCAGCTTTACTGCTCTGAGGGGAACCAAGTGACTCTCCTCAAGGCAAACATTCAACTTTTCTCTGTGTTGGCTCAGTGCTGGAGGCTATGCCAATGCTGAGAAGGACCCAGAGCAGTCCAAGCTGACTTAACAGAGTGGCACCCTGGAGCAGGCTCACTGACCTTATCAAACAGAAAAGACTGAATTCTCAACTTCAGCTCTTTTATCTTTTCCTCTCTGAGCTTTAAGAGCATGGCAGATGCTGCATTAAAGGTTCTTCTCCAGAACAGTAAAGGAACCCAGATAGTGGCTAGGGGAAGGTATGAAAAGTTCACAAAGTGCACAGGGATGAAAGGCAGCATTAGAAGAAATCAGTGATCCCCAAAGATGAACTCCCATTCATCTTGTGATACATGTATGCAGTGAACATATGCTCACACTCTACATCTTGAAGCCATAAGGCAAAAGAAGTAATAAGCTGAAAGAAAAAAAAAAAGAAATAAAGCAGCAATCACTTTAGAAGGAGAGACCTGATCCATCCTTTGCAGCTAGAATTTCCCAAATTTCAAATGGAACTCAGAAGTAATTTAGCACTTTTCAGGAATCAAACTATACACAAGATAGAGAGCAAAACTACAGAGCTATTTCTGGGGCAGGGCTGGCCTGTACCCTTGAGAAGCAAACCAACAGACAATGTGGGCTCTAACCTGGGTTAAATGAGATTTTTTTGTTAGGTTTAATTTTCCACTTTCATGTGGAAAATGCTTTGCTGGCATAAGGAATAAGGTGGCTCAAAAATGGTGCTGTTAACAGCTGTGCTGGTAGAGGCCAGCTTAGTCAGATGAAGTAACATGAAGTTTCACTGTATTTTTCTTAGTTTAGGAAGACCAGAGCTAGGTTACCATAAGGCTACCATGCATTCAGTTTCCCATACACATAAAATACATAATTTACACCAAGTCTGAAGTTGTGATGAAGCAGACCCTACTGATGGAAGGGGATGAACAGAGTGACATCCTGCAGCAGCATCCCACTAAGGGGAAGTATCTACCACATCTGAGAAACCAATCACTGCACCATTTGTTGTCAGGCCAAGGAGCAAACAGATCTCAGAAACCATCTGACAGTCTTTCCTGAATTCCAGATTTCTCACAGAGGATGCTGAGACAAGTTCATATGGAAGAAATTTTATTCGTGGGGTCTGCAGCTGGTGGCAGACATTGGCTCTAACAATGAAAAATACTTTTGACGGAAATTAAAAACAAAAGAGGAGAAAGAAAAAAAAAAAAAAGGAAATAGGAAAACTCGCCCACAGCCAGACAGGAAGAGCAGTGCCAAGGGTCCCAGACAAGCATTTTCCTCTGAGGTCAGGCTGCAAAGATTAGTGTTCAAGACTAGAACACAAATTTTGGGATAGGCTAATTAAAATAAAAAAAACCCCATATATATATATAGATAGATAGATAGATATACTATGAAGTGTTACTCTGTCTCCCTATCTGATGTCTGCTATGTATATGGTGCATACTGATAAATGACTGGAATTGCAAACAAAGGAATTGCAAAGCACAGGTTCAAACACAGGCAAACACACAAAGAGCTTTAAAGCCTAGCTGGAGAGAAGGTAAAGTTTCTTTTTTTTACAAGATTCTCTTTTCTCCCAACATTGCCTTAAAATAGATGAGACACATTGCTCAAATGGGATTTGAAGCTTACTGACCTCCAGTTTCCTTCGAGCCTCCTCCTGTTCTTGTTTCTCCCTGGCCATTCTTTGTGCTCTCTCAGCTTCTGCCTTCCTTCGGTCCTCTTGCTCTTTTTCCTTGGCTAAGTTCTCAAAGTTAGCTCGGATGTTGCTTGTTTTATTAGCAACTGTAAGAGTTAAAAAAAATAAAGTCAAATAATGTTATTGCTTAAGATTTTGTAGCCTGGAATTAGGTTTTGGTACCAATTTCTGCTAGGGCTGAAAATGTTCCTTCTTTTCTTCTCTTTGAGCTTATAGCCCATTGACAAAAGTCCTTCTCTCTCTGTTTTCTTCCCCTACCATTACAAGACCAAACCTCTTGTGCACACATTTATATAAAACCTCTGCAACACTTCCTCCCTTCATGGTATAGTCTCCAATGCTCCAATCCCCTACTCAGTCTGTTCTCCACTCTAATACTTTTTATTCTCCTCAACTCTGATGATGCTCCAGAAAAAAATGAACAAGAAAAACAGAACTCAGCAAACCAAAACAGCCTCTAAAGGGATGAGAGTTTAGTTTGCTAGAAACCTGCAAATTCAACAGTTGCATCTAGATGACTCTTACTCAGTACTGCTACCTCAGCAGTAATATTCTGGGCTTTTGAACATTACCACCTCCAAAAAAAGGATTTGGGGCCAATGCCTTACCAGCTTCTATTGGCTTGGTTTTCTGGTAAGTTGATGCAGGTTTCTCAATGTCTTCAAAAGTTGCTGCATTCTATCAGTAAGGAGAACATCAAAACAAAATCAGGAAGAATCAAAACTTGATGAAAGGAGTAATTCTTTCTGTAAGTCCAACTATGTAAGAAGTAATCTTCAGTATCAGGTTTAAGCACATTAAAATCCTGATAAATTAAAAAAAAGGTAGTTTATGAACAGATGACTCCTCAGAACTGAAAACAAGGCCATGTCCAAAACACTTATTGGGTAGGTGTTGCTGTTCTAATCCACTTTGTGAAGGATTTCTACCAAGGATTCAATACCCTTAATGAAACAGATACTGTTAAAGCAGAGGAAGTATTTTGAGAAATTCAAGTGGGTTTTTGTGGGTTTTTTTAGTCCTGGGTCCTGAAACCACAAGAAAAAAGAATCACACAGACTTTCAGACTCTGCTACTTTCTCACTTTTATATGTCCTACATAAAGCCAGGAGTTAATTTATTCAGAAGATAAATAGTGCAGACTTTATCTTCTAGCTTTTCAACTTTAAAAATCGAGAGGTAGAAAGGGGGCACCAGCTGCTCTATCTTTCACTGTTACAGAACACCAAAACAATTTTTCCTAAAGAGAAGGCCTGTGATGAATACAGTGGGCAAAGTTGGTAAACAGCAGACACCTATTTTAAGCAGCCCACTAAAAGAACATCTTCAAGATACAAGACATTAGGTAATTCTTACAAGACATGACTGAAATAGTGGAATTAATGAATTTTCTCACTCTTATGTATATATTTTGCTTTCTATCATTTCCATACTTCTGTTTTCCTTGCTTAAACATAAACTACATGTATGTGCAGGCACACGTATATGAACTGCCATCAGCTGTGTGTGTGTAAACTTGCTTTTTAAAAAACTAGAAAAACACAGAAATCCACTGTTAGCCTGAAGAAGTATTAAGAAATTGAACACTGGGCACTACAGAGCTCACCAGATTATTCTGTAACCCTACAGACTATTTAAGTCATTGGTCTTTGAAGCAACTTACCTTATCCATTCGATCTTTCTGTACACCATACTTCCCACCAAATCCTTTTGAATAATCTAAAAACAGGATATAAGGTTTAGAAGGAGGGAGTTTGTAACCCTCCCATCTTTCTGCCAAATGCAAACAGCCATTTCAAATGCAAATTGCCATTTCAGCTGCATGCAGAGACACAGTGACAGCCTCCAAAGAAAAGCAATTTGTTGTTTGATGCAGAAAGGATACACAAAACTGCAAGAGCCTTCAGGTACACCAGCAGATGACAGATTGTAGGCCACATGCATTCTTTGAGAAAACATTAAGCTGAGGACTGAGAAGGTATCAAGCATGGAATAAAAGGGATGAGCCCTTCTAATGCATCACTTCTCTAACACAGCCTTTCACAGCACCAATTCTTAGCCCTCTGCAGGAATCATACACCCTAAGCCTAAGGAATCATATAACTTTGCTTTGCACACAGAAGCAATATCCAGTCTCTGGTGACCACAGAGGTTTTTTGGGTTTTTTTCTCTTTAAATCGGGAAATTATATGAATTGCAGGAAAACATAACTAATTTCCAGTCAGATACTCAGCTGATAAACATTAAAGTAATTCATAGTACACATGGCAGGAATGTGCCCTTAGAGTCTGTAGATGGACAGGCTTTCCTTTATGTCCCTGGAATATAATTACAACTATTCCTTCTGCTGTCAGCCCCAAAACATCTTGGGTCCCTAAGCCAGCTATTTTAGTGGTTGTACTTGGGCTCTGCTAAGTCACATATGATGATCTAAAAGCTTGAAATTGTGTCACTTGAGCACAGAAAAGTACTGACTATTGGAATGAACAACCTAATTTTCTTCAGCTTTGTATTTATTTTCAACCAGAATAAATACTACACTTACATTTTCCTGATCCAGACTTCTCACTTTAAGATAATGGAAAAACAGGAATTCATGGTTTGTACCCCAACTATTTCACAATGAATAAAGAGAGCATTATAACAGTATTTGCTCAGCCAAGAACCACAAACATTCCCTACATCTTGTTTGGAAGACTACAATCATTTTACAATAATTTTGCCAGAATTTGCTCCTTTTTAATGGTTACATGCATGGTCCTTATCTGAATATTTTTCCCCCAATTTATCCAGGCAAAACTTCACATTTAGAGTCTAAAACTGGTAAGCATGACATCATTAACATCATACTACTAATAATGCTGTTATCATCATACTTTATGTACAGCTATTCACTGAATACATAACATAGAGCAGTTAACTAAACACTGGGGATCTGTTTCCTGAATGCAGGCTTGCTTTATGTAACATTTTCAGAATAAAATGCAAGACCATTGCCAGATCATGGAGGAATAGAAGCACAAGAAAAGGGTCTGCCACGTTACCAGCATCAATCTACTCAGACAACTATTCAAGACTGTGTGAGAAGTGGCTGCACTGTTAAGAAAGTAACAAGTGAAAACGGTGCCTTGTTGAGATTCATGCTTGGCTAGTTTCTCCTTGTAATCAAACCCCACAGCAGATGGGTCCTGCCTTTCTGTCTGTACACCAAATTTCCCTCCGAAACCACTCTTATAGTCTGAAAAAGCCACATGTAATAAATTAAAATGGAGAGGAAAAGAAGTTTAGTCAGAGACACTCAAAGTATTTTTTGCAGTATTTTTCAATTATCAATAATTTTGGATGTTGGGAAAAAAAAAATATGTATAGACTTTTTTAACAGTAAATTCAAAAGAAGTTTCCACTACAGATTAAGAAAAGGCCAACATGATTTATCAGACATAAGAACACCATTCTGAAGTTACAGAAAAAAGCATTTCTCAATATTTTTCATACATACTGCATAATGCACTTGCATTTGATCAACATTATGAACACACAAACATAATGTGTTCATGAGAAAACCATACAGAAGGATACAAGAGAATAAACTGAGCTTCCTTCATCAGTGTGGTTAACATTTGTACACTAGATATCTGACTTTTTAAGAGGTGTTAAGATAGGGTCCACAGAGACCATCCTCCAGATATTCCTACACAGTATTGTTTAAAGCAGAAAGGAATATTCCTGCTGCTGTACAGCTTGAGGAAAAAACAGCTCTGTGCTAAGAGCTGTAACCATTTCCCACTGCTGCCTTAAAACAGCCATTTTACTATATACAGTATGAAAAAAAGGGCTTCAAGGTAATCCTCTCTGGTAGAGCAAAGAGAACAGTATTCTGAGGACCATTTTTAATTTAAAAAATATATAATAATTTATAAATTTATTTTCAGATAAAAGTGGTGACAGGCAGAGGCCTGGATAACGAGTTATTTTGCAACTTTTCCTTTGGGTACCAGAATTTCATAGGAATAGGCACCTCACAGGCAATGATCACAGACAGCATCAAATATAAGATTTCCCCTGCATGAAACTAGGGGTATAAGTAAAAGAAACAAACAAACAACAACAAAAAAACCCAAACCAAAACAAAAAAAAAGGTTACTCGTGGAAAATACAAAGACATTACTCATTTGTGGTTTGAACAACTCCAGTGAAAAGGAGAAAAAATTATCCAGACTCATAAAGCTTCCCCAGTGAGAACTTAGTGATAAGACTGAACTTTCAGAGACTCAGGATCAGATGTGTTAAAGATGCTTTGCAGACACCAGTACAACCAATACACAGCAACCATTCAAACAGAAAAAAAAGGAGACCCATGTCAGCTACAATTAGGCTGCAGCCAACAATACCAGGGGAGAAGGGTTCACACAGGGAAAACTCAAAATGAGGGAAGTGAGAAAAAATGGCAAAGAACTCTGAACTCATTTACCTTTCTGGGATTCGTGCAGCTGCACTTTCTCCTGGTGATCCCAGCCAAGAGCACATTTGTCTTGTCTGTCAGTCTGCACTCCAAACTTGCCTCCAAAGCCCTTCACGTAATCTGTGAGCACCAAGTTTCAGAAAACATTATTGCAGTTTATGACTGTAAACAGCATTGAAGAAAAAAAAAACAGGAATAACAAATGGGATAAGCTGTTACTAAGGACACTACCTTTCCCTGTTTTTTCCCCCTGCTGCACTACCTCAACTGAGTGGAAGGACACCCATTCAGCAGCTCTAAGATTATGATGCAAGGAAGAACAACAAATTCAGTGAGGATTACAGCATCCAGCCTCAATAATATCCTGAGATTTGGAGAATGTGGTGCACCTTCCACAAAGCAACACAACACACAAATATATATATATATATATACACACACATAAATATCTAATAATGAAGGACTTGATATTGCCTCTGAACACCACAGATCTGTGCAATTACAGATTTCAGTAACATCCATATGGATATAAAGTCCCTTGGAAATCAGAGTTTACAAAACCTTCCTTTCATTTACAAGAAATAAGTCTACCTACACAAAGGGAAAACACATATTAAGTACAAAAAAAAAAAAAAAAAAAAAAAAAAACCCAAAGAAAGTATTTTTCCCAGGTTTAAAAGGCTGATTGATTTGAACTAGTATTTTTAAATAAAATAATAAAAACCTTTCTGTGATTCATGTTTTTCCGTTTTGCCTTGATATTCAAAGCCAACAGCACTTTTGTCCACTTTGTCCTTGTCAACACCATATTTACCACCAAAGCCCTTGGAATAATCTAGAGATAAGAGTGAAGAATTTTGTTTGTGAGTGTTCAGCAACAAAATATTACCTTGAAAACTGGTGATAATCAGACCTGCTAACATTACATTATGTATTAATAAAAGCACTGACATCCTTAGTTAATCTTGATTTCACACACTGAAATCATCAATTCTTGAGCATACATTCTCTCAGGAGGAAAAAAGAAAGTAGCATCATACCAGTAGCACAACTGCTGGGTGATATCAAGCAGTCAAGTAGCAGAATTGCTGATAAAATTCTTAGGAAACTTATAGCAAAGTGAACTTCTAAAACCATGACACCAACAGCCTAGATGCTTTGAAACAAACACACTCTTCTCTTTAGCGTTTCCAGAGTGCAAACATTTTTTTGATACAAAAAGAAAACAGATGGCAAAACCGTCAACATTTTTCAGGAAAATCATTGATTTTTGTTAAGATATGCCTGGAAACCTGATTAGCAACACAATATTAACTCTAAATAGTACTAACTGATAAATGTTTTGATCTACAAGCAGCTGATCCTTTCAGAAAGGCTCCTCTGTTGTGCTTAAACTGTTTACAGTCTCAGTACTACAACCTACAGCTTTTCAAAAGAAGTTGCAAAAGTCCTTCAGGCAAGCCTGTGTGCCCTGCTCCAAAAGTAATGACAGAAGCATTAAGCAGCCAGAATCTATGTTTTAGGTTTCTTTTTCAGAAGTGAAGGTTTCCAGCAATGTAACTTTTATTCAGTGATAACTTTCAGCAGGTTAGGAGTGTAAGAGATGTAAAATATTAATATTTTACAGCACTGCCTATCACAAACACCTTCTACATCAGAGTACAAACTCATCAACACGTGTGTCTACTCACCCTTCTGTGACTCATGTTTCTCAGTTTTACCCTGGTAGTCAAACCCCACTGCACTCTTGTCCACTCTGTCAGCCTGTACTCCAAATTTTCCACCAAAACCACTCGAGTAGTCTGCATTGAGAGTAAAGCACAATAAAAATGAAACAAAGAAGCTTTTAACAGGAAATATTACACTTCAGCACATAAAAAGAATTTTAAATACAGGAAACAAAATGGGCAACAGACCCCTAGCTTCTAATGCTTCCTCTGAAATTTACTCCCTATTTCCAACAGGCTGCAATACAGCAAAGAACAACTCCCAGTCTTCCTCAAGTGTTCTCGAACCTCACTTTTAAAAGAGTCAGACTCATGGTGACAGGCTACTTCCTCATCACAAAACCTCATCAACTCATGAAATTGCTTTCAAATTAATTTTTTCACCTTCTCTTCCACCCAAACCCCTCAACATGGTGATTCATTGAGAATGTCAACATGGAGGCCTCACTAAACAAGGTCTTTCACAACCAGTAAAAGAAGAGAGACCTATCTTATGATTTATAAAAAACATTTCTCTACAGAGGACACCACTTTACCTTTTTGGGAGGCATGCTTCTCAGTTTTCCCCTGATATTCAAACCCAACAGCTGACTGAAAGAGAAATAATATTGCATGTGTGACAGAGTTGTGAGCAGAAAACCTGCATGCACCTGAGCAGTCAAACAGCATGGAAAGTTCCTGTGTCTCTCCATACTGCTCCAACTTTTTTGATCTGGCATATAAATACCTACTTAATTTATAGCCCATATTCATTTACATGATAATTTAGTACCTGGCTTTGAAGCAAAGGTTTTAATCAGCCCTTGCCAAAGAAGTTTGGACGAACAACATACTCTAGTCCTGCCAGGTTCAGCAATTCAGTACAACAGGAATTCAGCATTTCCATGCAGGGGTTGTTATACATTCTTGGAACAGGATCATTATCTTTCCCAGTAGCTCATATTGTGATAGAGGTCAAACCATCCCTCAAACCCCTTTCCATAACACTCATGCTGATTTTATCCTCATCAAAGAGCACAGCCTGGCTCAAAGGAGTATTTTAACATCTTTCTCCAGTTTTCTTTTAAACTCATCTCATTTTCCCATAAGGGATTTTTTTTTGTTTTTCTGTTTTACTTTAAACAGGTATTTATTCCATAACAGTCAATGTTAGTTTACTGCCAAACTTCAAATGCCACATGAAGAGCAGACCACACCAGCATTTCAAGATAGTGGCATTTTTCACCTCTACATACAAAATGGTAAATTCAACTACTGTGAGTAGCTGTGGTATGAGATGAAGTTGCTTACCTGGTCCACTCTATCAGTTTGTACTCCAAACTTGCCACCAAACCCTTTCACTGAATCCACTTGGGAGCAATGCTTGGAAAGCTTGGATTGATACTCATGTCCAACAGCTGACTAAAAGAAACAGTGAAGTTCAGAAACAGGCAGCAGCTCTGCACAGTTCTGTATGCAAGAGAAAACACTGCACCAAATAATGATGGTAAGCTTTGTTACTAACATGAATCACAGGCACACCACCTGTTGAAACTAAATTCCTTGGAAGTTGCTGCTCACTTGAGAAGTTTTACAAGACAGTAACCATGCTACCAATACAGCCTAGGCAAGGGGTATGAGAGTCTGAGAGCAATGACTGGATTTTATGAAGATTGTTTTACACTCTATTTTTACTTCAAAACCACAGGAATGAAAATAAGAAAGATACAGACAGGATCTTGATGGTGTTCATGCAGGATGTAAAATGATTAGTTCCAGAAAAATACACAGCCTTGTATTTAGACACAGAGCTACAGATCTGCTTTAGCTGATAATAGATTGTAAACAAACACAACTACAGCTAGGTTTTCCATTGGCAATCTTTGAGGGTGGCACCCTGATCTTCTGCATGAATCAAAATCAGGTGTCTTCTTTCTGTATTCTCTTCTCTCTTGCAAAATGACATAGCAACATGAATGCAGCTTCACATCATGACAAGAGATCTCTGTGCTAAATGCATCCCAGCCCTGCAGTCTCCCATTTGAGCCTGTCCCTGGAACTGAAGCTGAACACAGCAAGAGGAGGCGCAGCTGCAGTGCGTGTGACGGGCTTCAGGTGAGACACAGGGAGATGGAATTACACACCTGAAAATACACCCAGATGGCATTTGATGGCTTTAAGCTAAGCTGGTGCCAGGATGCACTTCTAAATCCTGGAATATAATATAGAAGAAAATGTGGTTTGTTTCTTGTGCAGTGACACAACTGAGCACTGTCCAGAGCAACTTGCAGCTTAACATTGGAATTTGTTGCTGAAATGCACACAGTTCCTGTCAAGAGGCAGAAAGAGAAGACCCTGTAACCTGCTGCATGAAGCTTTGTCCAGACAGAGGGGCTGCACCCTGCCATGAGCACCACCTCCTGCCCCATGCAGCACCATCATCACTTGCAGCACTGTGGGTCCCAGCACCAGTGCAGTCAGCATCTGCAGCAGAATGCCCTCCAAGCAGCGGCCCCGAGCTCTGACCTTTGAGGAATGAGAAACTGCTTATCTCATACCAGTATCAGACAGCTGGACCAAGGGGAATCAATTTGAGGACACAGGGTGTCTAGAAACCAGAAGTTGCTTTTTTTTTTTTTTTTCAAAGCAGGTGCTGGGGGAACATTTGCAGCACTCAGCATCCTCAGCAAAACATTTCTGCACATAATGGTTGAAGTAATTGCCAGGTAACAGTACAAGGATGTCTATAATAGGACACCACATTAACTTATAAGCAATATAAAAGCTCTTTTCTTTCCCTGACTGAAATAGTCATACTCCTGTTCATTTTGCAGCTCCTCTGTAGCAGAGTAACTGTTAAATGCGACAGAAAAGGCTCCCACCTCCCTTTCTTCTACCCATTACATTTATGGCAAACAAGAAGCTCTGAAAAAATCCTAGGTTTTCTGTGGTTTTACAAGATCCTTCTTTGGTTATTCCAATTAAGGTATGTAAAGTTTAAGCATCTTGTTTTTATTTCACAGGTTTTCATTACAACCCCATTCCTTTTTAGAAAAAACTGAAAAAGATTGAAAATCTGTGTTTCAGAGTAAACTGCCCTCATAATTCCTCAGCACAACATTCTGATACATTTAAAATCAGTTATGGAAGTCTGACATACAGAATTTAAGTCAGCATCAAGGTTTCTCCTAAATGCAGCAAAAACCTGTGCCATGGACAACACTGCAGTAACACTCATTCATCTGAGGTGAATCAAGCCTTAATAGAAGCACACCTACACAGGCACACAAATATCTGTGAAGGAGAGAGCTCAATCATTACATTTTAGAACTACAGTTATAAGGAAAAAAAGATTTATTAAAAAAAAAAAGAAGGCCACAAATATCATTCAGATGGGCATGATCATTATGCTTTTCCTGATCATTACTTCTGTCCCATAGCAACCACTACTCATGTGTTTGTTGGGTTTTTTTGCCACAGACACGGGTGAGGGATAAACTGCTGACATTAGAGAGCTACCCAGCTGCAGAACAGCCCTAATGCTTGAATCTACTCAGAAATTGCTTTCCCAGGCTCAAAGGTTAGGTTTGATTAGCCTACTTCAATGGCCCAGAGAGAACTACAAAACAATTTACTCTGGAGTACAGGAATCAGCAAAAATTCAAGTCTGTCAAACTACTAAAAACCCAGAAAGCAAATGAAGTATGAAAATAAAATCATTCTTATTCAGTTTGGCTCTTATTTTAACAAAGTGCATGGAAGAAACTAGCCAGAAGTTGATATGTCTGTCTAATTATCACATGGCTAATGGAATTACTCTAAGAATTATCACTACTTTTATTAATAGAGTGTAACTTAGCCATCAAGTCCTTGTGTAAGGACTTGAATTACTTGTCACTGTTCACATTTTGCCACTGTTTAAGAGAGCTGGCTTCTAATCTAAAAGCAGCAACCCTTTTCTTCATACTTTGGAAACATCTATATGAATAGAAGAGCTGGCACAGCACTGAAATTAAAAAAAAAACACTTCATGGATGAAGTAATTCCTTCATTTAGAAATACACTTTTAGAAATGTGAATCTTGACTCCAGGGGACTCCATCCAAGACATAAGCAATTAGACTGACACTAAAGACAAAGAAAAACATCAAACAAAAACAGGTGGGACCATTGCACATCCCAGAATTCCTCATCATCATACAGTTTCCTTACTTGCTACCTGAAATATTTGTTCCTGATGCTTCAAGGGCTTTAGTTCTGTTCTTTCTGTAGGAGCATCTTGATTTCATTAGGGAACAGAGATGGCCTGACAGATTTGGGTAACTGGTTACAAGTGTTCTTGTTAAAGCACACTAAGAGTGATGCTTCTGTCCTTAAAATGAGCCACTGCTGAATATAAATTATGCCACGATTTAAGCTTTTATGTCTCCAAACCCAGCAGAGTTGGAACAACTTTGCCACTGGCAAAGCAAGGCTTGTAAAGCAAGGCTTCTAACATCATTCCTGGGAAGCATTCACACTTACTTTATCCATGCGATCTTGTTCAACACCAAATTTCCCTCCATAGCCATGGGAAGCTTTTGGTCCTGTTTCAAGCTCCTTCTCTTTGAGGTTCTGGTGTTCTTGGAATACGTTTTCTCTCAGCTGATGAATACTTAAAAGACAGATAATTAAGCAGCAAGTTTTGCTAAGACAGTTTCAGAAAAAACTTCAAAAAGATGCAAAATAAAAAGACAAAATATAATCTTAATTAAAAGTTGAATAACTTTTTCTAGCCCTTCCCATTTTTTCAGTGCAAAGAGCACTACATCATATTCTGAAAAACAAAACCTATTCCACTGCAAAACACTGTATGAAAAAAAAACAATCCAAAATGAAACATGGAAGGGTATTTTGCTTATTTGAACACTCAATAACTCAGAATTTATATGAAATATATTTTCTCCTCATGTCCTGATTTAAGTTTTTTGGCAACTTTTCAGAATAGGGATGATCTCTTACAATACAGTCCCTATGGTAACAGGGCTCTAATTCTAACTGAGCATTTGACATAACTGTAAAGTAGAAACAGGATGCAAGGAGACATTCAACTCCTCTTCCCAAGTCTTCCCTTCCAATATGCAACTGAACTTTGGCAGCACAGTCTACATACAAGAAGGGCAAACCAAGATGGTAATGGGTACCCCAAAACACTTCCCACCTGAGTTTAAAGCTTCCTCAGGTGTACTCAGCCAGTAGACATCACCACTGCTCACCAAATAGGACCAAGTAAAACTGATCCCTGAAGTAAGCCACACAGTTCATTCTCTCCCCATTTGCATTTGCAATGTGGATGACATATTCTTAGCTTTATAGCACGAGGGCTGATGCCCCAGAAATACAAAACCAAAACAAACATCACAGTAAGAGATTTCCTAAAACTGATTTAAAGTTAAGCTTGACACATTTTGTAAGAAGCACGAGATTCAGAAGACATTTCTGTATCACATAGCCACCTGTGAGGAATTAATTTGCTTTTCTGCCAGAGGACTCACTTTGTAACTGTGCTCGAATTTTTGAGTTTGGAAGCCATTTTCTAAACAAAGCCCAAAAATTAAGAGACCAAATGTGTCATTAAGTGCCAAACCAAAGCCGCTCAGATCACTCAACACAAATTCTCCCCTGAAAGTATTGGCTCCTGCACCAAAATAGAACAAATAAACTTTCCAGACACAGAGTGGCAAGGAAAATGATATTTCCAGTTACAACGAGAGATGTCAGAGTCCCTGTATGTTAGTTCTGAACTTAATTTCAGATCTGAAGTTACTGACATATTTGAAAGACCAGAAATCTGGCAAATAATCAATCTTCTGTGGAGACTTGTTTTAATTATGAAGATACAAGTAACTGAGAACAGAAGTCGCCTGGGATTGTGACTATTAATAAACTTGAAAAGAGAGCTGCTTTACTTGATGTGCTCTTGATGGCCGGATCCTTTCACAGTTTTAGCTCCCCAGCGTTGTTCTTTCTCACTCACATCATTCTGCAAAGGACACACATAAAAAGAGTCAAAACCCCCGAGTTGTTACTAGTTAGCTGCACTTTAGAGCTGTCAGCAAAAGCCTTCAGCTGTCAGTGAGAAGAGTCAGAAAAACAGTGAAGACCATCTTCACTTTTCTTCTGCTGTGAGCCCCGTGCTTTGCCTATTGCTGAAAAGAGCACATGCTCAGCCCCAAGAAGCTGCTGCTTATTGACACAGATCCTTTCCCTGCAGACTTCCTTGCAGTCCCCAGCCATGACAAGGTAGTTTAGTTAATTGCACACAAGCACAAATTCTCCCTCCCTCCAGGAACATGCTCCTGTTGGTTTCTTTTGCTGAGACACAATCCCCGCCCTGAGGAATTGCTCTTCACACATTGCGCAAGGTGCTTCTGCCGACTCAATAAAATTCAAAAGCCATACCACAAAATCAGGATCTGTCTCCCAGTCGTCGGCTCCATCATCCTGGTTGACAGAAATGGTGTGGCCTGCAATAGCCTTCCACATCTGCAACAGGGTCAGAAGCAGCACTGTCACACTCCAGTTACACGTCCTGTTTGCGCTCCGTTTTACGTGCAAGCTAACGGAGACGCAATCCGAAATTCCCCCTGATGTTATTTAAATTATTCAGCCCCATGAACAGAATCTATGTTTGCACTGAAAGCACATTTGACCCTTGGCTCTCAAGTTGTATTCTCAAGTTGGTTTGAAAACCCCTCTCAGTTTTCCTGTTGGCAGTGCGAGAAGGCTACGAGCAATCACTGACGTGATTTCGAAGAGAACATGGAAGTCCTTCCTTCCCCAAATACCTATGTCTTTTCTTCACCTACTTCACTGAAAGCTTTTTCAAACAGGTCTCTCCAAATCAACATCCACTTCACAAGGCTGGTGCTAATTCTAGAACCTGTGCACATATTTAAGTCATAGGAACAATCAGGGTTTTTTCCCCAGCTGTTCGTAATGATGAGCACGACATTGCTCATTAGGCAGTATAACCTACAGGTCTCCTCCATTGCACAAGGAGTTTCAGCATTATGAAAGAAATACAAACAGCTGTGAGAATTTGCATGTGATCTACACATTAGCCTACTTGTCTCCAGCAACAAAAGTACAAAAATTACTGCCTTTTTCAGGTAATCCCTTGTGAAACAGGCACACAAACTCCAGTGCCTTGTCTGAATCTCAGGAAAAACAGAGGGCGAGTGCTGCAGGACTGACAGCAGGAAGCAAAACTCAAAAAAGGCAAGCAGAAACATCTAGAAACAACATTCAACACTTCTAAGAGGTTAATGATTTTGGGCATCTCACTTTATGGAAACATTATCCCCTGTGGAGTATCAAGTGGGATTCTTTTAATTAACATTTTTGAATGTGACTAGTGAGCAGAATACCTGCCATGCCTGGTGCTAGTAGATCTGGGTAAATTAAACCAAAGAAATTCTAAAAAGCATAATTAAAACTACAGAAAAAGCTTTCTGTTCACTCAGCTTTTTCAGATATGCAAGTCAGAGGAAGGATTTATTTTCTTCATTGCTATTCCACTAGAGATCAGTTCTTTAACATATCACCATTCTGTCTACTTACCCTTATTTTCCTGTTTAAGAACAGGTCATAAGGATACTTAGCATGAACCATTTCATTCCCACAAGCAAAATCCAACAGGTGGAACAAAAGTTTCCTTTAAAATGAGTAACTAATAATCCACAGATAAACTGCTTGGTGGTTAAAAAAAAATACTGCTTGCTCTACAAACTGACAGAATAAACAAATGAGCCAGTTTTATAGAGACTTTCAGAAATTTCAGGACTGGTAACATGACCAAGAGCAACTGAAAAACTGCCAAACATGAAAGCAGCAAATGACAGAGTGGCCTGGAAGGGTGTAAAAGGATAGCAGACATCATCCTGACAAATCAGTACTACCTTTCCCCTTCTGCTTCTTCAGATCTCCCACCTCCAAATTCCTGTGGCAGTTAAAGAATTAGCATTTATGTATTTATTAGTACTTTGTTCATTCACTCACTTCACTGTTTTGCTTTGTTCCTTTAGCTGTCTTTAGGCAATTAAAAGTACAAAATCTTGATCTCAAGTCAAGATTTCTTTGCTTTCTCCACAAATTCTCACCAGGAGGAAGGAAGGACTGCACATGCACGCCTTTACAAAAACCAAAATCCACCACATTTCTTCCTAAATTATGCACATAAACGCCAACATTTTTCCACACCTCAAGCCTGCAATCTATAAAGTGAATTACATAAGGGACCAAAGCATCTTGGTCACAAGGGCTCTCAGGTGAAACCTCTGATTGCAGGTGGGGAGCTAAGAGGAATAAGCCCTGTTTCCACAGCTGTTTGCAATTCCAGGATCTCTTTCGAAGGAGAGCGTGGAGGAATATGATCTATTTATGAGTCACTGACTCACATGGTCAAATTTCTGAAGGAAAAAGAAAACGCTACGGTTCAAACACAAACCAAGGCTAAATATATGCTTTGAATTTAGCTGGCCAGCTCTGCTCCTCACCGCTGTTATGACTTAACCAGCAGTCACAGACAGCATCCAACCCAGCACCTTCACCAGCACCCTCGGGAACTCCCCTCCTCTCCAGCGCTCAGGGACAAACTTCTGGAAGGAACAAAGGGAAATGCCAACACTCTGAGCCCCGCCACCAGCTCCAGGCCTACGCCAAGGCTTGATGGAGGCACCATTCTGGCCTGGCGACCCGCTGGGGACCCTTTCCCTTCGACAGAACCGTCAGGAGTAGGACATGGCAGGGAGCCTCCCCTGATCACCTCAGGCCCGTCCTTCACCTCAGGCCCTGTTCTCCCCTCCCCGCCATCCCCGAGCCCCTCTGAAAGTCCTACAACAGCAGACGCTTTTTCTTCTTTCAAGTAACCAATAACTGGGGCCTCTGAGCAGCTTCAAAAATAGGTGGTTTTTTTTTTAGAGAGAAGTCACGTAGCCCTGGCTCGGCCTCACCCCAGCGGAACGACCGACTGCCCGGGCTACGTGACTTCTCTCTAAANGCCCCCCCGCCCCGACCCCGGGGTGCGGCCACACGCCCAGCAGGGCCTCCACAACCTTCCCACACTCCCGGCCCAACAAAGCCGCCCAACCGGCCCCGCCGCAGCTCCCCCGGCAAAGGGGGGCGTGGGGGTATGGCCCGGGGCTGCTTCTCTGCACCAGCGGGCCAAGCGGGATGGAGAATCCCCTACACCCCCTCCCCGCCGCGCTTACGCTGGCGCCCGCTGTCTTCTCCTTCTCCTCCTCCTCCTCCGGCCGCCGCTGCCCTGGCTCCCACCGGTGCTTCCCGGGCTGGCGGCGGCTCCGGCTGCTGCTGCTGCAATTTCCGCTTCTCCCGAGCTCCCACTTCCTCTTCCCGCACGGCGGGGCGGCTCCAGGTGGGAGAAGGAATCGCCGCGCCCCGCCCCGCCGGGCGGTGCTGCCCCGGATGCTGGGGATGGCGGAGGGACACGGAAGATCAGCGCTACTCTACCTCGTAATTTGTTGGGGGTTTTTTTTTTTTCAATCTAGACCGTAGCTGCTCCTCTCCCTATTCTTAAAATCTTAAACAGCTGCCTCCAGTCACCTACAGCCACATCGAGTCAGTTCAAAGTATAAATAGGCTCAATTGTTTTTTTTTCTGAGTCAAATACAAGGTAATTTACCCTACAAATAAAACATAGCGTGTTTTCAAAATAGGGCTAAACTTAAAATGAGTCTTCCCCTGTCCCTCTGTTTACAGGCAGGAATACCAACTGCAGTTAAAGATCATTTTTTATCCATCCATTCCTACAGACCATATAAAGCAAAAGATGCTGCTACCTAAAATAGACAATTCCTTTTTTTCCCCCAGAAATTACCATTAAAAAAAAATGAAATTAATAGAACTTAGAACAAGTTGAGTTTAAGCAGTGCATCCAAACTACAACCACAACAATGTAATTACCAAGAAAGTGGAAAAAAAGAAACCAAAACAAACTCCTCTTTCCTTGTGAAGGCAAACTCCCCAGTCTCAACAAAAATCCCAGTCCTAAAGTAACACTTGAAATATAACATTGTGTCAAGTTTTGTGGCATATTAATTTCCCTGATACGCAGCCCCGACTCCCATCTTTAGTCTACCTTGTTCCTGGCATAAATTCTGCTTTGACCTACTTTCCATGGGCTCTGCTCCAAGTGCTGGGATGATAAATCACTGTGGTCCATAAGACTGCAAAAGCAACTTCTCATCTTCTAATTCTACAGGAGAAAGATAAGTTACAACATCTGTTCTGAGATTCTCTGCCCTCTACACAAAACTTCTAAGTATCAAGTTCTCTCTGATAATTCAACCATCTCCTTATTACAGATAAAATGTATACTTTAAGTTTTGTAACACTCTTTGCAACTAAAGCCTTTAAAGACATTTGGCAATTTATAAAAAGTCATATTTAACCAAACTTTAATTAAAGATTGCTGTAACATACCCATATGCCTTAAACACATGCACTTGCATGCTCTTCTTCCCAGGGGGGATTTATTAAAATTGAGTGAGAAATATTTTTCTCAATTTCCCCAAGATAGCTTCGCTGTATAATTCAGAAGAAAGTCAACACACAGTTTTGCCACTTTGTGAAAGCTTTTTCTGTTTCACTCATTTATTCTAGCTCTCAATGTCAATTCCATTGTTCCGTAACAGTTAAGGTTTTACAGCCTTAAAATAATAAATGTATTTTCTTTTCACATTTTACAAGCCTATTCCGTGTTGTTTTCGCTTTTGAGAAGCAACACTACATGACTTTGAACACCTACTATCACATCAGTGACCAGAAACATCTATGCCATTTCTAAACAGTGAAGTTCAGCTGAACAGTGAGTCAGGATCTCCTTCTGCAGTTTCACTTGAGCTTTTTCTAGAAAGATTCTCTGAAAATATAAAAGACTGAAAATGATCAGACAGCAACTCATGTGGACAAGCCAGACAAACAGTGATGCAGTACTGAACAATGTTTAAAGCATCAATCACAGTATTTCTCCATTCCATGCATTCTACATCCTGCTGTTGATTTAGAGGACACGATGAAATGTGCTTCATTACTGCTCCCATTACTCTGTAACTTTATCCTTCTGTCTTCTACACAAGAAATGGTTTACAAATATATAAAAAATTGACATAGCCCTATTGTGACCCAATTTTGTATTCATTCCCCTCGACTTCTGTGTTTCTCCCCCAATACCACTATGGTCATAATCTCATTTATTACCAAAGCAACTGCTCCTGCTATATAGAACAGTATTTCAATCTTCATCAGGTGGACCAACACATACTGAAGCTGTATGGTAGTTTTTGTTACTTTTTTAAAAAGTAAATCATACTCTAACTAGAAGTAGGCAATAAAGCAGTTTTCTTTAATAAAAATCCAAAGAATTAGCACATGAACTTGAACAATTCCAAAGAAAGTCACGTCTAACGCAACATTTTTCTACTGGAGAAAAGTTGTTGTTTGAAACAAGATCTACAGGGCAGCAAACAATCATTAAGATGCTTTATTGACAATAATCCACTCACTGCAAAAGTATCTGTCTGCATACAGTTACATCTTAGCTTTTCAATAGTGTTTTATTGGCAGTGGAAAATGCATCAGTACTTTATTGAAAGAAAGCAATAAATAATACTGTGATAAAAATAGTTCAAAAGTAGACTGTACATATTGTTACATAATCTGAAAATACACAAAAGATTAATAGAAAAACAGAACAATAACAATGAAATTCAGTTTTACAAGCAAGTTAAAAGTGGAAAACAAAGTAAGAAAAAAGACATGCTATATATATTGTTGCATAATAAATAATGCACCATCTGAACAGGTTCTTGCTGGCTTTTAATATGCCATTTACAAGTGTCGGATACATTTTCTAGGCATACAGTCCAAAATGGCTACAACCATCAAAATTAAAGTCCAGGCAACTCTTTAGAAGAGGTTTACAAAACACAAAAGATGACTTACATAAGAAAAGTAAGGCCTTTATTAAGAAGTTGCACTGCTTTAGTTTTCAGCCCACAGTACCTCCAACTGTCACTACTCATTTGAGGTGAGACTGCAGTGCTTCAAGAATTGGTCCATTAAAACTAGTTTCACCAGCATCTTTTCACAAGTGTTTTCAATCAAAAAGGTCTAGGACAAAAACTCTCTGTGGCCTGTGGATTACGACCAGGAATTATTATGAAGTCTACCTTCCTCATTTAAGGAATAAAATAAAAAAAAAAAAAATAATAAGAAGAGTTCTTGGTTTATGGCTTGTTTTCAGTCACTGTGAAGATAATGCTATACAAATACAGGAGAGAGTGTTATGACTGAGTCAATCACTTCTAAAACGTGCTCCATAGTGTTACAGTTCCTCCCAGCTTTTAAAACACTTTATATATTTTAAATAAAGACAAATTCCCACTACTTGACAAACTGTCCTTGTGGGAAGGTACAGTTCTGAAAAGAAGAACAACCATGTACCATACCTTCTACAACAACATATGCTTACCTGAAAAAAAAGCTGGACTTGTTTTTCAGACTTAAGCTAACATTTCCAAAAAGACAAAATATATACTGCTTGGTGTCATGATACTTTTACAAAGGTATTAAAATCCTTTTCACCTTCAGTTCCATTATTAAAAAACAACGATAATTACAGTAACTGCATAATTTACAAAAACCCTATATTACTTATAGGGACATATACATACAAGCATTACAGTACATTCAGTTGGAAAGACTAAAATTAGAATAAAAAAATCAGCAATGATTTGATTTGTAGAGTGACTAGAAACAGAAAAAGTAAGTAACTATATAAATGAGAAGTCACATAAATATAAGAAACATTTAGATTCTAAAATATTTTCTCTATAGTACTCATGAATTTATTTGCTAATTAAAAACTCTGTAATAAAATATCTCAAAGTGTCCATTTAACAAGTATTAACAGGTTAAGGATTCCAAATGTTCAAAATGCTGCATATCACCGGTAGAAATAGTGTGGGTAAACTGCAAAAACAACAAAACAACAAAAAACACACAAAAAAATGCCATTAGCCATTTTTTAAAAAACATTTCATTCTAAGTTTCTCACAAACAGCTCAGTAGTGTAGCAGTCATGCATCAAATTATTGCCATGCCATGATGTATACAATTTTATTGCTTTTATAATCTTCAGTTGCAATGCCAAGTAAAGCACATGAGGACAAATATTTCTGTTTCTTAGATTTTAATCCTAGGTCATCTGACTGCAGAAAATCCTGAAACAGTGGGGAGAATCTGGGGCAAGGAAAACACATTAAAAACCTGAATGTCTTGAAACTAAAATAGTTTAAGATAGCCCTTGGGATTAAAAACTGATACATCCATTTCATCTGAGTCACTATGTGCAAGAGTTTCCCTTCTCAACATTTCATGTGTAAAAACTCTTTAGGACTAAACTTGTATATGCAAAAAGGTTCAGAATTTGAAGAAAAGGCAGCTGATCCGTGAGTTGGTAGGGATGTTACTTGTGGGAACAAAGGAAAGAAGCTGCAAGCAGAAGAGACAGGCAATTTATAGCCCATGGAAGATTCCAGCTGCTGAGAGAAAGATTTCCTGGATTTTTTTTTTTTTTAATCCAATACGGTAAAAAAATTGTTTTCCAGACTTGTTTGCAAAATGAGAGACATACTGTTCTACAGGAAAATAGAGAAGTCTGACCATGAAAAAATTATTCCAAATCCTGGAAAAAGGATTATGTATCTTTCATAAGCCAGAATACATGTATTTTGTGTTAAACACCCTTGTGTTCACAAGCTGCCTTTAATTTCCAGCACTGCTCACAGCTACCCAAATTTAGGCTGCAGTTAGCAAAATCCAACCAGCCTGAAGCCATCACAGTGGGGATTTCCAAGAACTGGAAAACTGTGCAGTTATGCCTATAAAAATTCAATATTGAAGTATGATGCAGTAGCATAACTTTGACCAAGACAAGACTCTGAAAGATCAATATTCAGAACTGCAGTGTCACACAGTAAATTATGTTCTTTTTTCCTTTCTTACTGGTTGTTTCATCTAACCTTTGATTTCCCCACTTTCTAGACAGCTATGTAGCACAGGTCTTTTTCAAACTGTTAAAAAAAAAAAACCCACAAACTCATATAACAAAATTAAATACTTAAAACACTCAATCTTCATTGTAGCAAATGAGCTCTGGATTTTCAATATAACAATCTACCCTAAAAACCTGAAACTATCTTGCTAAGTCTGTAAATTCACTGTATCAAAGTACCTGATGTTTTATTTCATAAACAGCTGCTTTACTATTACACCTATCAACTTTACTCACCAGGAGAAGGCTTTAACAGGAGTAGGTCCTTACTGTAGCAGAATCCAATCTTTGTGTTCCTGATACACTGCCTATTTCAAGAAGCATGGGAAGACATGCAGAACACAGCATGCATGTTAGTTTTCAAAAAAAAAAAAAAAATCTCAGCAATTTGATTACAGCTACTGTACTCACCCAAATCAAAGGTTACAAGTTAGAAAAGCAGAATTTATTCTACAGTTTATAGATTAACCACTTGGAACTTTAAGTGGCTCACAAAAAGAATTCTAAAAAAGTCTGCATGCCAACTAGCACACAGAAGTTGGCAATGGAAGTTACAAGGAATTCTCTGATTTTTATAGTTTATATGTATTTTTTCTGGAGGCTTTTTGTGTCATAAAAAAGGGGGCTTTACATGGTAAGGACTTCTATTTTCACTTACAGATTTTTCACATGGATTCTGTAAAGTATTTTGCACTAGTGATAATATTATAGTTTCAAACAGCTGACTTTCTAAGAGCAGCATCAGATGCAAAGGTTGCTTCTTTGAGCTTTACTCATAAACAAAATTTTCAGAACCTCAGGCAACTCTGACAGATTATGCTGAAGTTCTCATTTATTTTTGTGTTTTGTAAAATAAATTCACACTAAGGTTTATTCTCATGGTACTAAAGAGACTGTTTTTAAATAGACAAGAGAAGTCATGTGACAGGTGATCAACTTCCACATCCAGTAAGTACACAGCAATGAATGAAGTAGTGATTTCAAGTATGATCAATTCTTAAGTGACCACTGCAGGGAGAGTAATCCATTTCTTACTTGTTTCAATAATCTCAAAATTATTTGAGGCATTTTTGAATGCATTTAACTGCACTCCAGTAGGGGGGCTAATTGTTACTCATTAGAAATTGTGCACCATGTGATTAAAAGACTGACTAAAATATAGTTTTATTATCCTAGTTTAAAATAAACGTATTTCTAATTCTAGTTCTCATTTTGTTATTCCAGCAAAGTAAAAAACTCCACATCTGTTATAGCTTCCTGAACTTATAAAGCACCCTATGGTTAAACACAGTGTTATGTATACAACCATGCACAAGGCAAATGCTTTTATGCAGCAAAAAGGTAATTTTAACTTAATATCCCTGTAATCTAAAGCAAAAAAGTGCATCATGCTTAAAATAATACAAAACCAATACCATCAATCTGCATTTTCTTTGGCTGCATAGAGGGTGAAGACATTGAGGTTGTAACTCTGAAATTTGCAGGAAGAGTCTCTGCTGATCCAGCAGCCAAACCTCTTATGTCCTTTGGTCTAAACTTCTTTCTCCATGAAGGTGCTCTCCTAAAGCTCTTATCATCATCCTGTTATATTGATAAACATCATTAGCAATTAAAAAAATGTAGGACTGTTACTGACATTAATAGAATTCTGTATATCAATAATTAAAGACAATCTTGAGCAAATGTATCACTGCTGAATAAGTTCATTTTCAGACCAGTTCAGGTGCAACAGCAGAGGTCTTAATATACAACAATCTGTGCTTGTTTGCAAGACAGCAGGCTTTTCAGCTGAGTAACTGTGGAAATTCACGTGCTTGGCACATTTAGGAAAACACTTCATACTTGAAATATTTGTATATTATGATTTTCAGCAATTCCTAAGTGTGCCTCACTCTCAAGGGATATGAGGAGTGGAGCAGATCACAACAGCTGCTTTGGCAACACTGACATACAAGGTTTAATTTGAATTATTCCTTTCAGCCTTCAATTCTGTCTCAGGAATGATGATACAGCTATTGTGCTTTGCACGCTACAAATTACAAGAAGTGATAGGAAGGGGTAAAAAAATGTTGTAAATACCATATTGTTGTGTAGTGTTTTGCAGAAGGACTTGGGAAACTTAAACTTGTAATTACTAGGTGCTGTTTTCCCCCTGTTTGTGCAGCTGCATCTCTGAAGCAGCATTGCACTTCAGAAATAAAATACTCAACTGTTGTATTTAGCAAGAGCAAGTCTCACTTCCAAAAATGTCTTTTGCAGGGAAGGTATTGTGTCAGTGCAGTTATACCCATTGTGGATCTCCATCTGCCAACTTCACCTTTAGAAACAGCTTGATCCTTTTAATGCCATTTTACCTAAAATTTATCCCCTTTCAGAAGCAGGAGACAAGCATCTGCATTATTTGAAGAGATCTTCATGATCAGATACTGCCCTGTGCAACTAGATCAGAGCAAATATCTGATCCCTCAAAGCTCCTTCTCTTGCAGTTTGAAACCCATTAAGAAAAAATACTTCAGAAAACTATCAAACTATTTCCTGGTGATGTTACTAAAACCTCAGTAGAGATGCATACTGAGAACAAAGCTGTTCAGATCTGCCACAGAAGGGCTGCAAAAAGTCCATTAGGCATAAGATGAACACTCAAGCAATCAAAGTCTGTCATAGCAGCCTCCATCCTGATCATACTGGTGTATGCTTCACCTCACTGAGCCAAAAGCAGTTTAAGTCAGTGCTTTCAGGCTTCCCCTGTCCTTTCCCCCAACTTAAAACAAGTGTTTCTGACACAACTGGTCACTAATTTTCACCAATTTTTTTTGGATAGAAGATTCAGCTCAAAGTGATGCTTTTGGTCTTTAACCATGCAAGCTACAAAAAACAAACTTGCAAAATCATCTCAATACTTTCATATTCAAAGTCATCTTACCTAACTACACCAAACATGCCATATTCAGAAACTGTCAAAGAGTTTCAAGTTAAGATTTCTGCCACTGTTTTGTCAATAGCTTAGAGAGGTTCAAGCTGAATTCTTTCATGTAACAGTTCTGATAAAGCTCCCAGGACCAAAAATTGGTCAAGAGCTCAGGTAACTTACTTCATCAAGTCTTCTGTCAGTGCCAACAGCAAGAAGGTTATTAAATTCCCTCTCCAGAACAGCACGAGCCTAAAGTTTACAGTATGAAAGAAAGGAAATTAATTCCAAAATATTAGTAATTGGTAAACTACAGTAAATTTTAAAACTTTGTATTACCCAAATTGTTTAATACTTTCTTATCAGATCAATAAACATACTTAGCACTTGAAAAGTTAAATTTTAAGTTGTAGCTTATTAAAAAACTAAGCAGGACTTAACAGCTCCCTATTCCCTTTGTTGTGATATGAAAGTTCATGACTTCTGGCTCAAACTTAATCATTTCAGAATGAAAACTAGAAAGCAAACTACAAAAGTTGTTTTATGCTGATGCTATAAAGATGAGCTAAGAAGAAAATTTTCAAACAATATTTTGTGTTCAAGCAGATATATCAGCCAGAATGGTTCTTAACAACTAGAAAGCAAAGCACAGTTCTAATGTTTTTCTCTTATAGGATAATGGACAACTTTCCATTTCTAAAGTTTCTGTAGCTGAGAACAGAAAGACATGAACTTATCTAAGGAAAAAACCCAACCACTCAGTTCAATTTTTAACATTCCAAGAGGAAAGAAAAATCCTATTAGCCATAAAGTAACTACTTCTTGCTTACCTGTGTGTTTTGAGTGGGTATTTGTAACAAGAGAGCTAATGCATTGTAATCAAACGTTTCATCTAAGGCCACAAGTGCACCATGAACTCCACTCTCCAGAAGGTTATTTGCGTATTCTTTAAGACCAATGGACATTACCCAATGGATCATTCTTTCATTGCTCCAGACAAGGACATCTAAGGAGAAAAAAAGTTGCTCAATTTATAACCATATGACTTTTCTAAACAAAAAACCCACAGTCCACTCTTGATCTGTGTGCTGTTGTATTTAAACCTTGGTATTTTGTAAATGATCCTCCCATTTGTTTTTTTTAAAGTAAATAAATTTTTCAGGTGGATAGTGATTGAGATAAAGACAATGCACTAACCCTTAATTTCATTCTGGCTTTCTTCTCTTTTTCTTTCAAGTTCTTTTCGATCATAATTCAGTCTCCGTAGGCACATAATTCCACACTGAAAACTGTTTCTGTTGAGAAAAGAAAAACAAACACACCCAGTACTGTAAGTTAACTGTTACTTAACTGTAAGTGTAATGTTACTGTCCATT
Organism: Florisuga fusca; assembly: GCA_038090715.1. Lineage (NCBI taxonomy): Eukaryota > Metazoa > Chordata > Aves > Apodiformes > Trochilidae > Florisuga > Florisuga fusca. The sequence goes on from JAAWXA010000027.1 coordinate 971,475, forward strand.
AAAGCTATTTACCTGTGAAAGCTGTCCACCATCTTAAGTTGCCCACGGAGATCTTTTTTAGTTAAGTGATCCAGCATCCGAGCATCAACGAGACATTCCATGAAGTAGCTGCGGTACTGAGGGAGCCCCAGACTAGGGAGCCATTCATTGCCAATCCACTCATGGTTCATATCACCATATGCTAATGTCTGTTTTCAAAAGATTAAGTAATCAGTTGATTAAAATGGGAAAGAAGAGAAGCTTTTTTAGACAATACATTTTAAAGAAAACCGTGAAACAATGCGTACTTATTTCTCAGCCTGTAAAGATAAGCAAATAAAAATATTGTACACTAAATGTATGTTTTTCTGAAGATGTCAGTCTCATGAAGAACAGCACGTTTAGATATTCAGATCAGCAAGAGAAACTGCCTCAATTTACTTCATGTTGAGGAGTGTAAACAAAAAAAAACAAACCACAAAACCTAATAAAACCAAAAAAGAACTCATCAAAACCATTTGGATAGCCATAGAATTCCATCTTGTTAAGATGATGGAAATGATGTCTCCCTTGAAAACTGTCAGGGAGAATCTTATTTTCCACATGACCATATATATAGAAGATATAAAAAAAAATAACTGCAGGGGGTTTTAATAGTCTTAACTGCTTTCAGAAACTTAACCAAACAAGCAAAAAAATAATAAAACCCACTACTGAAGAACAAGCGATTCAACATGACAATCCTTGTCCTAAAAAAAGAAAAAAATCCTCACTGCCTTTTTTTCACCTGGAAACCACCAGGTATTTTCTGGATAAAAGACCTAAGAGAGTTTATAAATGTGCATCTAATCACTCCCTGAGCAACAAAGCCCAGCAACTCCTTTTTTTCAAAAGTCAAAGGTAATAATTCATTTTTACTGTGCAATTAAAGGTCAAAAGCTTTATTTCTTCTCTTGAGAAAGCATCTATTAGAGAGGACCAAGGTCACACAGAGATGCATTTCTTCAAGCTATCGCTAGGTAGCAGACTGAAAGAGCATGTTCCTCTTGTAACAGGGAGGCAAGATGTGATTACCATTGGCAATCTTGCAAATGAGTATCCCAGACATAGTTAATGAGACTTAAAACAGGTTTAAGCTGGAGGGCAGCCAAGCAAGAGACTCTAGTGTCCAAAGCTGCAGGTCACAAGCAAATCCTGAGTTTTGTTTATATCTGTATAAAATACTCAACTATCTCAATGCCTGAAAATACCATTAGGATTTGTCACCACCTTAAGGGGAAGACAATCAAGGAGGATTACAGAATTAACACATGGAAATCTACTTATCTAGGCTCACTATGTCTTGTAGCACACCTTGTGATGGTGGCCAGGCTGAACAGGGACCTCAGCACATATTCCTGTTGGACTTCTGGCTTCCCTGAGAGCTGTCCCTCACCAAAACACACCATGCTTTCTATGTCATGAAATTATTTTAGTATTTAATCTAGTATGTTCAACTCGTAGCATAAACCAGTATTTATTTTTAAAAATAGCTACACATTGATAAGATAGAGGATAAGTATTTTGGAAAGCTACTAACAAGTAATTCTGAATATTCTTTCCCCTATTATTTTTCAATATATGCGTAAGTTTTTTTGTTATGTGCTGTGTAACAGAGTATTTTACAAATTTTCCATGATGAACCACCAAATCTTGGAAGTTCTGGACTTAAAATACTAAAATCACCTAAATATAAAACTAGCTTTCAAGTATGTATTTAACACAGAGATAAGATTGGTTTCCCCTCTCCCAATCCCCAAGCCACACCAAGAGTCACATAAAGAAACCATTATAAGGAAAAATCAGATTCTTTCATTCTCCAATTATTGTGACAGTTTACATATAGTTTATAATATTACATAAAGTTTCCAACCTGAGCCCAGCTTCCCTCCTCATCTTCCTGTTATGTGGTTAGAAAAGCAAAAGAACACATATATATTAGTATTTAGGTTTAGTAAGAAGATTAAAGTTCAAGATGCACTGCAATACTCTAAAGTCTACTGCATACCAAAAAAATCTAGATAAAGCAAACATCATGCATTGCAAAAGAATATATAAGGCACTCATTTTCTTATGAGATGTTGCAAAAGCCATCTACTGATTAAGCTTTCTGGAGAGAAGGGATTTCCTCACAAATAATTCAATTTGTCTATTAGCTAATCAAATCAGATCTCCATTTCACAGATTAGAGTTTTGTTTACAATCTCATCAGTGCAGATTGCCCCCTACACTTCTGGAAAAAAAAAAAAGAAAACAAACAAACAAAACCCAACAACCAACTATCAAGATGCAGCTTAAAAGGTTAAAAATTAGAAGAAGCAATGATCCAGAATTTTAATGCATTAATTTGAAAAGGGAAAGAAGAAAAAAAAAAAACAAAACTGAAAGGCACTTGATTTGAATGGTCAAAAAGTGGGAAAAGCACTCTAAGGAACAGAAGTGGCAACACTATAAACTAACCGTTTGTTGTGTGGCTGTAAGATTTTCCATTTCTTCATGTGTTACCCAGACATTTCCCGTGGTCTAATATGACCCCACAGGGAACCAATCCCATCCAGTGAAAGGAAAGCAGTAACAAAGAGGAGAGGTTGCAGAACATATAAGCAATTGGTACACGTAAGGAGCAGGCATGGGCAAAAGCAATGGTTTCTAAAGTCTTAAGTATGGGTGTATCTATGGAAAGGAATGGCATGGAATAAAAGCCTATTAATGTGGATCACTTTTCTTCAAAGATATTAACAGAACTGAATGTGATAAACAACCTACACTGATGTAATTAATGGCCAAACACTTGACCCTGCCCTAATCCCAAAAATGCATTTGTAGACTCGTACACAATCCCAGGAATCTCAGAAGTAACTTCAGATTGCAGGGCAGGCAGACTCATGAGAGGGAATTCACCCTAACTTTAAGTGTCTAAATTTACTATAGTATAGAGATAGGTGGACTCCCAGTTTACATAGGATGAATCATTTGCAGTTAGTGGCCTTATACATGGATTAGAGGAGCTTTCAACTACTTTTCAAATTTCTGTAGGCATATGGATACTTCATCTGTATTATCAGTTCTTCTGAGGCCAAAAGATGAGGCAAAGAACATGTACTGTATAAACATTCTGGATTATATACGTACATGGATATATATTTCTCTTTCCCATAAGAAAGAAGATGTAATTATTCCTTCATTTAACTTCCACAAAAGGAATAAACAGCCTATATTTAAATAATGTTTCCAGAAATTCTTGTTTGAAGCTCAAATGCTTTGAGTTACATTTACAGTAGAGTTTTTGAAAATTCTAATGGTTCTAAAAGATGTTTAATGCTGGATCACATTCCTTACCGTCCTTGAGGTGGGAGGGGCAGATGGACTTGTTAGTGACATGATTTCCTGAATGGCCAGCCTCAGCTTCAGCCTGTGCAGAGGATTGCTGATTCCAATTTCCCTCTGTATTTCTGTATCAGACAGGGCTGACATGATAGCACCACTTTTCACATTTGCTCGGCAAGCAGCCACGTACCAGGCTGGCATCCCAACCCACAGCTGAAGTACAAAAAAAAAAGGAGGTAAGAAGGATCTGGAAAAAAAATTCCTGGCTGCAAAACTTTAAATTCTTTCCAAGTCTGTACACTGAAGGGGTTTATTTCTTTATTTTGGAAGGATCACTTACCTCCAGCCACACAACCACAGTAGGGCCATCCCACTGTGCAAAGGGCAAACCTTGTCTTCTGGCTTCCTCCAGCAACTCATGCCTACAATTACAGAGGACTACATGTTACAACTTAAACACTGTGTTTATTTCCCTGTCTCCTTTCCAACAATTAGCTTTCTCCCTTTCTCATCCTTACACCCACCTAGGCAGCCACAGCACATGTAAAAGGACTGCAGTGACATCAACTGAAGAGACAGGGAATTCCAGAGTGGCAGAGATTTTCCTTTTGGAAATTTGCTTTTCTGGTTTGCTCCTGAAACTGCTACTGACACTCACACTACAACACTGCCAGAACAAAGGGGAGACGTCAGATTTATTTCTCAGTCAGATTCTCAATTGCTGCAGTTTTTGTTCAGCAAACTAGACTGAACCCAAGCTGCAATTCTTCCTCAGCACGCAGATTTGAAGCCTGTGGAAAGGTATGAGTACATCAGAAACCCATGCCATCAAAATGGTACTGTCTGTCAAGCTGTCGAGGCTGGAAATTGGGGCAGTAACCATTTAATTGGTGAATTTCAGTCTGCAATAGCAAGCCTGTCAGAATTTCAAGCACAGCTTCAGGTAACCATTAAATTCAGAAAGCCATGCTTTGGCAATTATATTCTGGAAGGCTGTGCACTGAAACTCAGCTTTCATCTCCTGTGATGACACCATTTCCTTTGTTATTCTGAAACAGAAGAGACTGAAGTTTAATACTGACAATTCAGTTTACAGAAACAATAGGAGCTCACAAGATGCCTATAAATAGCTGCCAAAAACATTTGATAAATGAACAAACAAAAAAAAGGGACAAAAAAATAATGTTGGGGGTAAAAGTATGCTAAGTTACATCTGTCTGAAAAATTACTAAAATCTGAAAAAAGCAGATTTAAGCTGCCTTTGGGAGTTAGTAGTACACACTTATATCTTTACTCACTCTCCTCTGAAGTTTAGAAAAGAAGAACTTAACCTAATAGAGGTCAGTTTTTACTATTTTACGTTTTTTATTCACGCCAGCAAGTGTAGAATTCAGCAGAATTAAGCTCCAGATTCCTGGACCTATATTATATATTTATGTTCTCACAATTTAAAACACTCTCCTCACCTTCCAAAGTGTATCACTGAATACCTCTAAGATAAAACATTTAAAAGCTATGAGTAAGAAACTGCCACAGAAGAGATCTTGAAAATGGGTTACTGCTAGTCTAGTAGCTTGCTGTGCTACTGCTGCCAAACACATAGGCAATATTCAGCTTTTTTAGACATGCCAGCATCTCCTAGGAGCCTCACATTACAGCATTAGACAACTAAATATAAAAAATAATCAAAGTAATAAATATGCTAGCAACTCTTTAATTAATAATAGACACTGCCTCTCCACCTGCATGTCAATACATTCCTGTTACTCTAGAAGAACCTTCCCATTCTTCCTGCTAACTGTGCTGCCCAGGAATGAAGAAAGGGGTGAAGGAAGGAACTGCCAGATAACTGGTTACAAATAACCAAAAATGCCTGATTGTAGCCACTTTAAGACCCAACAGTTAAGGTGGAAATGCTGTCTATCAGCTCACATGTGAAAAGGTAGATTTCATGAGCAAAGTAGAGAAGAGTAGAAGTTAACACACATTTATACACACTGAAAATATATGTATATTTCTGAAATAGGAATGAATAATCAGCTATTTTCCTGCTACCTTGAAACACATTAACCCCACAAATAATGACCCCTGGACACATAGTTTTGCTTCAGTTTGTTGTTTAAAGTTTTTTAAAATTATAAATAAATTAATAAGACATTTTTTAAAATACCACTTGGTGAGAACAAAATAATATGTTTAATACTGTATTTGCCAGAAGGGAAGACAATATTTTGTTCAAGCACTTTAGCTTCAGAATTGGTGTTTTTGTCTTATTTCTTGGTGGCTGGGGTAACATGACTGTGCAGTAAGGGAACCCCACGAGTGATGAAAGAGCACAGAGGTGCCTGAGGTGGCCTCAGGTTTGACAAGGTAACTACTGCCACCCCCCCTCCCCCCAGCTTATAAAGCTGCTTGGGGTACTGCATGTAATTTAAAGAACTGCAGTGTAATTTCTGCCAGTTTTATGTCTCCCTGTATACTTTACAGATTAACCATGAAACAGCAAATTAGAGAGAAGCAGTACAGAGAATGTGCCAAAAGAATATGGAGAGGCTGTGATGCAAACACATTGCATCAGTGTTGTATGCAGAAAACAAGTTTATCTGATGGAGGCTATTGTAGAAACAGAAACCAACCAATAATGTTTATGAGGTAACTTTAGGCAGAAATTATTCAACAGATCCGAAGAGGAATTCATCCATGAAGTAGAAAATAATTGTGGGGTCTGTTCCTATGAAGGAGAAACAGAAATTTGCTTGCATGGGAAATCATTAAACTGAAAGCCCAAGGCAGCACAGGCACAAAACATCTCATGGGAAGAATTCCAAGGCAAATGCTGTTTTATCTGCAAATGAAGGATCAATGGTTTTTTTCCTACAGCAGGGAACTTCACTTTTCCAGCAATTCCCTTCCAACTTCATTAAGAAACTTGCTGCATTCCAGCAATCCATGGTCAGATTAAGCAAAGATCACAACTGACACACCAGTTTAGTTTCACAAGCCATCCACTTACATCATTTAAGAACTGGGTGTGAAATCCAGCCTCAAAACTTTGAGGGGGAAAAAAAAATTGCTGTAATGTTGGCTGTGTTAACAAATGGTATAAAGCTGGCACAGTGAAAGACAAAAGAATCTGAAAGGAGTAGCTGGCTACCGGAATAATCCTGAGGTGACAAAGCCAAGGAATAGATGTCTACAGACTTAAAGTTGGCTGAACATCCCTTGGACTGGGAAACCAAATGTGCTGCTGGAAGAGGGGAACATTTGTTGGACAGAAAAGGCATCTAACACCAGCTGTGGAGAACAAAGAAATTGTGGTCATACAGGGTGAGAAATGATGTCAAATCTGCAGGTGTTTGATGTTGCAGCAAACTCTTGAGGCCCTTGAAAGACCATTTGAAGTATCTTTATTTAGAATGGCTCTTGGCAGGCAAGCATATACTAAACCCTCAAGGAAAATAAAGCAGCCTGGAGCAACATTACTTTATCACTGGGTTAAGAGAGCATAGGAATGCATAAATCCAGAACCTGTAACCAAAGGGGAATACTGTATTCCACATTCCTTGGATGGAACTGGAGATGATTGGTAAGAAAGGAGCCAAGAGTAGAGGACACACTACAGGGAAGGTGGCAAAGAGAGTGATACCAATGGAAATGTCTGAGCTGCAAGGTGCAACAACTGAAAGGCAAAAGACTAATTTCAGCAGAAAGTCAATATCCTTAGTATGTACTGATTGCAGTTATGCAATAAAAACTCTGTGTATAATTTTTGTTACAGACAGCTACCTTAAATTTAGGGTTGCCTTCCTTTTGATGAATACAGTATTAAGCTTGTGTGGAACACAGAAAACACAAATACAGTTGTGGCAAACATTCATAGTAGAGCTCAAAGAAGAGGAAAAACACAAACAAAACAATAAATACAACTTAAGAAAACAAAGGGCCACAGTTCTACAGAAATGTAACTACCTTGGAAATGAACTGCCACAAATACCTACTACTGCTAAACAACTTTCAAACCCCAAATTACAAAACTAATTGAAATAGACAACATTGGATTTATTTCAGCAACACGTTTTCACAACTCAAAATAAGTTTATTTTGAATCTAGTATCTCGTCTCACAATTAGTCTTTAAAAAAAGTTATAGTTTTTAATATATTGCTAAAAGATCCAAGTGAAATTCATTATGATCTCACAACAATCCTAAACAAATAAATAAAAACTTACCCTGATTTTGCACTACCACATCAAATGGTAAACACAAGGAAAACAAAACAATGAATGAAAAACATAAAACTAGGATTAAAAAGAACTCAAAAGCATACAAAGACAGAAAAGTAATGTATACTGTAATTTAAGTCTGTAACTCTGAATAGGGTTTTGTTTGTAAAGGCACTGAATGCTGCCCTCAGCCCACTGGTGTGCATGCGTGCAGAAATAAGGAAGTTAAGAAAAAAAATAGGGATTAGAGACAACTATAAATAGCTTTCTACAACTAGAACTATAACTAGAAATAGCTGTCACTGTTCCAAGCATTCAGGTAACTGGAATTCTTTTTGCTGATACAGGATTTTATAACACTCAGCTTTGAGAATTTAACTCCACCCTCCTTCAATAACAGAGTGAAAAGCAATTCCAGGCAGCTTTTCCACTATTTCTTTTTAGTAATCTCAAGAAGGCAGCAAGAGATCTTTGACACTTTGTCACAATATTGCTCTCTATGCTCAGAATGCCTGTCAGGATTCTGAAACTGATGGATTAAAGTATCTTGCTGGGATTTTTATAATGGTAAAATTAGCTTCTCATGGAATTTCAAAGGGCCCTGCTGTTGCTCTTAGGAGTAAGTGTAAGGAAATTATAATGTTTTGATACATATCTTCATCAACAGTCTTGTTTCATACCTGAAACATTGATACCTTCCTGTGAATAAGCATGTGCTCACATTTAACAGTGAGGCAAGGCAATTTCAAACTGATTTATCATCCAATACAGACACTTGCATTTTAAGAAACCAACAACATGCAGCCATAAGGCATACTTTTATAGAGTTATACCAGTGAATTTTTTACAAAACACTACTAAAAAGGACTAAAAGCATTTATTCAGCCAAGATGTGGCATGACTTTAAAGCTCTGTAAAAAGGGAAAATACCAGATCATAATAATGTACCACTGCCTTCAGTGTAACAGTCTGAAGAAAAACAGCTGAGTATTCTGCTATACAAACAAAACCACATTCCATTCTGACTTTTCAAACCAACACACTGCTGGTTTTCATTAGCAGTCACCAGGCATTATTCTTATTAATAGAATTTAGGTACTGGAAGAAATCTCTCTCACAAAGAGAAAACAGCACAACTTCTGCTCAGTATTCACTATTCTGTCTTCAGAAGGCCAGTGAAAAAGCAAGACATGTCTGATCTTGGTGCAGATTTTTGACCCAGAGCAAAGACATCTGAGCAGAACAGAAGCAAGAGAAGTGCAAAATATATGGCTCAGCTTTGAGTGGAAAAATGCAAAGAATGCATGATCCCACTTACATAGATTGGAGTGTTTCCTGTATTACCATGTAAGCACCAAGCCAAGATTTCTACTAGTAGCATTATTACTTTTCACCTATGATTACAGTCTATGCTTCATCTCTTGCAAGTCTGTGAACAACTAGGCATGCAACAGATACTCAAAAGGTAAACATGAAAAAAGATTTTCTTGGACAAACACTGAAAAAATTCTCATGGCTAGGAAAAGGTAACTGCATATCTAAAAGGTGCGATGTAAAAAAAAAAGTATTTCAGCCATTAAAATACATGAGATAAAATGCCAAAACAAACGTAAACAGAAGTAAAAAAAAAAGTTTGTTTATTAGGTCATTTAAAAAAAATAAGCTTTCAGCAGTGAAATTCAATGTCAAAATTACCCTGATCTATACTATTATTAATGTTCTGGGAAAAAAAAAAAAAAAAAAACCTACAGAATTTTTAGCCATAGTACCCCACTATGCAAAAATACCTGAAAGCAAAGCAAACAAACAAAAAAACCCCAAACCCCAAAACATTTTTAAACAAAGCAATACTTAGCAGCAGAATATTAACAATATTCCATAACTTACTTTTTCTGCATTTTTCTGTTTTTTTCTGCCTGGCCTCCAAGCTTGCTGAGGCCTAATGCATCCTGAGAGGAACTATCTGCTTCTGCCATACCAACTACAAAACACAAAACAACAAAATTCAGAATTTTTATCTTCTCAGTCTTGGCCAATTATAACTTTAAAAAAACCCTACTTTCTGAACTGAAGTATTTAATCCTTTGCAATATTACTGACCGGAAGTGTACAAAGCCAAATTTCCAGGCCCATCTATCACTCTATTTTCTAGTTGAATACATAACCAAGATAAAATCGAAATTTTTGCTTGATAAAACAATCCCTAATGGTTCACTAAAGTTCAATAACCAGGTAAAGTGAGGCTAAAAGATAGCAATGCCTGACTAGCTGAACTTGCATCCTGCACTGAGAAAAGGACCTACCAGAAAATTCAGTGATGTCTGTTTCAAAAAATGCTGTACATCAGCATCAATGTAAACACAAATACACACATATGGGTATATACTTCATAAAATCTTTTGCTCTCCCTCCCTTGCTTTGAGGGCAAAACCAAAAAATAAAGCAAACCAACCTTGTCCTAAATTTTCCTTGCTTGTTTGTCCAGGTCGTCCCTTTTCTTTCTTGCCAAACAGGCGGCCAATAGAGGATTTGATCCCCTTCTTTTTGGGAGCTTTATGAAGGGAATCTTGGCTACTATTGCTGCTACTAGGATTACTTGTTTGCCCATCTTGCGAGCCTGTGGAGCTTTACAAAGAAAGGAAGTCATAAAGAAGCACAGGTCTAACAAACTCACCAGCAGAACACAGTGAAAGGTAAGTCCAGGCTTCTGTGCAAGTTCACAGAAGCTCAGTAACTCACTCATGACAGCTAATTTCAACTTTTGATGACAAAAAAGAAGAAACATATCTACTAAATGTGTCAGCTAAATAGAAAAAGTAGAGGAAAGTACATTTATACACTATAGGATGGAACCACAAACCAATTCTTACTTTAAGAAATAAAAGTGCTTTTAGTGCAATACAGAGAAGCCAAAGTTGACAACACAAGTTCCTGACAAATTGAGGCAGACAATGGAAGTCTGAAATATTTCAGTGGAATCCATCCCCGATATTTAGGCACTTTGAAAAGAACATGTGTCAACCAAAATGATGGCAATTTTGCAATTTATTTCTAAATTTATAGCTAAATTTCAGCCTGTGAAAGATCAGCATTGCACATCTTTTATTTCCCAAACATGAAGCAAATTGAATGCAGACCTTGAGTACCAGCAGAATTCTTCACATAAAGCCATTTCTGACCATTAAAAATATCTGTATTCTCATTGTTCATGTAACACAGTCACCCATTTCTGTGCTAATACTCTTTACTTTTGAAAAACACTTCGATAGCTAGACTAAAATCCTGTAAGATGAACAGCTTTGCAGTTTGGGGATTTTATTCTGAAATACTAAGTTACTGATAGCTCTGACTTACTCACAGCTACTTACTTTCTTATGTCCCTGATATCTTCATGGCTCACTGTATGCAGAGCTCCTTTCTGGACTCTGTCCAAACGCAAAGATCGAGGTGAAGAAGGTGGCGACGTCTCACATTTTATGGTAGTTTTATCATCTCGTACCTCTTCTCTAGAAGCTGGAGACTAATGGAAAATGAATGACAATCTTTGAGGTCAGTTGGAAACAATAAAACATTCACATAGTAACAACACTATGCAAAATACTGAAATAAAAAATCAATTATCTCAGTTTTAAAGGACCGCCATTCTGCAGCTGCCTGTTTTTTGTTTGACTTCTTTCTGGATTTTCTGTTACCTTCAGTGACAAACTAACACATTCCTGTGTTAGAGAGTGAAACAAGCAAGAAACACTCATCTTGTATTCATTCATAGAGCCAGGAACTAAAGTAATGTCTACAGGACTATAAAACTAATAAACCTGACTTCAGCTTAAGTAAGCATAAAGACAGAAAACAAGAGTGTCCTGTGAAAAGAAAGCATCTCAATTCTCCCTGTTATGTGTTTAGGTTATCATTAGGGAAGATTACTCCTTCTATGAATCAGGTTTCTACATACCTGTGGCTACAGCTTAAAGTTTGAGTAGCAGAAATTAAGATTTATTTTTGTGTGCACTTAAACGGATCTCTAAAACAAAATATTGCTTCATGAAGTGGTTACAAACAGAAAACAACAGTTGCCCACACCAGCAGCAAAAGCCAAACAAGAGGAAAAAAAGAAACCACAACACTAAACAAACCCACACTTACGTTAAGATGATAAGCCATTTTACATTTAATATCAAAGAGCATATAATCTTGCTTTCTTATAGAGTTACACAGCAAATACTTTCTTTTATGTTCCTGTTATCCTTTAATGAGTTTGAGGACAGGAAAGTAGATGAATGGGCACACCAGTAAACATACTCAAGATTTTTACCTTTCTACGGTGTTTCCTTAAATCACTAGGCTGATAGATGCATGCAAAGAAAAGAAATTTGGAAAAGCCATATTTATTGTAAACTGTAGCACAGACTGAAACAACTACTACAGACAAAACATATGGGGAAGATAAATATCAATTACAGCAATGGCACAGAGAAAGATCAAAAGTACTCTTCAAATCACAAATCACTTAAAGATATCTCTGAAAAGGGGAAAGGGAAGAAAAAAAAAAAAAGGAAAAAAAGGGGAAAAAAGGAAAAAACAAAAAGGAAAATAAAGAAAAAGGAAAATAAAGAAAAAGGAAAAAAAAGAAAAAGAAAAAAAAAGGAAAAAAGGAAAAAAAAGGGAAAAAAAAGGGAAAGAAAAAAAAAAAAAAAAAAAAGGAAAATAAAAAAAGACTTACAGTTGGATATCTACAGAAGTAAGGTAGCATGAAGCCAGTTTGCCATCATGCTGATAAAACCAGTGCAACTTTCTAAGAAAACATCAAAAGAACAACTCCACAAGAGCTCATTCAGACTGGTAACCCATAATAGCAATTCCAAAAGTTTCTAGAAAGCTCCTGTTCTGCAGTTCTAGAAGCACAGCTTCTTGTTTTCAGGCTTTCAGTTGCCAGGTACTGAAACGTCAGACAAATGCAACTGCCAGCAATGGATCAAGTGACTTTGAGTCACAGTTCTTACAATCTGCAGTGAACCTGATTAGTTTGCTTTTGTTCAGTTACATTAGAAGTTAACATGCCACACATTCTTCTCATCCAGTTTTCATGAAAACTGCTACTTAAATTTGTATGTGGTTTTTTGCAAGTGAAGTAACTAGTTATTATTCTGAAAAGCACTCCACATTTTGAAGTTTGTTAGTTTCTGTAAAAGAAGTGTGCTTGCCCCTGGACACATGTCTGGTTTTAATGATTTTATTCCTTTTTTTCCAATTCAACAAAGGTGAAACGATCCCTTTTTATGAAAAATCAGACTTTCTGGTATATGCACACATTTATTTTTAAAAAGCCAGTAGAAGTAGTTAGCTGAAATACTTATTTTTAAACAGTCCTTTAAAAGACCTAGATGAGTCAGGTCTGTTGACAGTCCAGCTGCTCTGACAGTGATGGGCAGCATTCCCTGTCAACTGATTGCTAGAGTACAGGTATGATGAAAGTGCAATAATCCAAGACAATGAGGTCTAGCAAACAGAGTGTTGCTCTTAAAACTAGTAAGAGCATAAACAAATCTGGAGACACTGCACTGTATAGAGTTCAGTTCTAAAGAAGGACCTTTTCCTGGAGAATGCCTGCAAATAAACACCTGTATCCACGATGCTCCTTAGTGAAGTGTATTCCTACCATGAGAAAGTGTTAGTTTCTATGTAAAGAAAAAAAAGTGGAAAACTCATCTTGTTTTTACAGATAGATTTCCATGTATAAAGCAGCTCCTAGAAGGATTAATTTTTCTCAGCAGTCATATGACTGTCAAAAGAACAGATCCATCTTTCTCTGCTCACAGAACCACTAAGCCCAAGCTACTATTGCAGCAGATACCAGGTGTAACAAACATTTCTTCTACCTGCCAGCCTTAAATGGCTAAACCAACACACCAGCATTCATTTATATAGCTGTGACACCTCTAAAACCTTCAAGATTGCAATATATGCAAATCAGATTTTAGCTGAGTATTTAGGGCAATAGTGGACTGCTAAAAAATAAAGTTCAAAGCAGAGGGAAAAACTGGTTGCTGTACCAGGCATTCAAAAGAAAACATTATTTCTTCTATGAGAAGGCAGAAGAAAGACCATAACAATAGAAGGAATACTTAGGCATGAGATGTTGACCAAATTATAGACTTGAGTTCTGAACGTTTTTCCTAATCATTATGATTGTGTCTGACACTTTTTATAGAAGTTGAAAGGAAGCAGTAGAAAAACCTAGAGGAAGGAAAAATAGAGCTGAATAAGGAGAGGAAAGGGCAATGAAACAAGGCGCTTCCTAGAGAAAAGGAAAACTCTTCCCCAAACAAAAGAAAAGTTCCTGGCTACTTACCAGTGTCATGATCCCCAGCCTGTCCACCTCCCGAGCTGGACTATGTGGAATCCGCCTCGGGGTGGAGCGGCCACTGCCAGGTGGGGAAGAACCAGCAAGAGAACCACTTGCATAGGGAGGAGGAATGGAGCTCATGGACCGGAACCGGCCATGGGCATCCAAACTCCCACTGCCCACCCTGCTTTCAATCTCCTCTGCACGCTGCTCTGTGTTTTCCTTTTCTTCTTGTATAAGCCTAAAAGAAAAAAGTTTCAGAGGGTCACGACATCCAAGCGAGCACCGTGTAAGCAGTAAGGCTGAGTTGGGCATTAGAAAGAAGCAGCACTTGGCAGGCAAAGCAGCTACACTGCAAAATCCTCACATTCAGTCTGAAGAAGTGGTGAACACTACTGCTACGTGCAAGGGTTTCAATCCAACTAGTAATACACAATCTCTTCCATACAGGAGGATGAAGACAAAGAACCTGAAGAGTACTTAGGCATAAGCAAACCAGTTACTTCAAACTCACCCCCAGAATAATGAATGGGCCAGCACCACTTTGAGTAATTATACAAAAAGGATTTCTAGTGTCTCAGAACTTCATTTTTATCATAATATTAATGACAGATAAACCATACCTAATCTCTTTGTTGATTGCATCCAACTGTTCTTGAAGCATCATGGCCAAAGTCTGAGCATCAGCCTGACCACTTGGTGATAGTAGATCAACTGAACTGAATATAGTCTCCCTATCATCCTCAATATCAGACACATCAACATCACTTTCAAATGCTTGTGCCACATTTGCCAACACACTTGCTTGCTGGGCTCGCTCCCAGTCCTGCTCGTTCAGAGTTTGAACCTAAGAGAAGGAATGAAAATTAAAAAAATCCAAACTCAAATGGGAAAAATATGACCCTTCTATTGGTTTTCAAGATGTTTAAAATACATTTTAAAAGCCCACTTACATGCTGAATGCATCCATCAAGACAGCAATGTTTAGAGAAATGAAAAAAAAAAAAAGCAGCTATAATAAAGAAAACCTTGCATCTTACAGTTAAGTGAAATTTAAAAATGGACAGCCCCAATGAATAAATTAAAATGTCACATAATGTAAGATATACATTAAAATGTGTATTAATATATATTAAAATGTGTATCTTGGGTAAACACACCCTAAATTGCAATAGAGTTTTGCTATCAAATCCCATCATAAACTTGGAATTAACTTTATGTAATGAGAACTTGTGTCCTGAAAGGGATTTGAAATTGCTTGCAGAACAATAGAATAGTGCAGAGGAAGAAAAGGAGGACTGTATTTCACAGACTGCTTATGCTTAAAACAAATTTAACTTTAATTGTTAACCAATAATTGCAAAACTGGGATTTTTGAAACAGACTAGCACCTGTGCATTAGCTAGCAAACCAAGATACACAACATCTAGCAATTTATTGCTGTGTGCTCATATTCTAAAAACGCAGTAGATTAGTCTCCTCTAATTTACATTGTTGCCAAAGTCTTATTTTTATTTTAATTTCAGAGTTCTACTACCTTTGAAGGTTCATCTCTGAGAGCTGCCAAACGTCCTTTCTGGGGACGCCTTAACACTGAGGAGGTGCCATAGGAGTCTGTGTGACTGTCAGCCACAGAGGGAGATGTCATAGGGTATCTGAAATCTGGTCGGCTACAACATAAAAAACTATTTTATCCTTTTGAAGATAGAGGGAAGCAGGAAACAAACCAAAAACCCCCATAAATTATTCCACAAGTATCAATTTTTTAAAACAACTGCTTTATATGCTCTGTGAGGAATACATTTTATAGCTATGAGTAAAGGATTTTCTGTTACAATAGACAAAATTACATTTAGCAAAGTGACTTTAAAGAAAATAGAAAATGCAGTGCTGGTACCTATGATGAAGTGATGTGGCTCTTAGTCTCACTTGGTCGTTTTCAGCCCTTAACGCTTCAACATTTATTACAAGTTGATCCTGTACAAATAAATTTTCAAAAATTCACAACAGTCAGGATAAAATACTGATTTAGAAACTCATCTTTTTCATCTCATTTCGACAAACCTCAGAAATAACAATTTTAAAATGTACCCTTCAATGGCATAAAATGTAAAAATTCTTTTTGCTACACACAATACAGCACCACGACAAAAGGGCATCCAAGAACAACTCTGTTGCCACTCTACACTAAGTCTAGTTCATGACAATGTGTATTTTTAAAAAGAGGTACTATATAAAATTCACACATGACCAACTTCAATTGATAAAATTTAACAAGGAACAAGATTTCTCAAGCTCTGTGGACAAAAGACTCTAAAGCATTCACTTTCAACTTGGACATTTTTAAATGCTCT
The DNA here is from genome assembly GCA_038090715.1 of Florisuga fusca. Classification (NCBI taxonomy): domain Eukaryota; kingdom Metazoa; phylum Chordata; class Aves; order Apodiformes; family Trochilidae; genus Florisuga; species Florisuga fusca. The sequence goes on from JAAWXA010000027.1 coordinate 987,740, forward strand.
AGAGAAACAGAATTTAACAGAGAAATCCAATGAATGAGAAAGTGATGATGAACATCTGTGCCTCGTGTGAAAACTGCTGGCCTACTCATACAAAAATTCAAAGCCCATTCTACAAAATATTCTGTATGCATTCTTCATTTTCTTACAGAAGCACAGCCTCTACACTTTAGCCTAGCTACTTACTAGAGTCATCTGGGGAGATGCTGTACACCTGTCATTTAATAAGCAATAACAAGTATTATTTCAGAACACACAGTGTGACCACAAAAAATCACTGCAGAAGGATGCAAAGAAATGAAAGGCCCCACCACTATTATTCAAGAAGGAAACTTGTCAGCTCCAGAGGAAGCAGAACACCAAACAGCTCCTATTGCAAAGGAGCAGACAAGTCTAATAAATATTTCTCTCCCTGCCTCCCAATTCTTACAGCTTTGAAGAATTTTATCAGTTTAACATGTCTTTCCTGATACCCAGTTCTTTTAGAAAAAAATTAGGGGACAATACCCAACATTAAAAGTATTTCTTTAATTTTTGCTGTTCAAGCTCATATATACAGCAGTATAAAAATTCTATTCAAACTTTGGCAAACTGCCTCCATATTAAGCCACTTGACACATTCAGAAGTGTGTCAAGTCTCTGAATAGAAAGCTATGTAGTACCTATAAAATCATCATAAAACAAGCAATAACAGTCTTCTACTTTTAAACAGACCAGGCAATGTTAAGTTTTATGGGGGAATTAAAATCTGCTCCCCCTATGTAGCAATGCAGCAATTTCTTTCCAAGACAGTATTTCAGGAATGTGTATTATACCTTTTCATGCTGCAGCTCCTCTATTTGTTTTTTTGCATTTTCAATTTCTCGAATAAGTGAATTCTAAAAGAAAACACATCACAAATTAATTTCCTTGCAAAAGCTTTCAAGCCCTAAACCACAACCAAGTATCAAAAACTTTCAGTCAACACGATGCTGAAGTATCTTAAATTACAGACACTTTTTTGCTTACATCATTTCACATTGATTATAGTTGAACATTTATCCTTTCAGTTGAATGCTTAACCCTTTCAGGTGTGCAGCCCTCTAAATAATGGATTTAGTAACAGTGCACCAAAACATAATACTAACCTTTTAAAGCTCTTTTTTGACAAAACAGGTTAAAAAAAGGAATAATAGGGCAGCTAAAATAATTCACTGAGTGGTTACTAAGGAATTACTGGCTGTTATCACTAGGTCTTCATTTTGTTTTCATTTACCTGACCTACAGTATATTATTATACAGTAATTTCTTGGATGTATTGTACCTCCAGCACCACAACACTCATTGACTTACAGGCTCTCATTAACATCAGAGCATCAGAGCTGTCATCTTTACAGTTACACCATGACTTCAAAACAATTCCAGGAAATATAAATATTTACGACTACTACAATCTCTTCACTCAAAGCATTTTCCAAATTCAGATGAAGAATCATCTGAGATATAAGAAACATTTGAGAGCTTTGACAAAGAATTTCAACTATTGTATTTGACTGTAGTAGGTGATAAGAAAAAAAAAAATCATATTCCCCCTTCTAATAGGAAGATCATAACGGTGTCAACTCTTTTCCACCACTGCAAAAAAATCTAATCACATTCTTGCAAGAATCCCACAATGTATCAGGGTAACAGGTGCAGAGAAAACAAGTGTGAAATAAAAGAAACTGAACTGAAAAGGTCAAAGTTCTAGCCCTACTTCTTTAGACTTCCTGTATTACACTGGATGAGCCTATTTGTGCAGTTCACACCAGTCGACTAGGAAAAGATAAAGCTTCTTAAAAGCTGCCTTCCCAACACTGTAGTAAAATGCCCAGGGATAAACTCAAAAAAACACTGAATTTTAAGAACTTATTTTCAACTTATTTTCTGCTGTGAACCCTAGAAAACAGCCTTAACAGATACTCATTAATAAGCATTTAGTACTGAAGTTACAGACACTGCAAAATGCACAAATGACTAAATAATGCTGAGCATCTAATTTATGTATGTACTGGAACTTAACTTCTTACCTTATCTTCCAAGGCAGCCATCCTTTCCTTGAGATGAAGCTGAAGCCTTTCATTAGATTCAGACAGGAGCTTATCAACTGTTTCTGACAAACGTTTATTATGCTCTTCATTCATCTTCTCTCTCTGTCTAGCCTAAGATACACAAAAGCTACTGAAATAACTTATTTTACCATGTCAATAACCATTTCCAGGTTGCAAAACATTTTTGCAAAGGATTAAGGAATACTGCATCTTCCCCCATGACTCTGTAAGGGACACAGGGGACACACAAAATTTCAGTAACTATTCAAAAGATCAAAAGCTTGAAAATCTGAGCTTACCCTTCAAGAAAAAGAAGATTTCAGAACCAAATTCATTACTTATAAATAAAGAACCTAATTTTTCATACTTAATTCAGAAAGTTTTTGATTTCTCTGCTCATCAGCAAACACGACTGACAATTAGGTCCTTCCAAACATATTTCAAACTTTAGTTAGAAACTTTTATCTTTACTTTGAGATTTAAGGCTAGCCACAGTACAGTGGCTCAAATCTCCCACCTATCAGCCAGCCTAAACTCTGGTTTTATTTTAGAGATGAGAAATAAAAACAGCTTTGCTGAATTGTAGACAGCCATGAGGGGGACTGGATTCTTTCTTTCAGCTTTGTGTCTCTGCCAAAAAACATGTATGGTACCCTTTGGAGTTCTTGATTCTTTTCTTCTAGCTGTGCTTCCATCTGCCTCAGTCGTTCCTCTATATTGCCATGTCTTTCCTCTGCCTGTCAATTTGAAAACAAAATTAGAATGTTGTTTGTTGGGGTGTTTTTGTTTTTTTAAGGTTTCAAAAGCATAGAGACATTGAAGCACAATAATATATCTGACATGCTTTGCACAACTGCCATTTATGGTAATACACAATGCAGTACAGATGCCTTTGTAACTAAAATAACCTGGTAAGTTAATACATTAAAAGTAACAAAATGATGATGTCTCTCACCCTATAATACCATGGATTTGGAAATGAGCTTGCAGTAGCAGCAGTTCATTCAAATCCCCAAGAATTAAAACAAATAATAATAATAAAAAAAAAAACAAAACTAAAGGCATTTTCAGCTTTCCTTCACTAGCCTAGACAATATGGCCCTTTGTTAGTAATCATGACAAAGCAGAAAGCAGCAAGCAGAAGCAAGGACTAGTATACAAATTCTACCTTCCTAAGCTTGGTGGTAAGTTCCAATACTTTAGCATCTTTAGCAGCAGAGCTCCCAGGAGACAAAAGGTCAGACTACAGAGCCAGTTAGGGACAGGAAAGATAACAGGGAAAGAAATGAAACTGAGACTTGCAAAGCAAACACAGGCACACTTGAAAAGGCTCATTTTAAGTTACTACATATAATTCTTCAGACTTCATTATGCCATTTGCAGCCTTCTAAAACTACCATTATTTCTCTCACAACCCACATTCCTCAGTTGATTAACAGTTGAAAAAATCTGGGGTTCCCTTTGAGCAACAGTTCTTGTTTTAGAAGACAATGCCTATCATTGAACAAATTTTAATAAAAAGCAACAAAACAATCATTTAGAGAGGCATTTTCATAATGTAACTGTTAACAGAAAACCTGCTCAAGTCAAGTCAAAGAGCACACAAAAAGAAAAAAAAGTAAATCAGTTTGTTTAGTGTGTTCACAGAGATGAAGGGAAAAGGCAGAAAACAAGGAGAAGCAGTTTTCTGAATTAGCCAGAGGAAGAAACACAAAGACAATGTAACAAAACCAACACTAACAACAGATTTCCTGTAGCAGGACACCAACAGAGAAGCCAGTCGTGAGGACACCGTTCAATTGACTCACCTTTGAAAGTGCTGCAACTCTCTGTGCCAGCTCAGCTTCCACTTCTGGCAAAGTTTCAGCTTTTCTCAAAGTCTGCTGCAGCTTTTGCTCAGCCAATTCCAGTCGTTCTTGCAACTGCCTATTCTTATCTTCACTCTGCAAAGGATTATGATAAGCAAATGTTTAGAGTTAAAATAGTAATAGGTTTTCATTAAAGGTGATGCCTTTAATGGACCAACGGAGAACTAACTGCCCCAAACTCATTTTATAACCAAAGATGTAGCATCCACCCCTTCATTACCCAAGAGAACTTTTTTCTGTGTAAATTATTTTCTGCAGACAATTCCATGCATTCTGAAAGCAACTTTATCACCAAATAAACAGAGTCTCAGTATGGGAAACAGCATAGAACTAGCTGTGAATTTTCAACATCAGGCTGTGCTAAGACTTCGAGTTACATCAAGGAAAACATTCCTCATATTTTAAATAGCATTATGCACACTACTGCAAAATTTGGTTTTATGTAAAGTGTATACAACTTCTTTTAAAATTATACTAAAAGGGATCATTCTTGTTAACTCAGAATTACCTGGTTTGTTCAATGAGAAAGTGACTGGGTAAACAACCACTTTTGGTTTTAAGCAGGACTACTTCACATGAAGCATATGTGAAATTTCCTCTGGCAGTAAGACAACATTTACTTCTGCCATAGGCTATAGAACTCACCATAGTGATTTCTATAGGGATTAATCACAACAGTGATTGACAACCCATGTTTTAGCTTAGAGTGAGTAATTCTCACACACAAAATTAAAGATACTTGGATACATATATTACAACTTTAAAATCCAGTTAACAGGCACAACAACCCTGCTGCACTATGGTCAAGTACACTAGAATATCCAAAACCATTTCCCCAACCCAGTAAACTCCCATCTCAGTTTCCAGGAGAAAACTGTGTACAAAGCACTCCATCAGTTACTGAAAAACAATTGCTTAACAATTGCACTTTACTGATATTTATCTTTCCAAAAAGCAGGTGGCTTAGTACAGTATGAACAGGAACTATTTCTATTAGTTTTATGCTGAGCAAAATGTACTTTATCTTATTTCAAACTACAACCTGTCGGTGCATGGAGTCTTTAGTGGCAATTTCATTTTCAAGTTTATCATTGAGGTCATGCACAGATGTAGCTTCACGTTGTGCGGCGAGGTAGCGTTTCTCAAGAGTTGTAATTCTCTCTTCCATGTCTTCCTTTTGGGCCATAGTCTATGTAAGAGACAAGACAGAATTGAGAATTTACAGTATGAGGCCTAGTTATCAAACTGGAGGAGAAAACCTAAAAGCCAAAAATAATAATAATCCTCATCATAATAAAAAAATCAAGCATACCTGTTTAAAAATAGCAAAACTAAGTAGAAAGTCTCACTTAAGCTTACAAGTTCAGTGACTTTTTAAAAACAAAACAACACAGTGAATGCTTAAAAAGCCTGGTCTGTGCTGTATTACACCACAGATCTCCTCTTACTTTTGCAATGGCAAAACACAAATCTTTACTTCTTGGGAATGGGTAGAGTGTTCTTGGATTTAACTACAATCCCTTTCTATTTAATGAGGATACAGCAAGCAGCAATACATTGGATCTTGAATTAGTGATTGATCAGGAACTGGAACTGTCAACCACACCACTGAAATGGAAATGACTCCTCAACTGCATACTTTTTTTAAAAAAACAAAATAGAAACTTCATGGATAACTTAAACCAAGATGTTTAAGTTCATAGTGATAAATCTATACTTCAATATATTCATGAAGTACATATTTATTCATTCATTAATCCTAAAGACAAATCTTCTTAAGCACCATCCTGCTCTGAACAACTTTTTCCTCACCTATCAAACCAAAGACACCAAAGCATAAAAGTCTAACTGAGCACCAATGAAACCAACATTTTATAAAGCATTTGTGACAACTTAGATTTTGACAGTTTATTCCTCACCTCTCGTACATCTCTCTGTAACTTTGTGTTCATTTCTTCAGATTTTATTAAGTCTTTTCTAGCTGTGTCAAGATCTTCTTCCAGCTCTGTTACTCTGCTGGACAAAGCAGTAAGACGTTCTTTCATTTGTGTCTGCTCTTTGTTTTGCTTATCTATGATGTCCTGGAGTTCAATCACTTTAGTAAGGTTTTCATCATGGCATAAAGAACCATCAGAAGATCGCTACAAAACAGAAAAAAAAAAATAAATGCATTTTTATGTTAGACAGATTTGAAAAGCAAACTGTTAGTTACCTAGAAACACGCCTCCCTCAAGAAAATGTTATTATTGGATAGACTGCAGAAATGGAAATTGTGGTAACTGAGACTTTTTAATTAAATGCTCACTCTAAAATCTTTCATCATAGTTTAAAATTAAAATGTTACAGCTAATGATTGAAAACCAGACATCAGCTAAAAAAAAAAGTAAACAGCTCTACCTTCCCATTTGTAGTTGGTGTATTTTCTTGTTCATGATTTATATCCAGTATCCCATCTGGAAGTGTTTTCTTCTGATTATTCTGCTCTTTCAGAATCATTAACTAAAAGGAAAAAAAAGTTTATATACATATGTTTCAAGTCAATTCCTTTCTCAGTAATAATATAAAGAACAGCTACAAAAGTGAAAGAGCAAAACAGCTATCACTGATTCCAGTGCAAGCTGGAATGAAGTATGGCACAGGCACTCAAAAATTTATGTCACTGCAACCCAAAAAATCTCATTTTAAAGACACATGAATTTTTTTCTTTCTTTCTTGGGGCTTTATTGTTGGAGTAGGGGGAGGCAGAGGGACTGAGGGTTGTGGGTTTTTTTTCCTTTCCTGCTCTTTCAAAGCAAGTCAGTTAAAAATTATCCCATTTGGCAAAAAATCAAACATAAGAAGTGAAACTGAAATTACCGTGTACAAATATTGACTAAAACAGCCACAAAGCAAACATGAAGCCTAATTTTTCAAAAAGAAACCCACCTCTTTATGCGTAGTACCTAGTTCTTCTTCCAATAAGCTACATCTTTCAAGTGCTACTCGTAACCTCTCCCTCACCTGAAAGGGTAATTTCAAATAATTTAAAATAATACAAGTTTAAAAGAAATCAATTTCACTTTTGACATATTGCTATCCCTTCCAGAGAGTAAATAACATGATTTCCATTACTCTTAGATATCTTCTTAATCTTAAGTACTAATTACACCATAATGCTACAAAAAAACCTTCTAGAGAAACAATGTGCATCTTAAATGTGTCTTTGCCTTTTTTGTCATAGACAAATCCTATCCCAACTACACCTGCACATTAAGGCAACAATTAAACATATCCAGAATTTGCCTATCCTTTTATAAGGCACAAAGTGTATGTGCTTTTGCTTGTTTGCAGAGAGGAGACAGAGTTCTACTTAAAATAATTTCCCAGACTTCATATAGAGGGTGACAAAAGTTAAGCAAACTGAGTTGGCAGCAAAACACACAGCCAGCTTTACCACTTGCCTATCCTGTTGTCAATATCAGGAAGAATTAAAGGGTGGAGTCCCTTAATTCAGCTTTATTTTATATCATACTGTAAGCAGATTCCTCTCCTCCTATACTCTCCAGCCTATTTCTTGTATCACAGAATCAAAAGGCTAAGTCCTGAAATATCAAGTAAGCAAAGGTATGCATTCCTAATAGCAAATGAACAGCCTCTGAATCACTAAGTTTACATCAGCAAACTTAATAAATATTATAATAAACTACAGCACCTTGCTTTAGTGCAGCACACTAATTCAGGAGGGCAGCTACTAATCAAGTTATAGCAGAATCACTATCTTAATTCTGAGAAAAGTGCAGAGAACCTGCCTTCTGCAACTTTAGTACAAACAACTGCATGGCCCACACAAAAGATAGATGGCACAACTAACATGAGATGATGTTAGCTACCATATTTCATTACCTTTTCATCAAGGGCTTTATGGTGTTCAAATAAAGATTTTAGTGCTTTGAGAACTTCTACTTCACTAGAAACTCCTGCTGGAGACTGAGCTTGTCGCTTTACAACCGTCATCCTGAGAGACCGCTCATGCCTGGAGACAAGACACTCCAAATGTTCCAGTAATAGCTAAATCAAAACAAACAAAAAAAATCAAAGAGATACGTTTGTTCCTGTTCTGCATAGCTGCAGAACACTTTGCCTCCTAAAACGTCATTTTGAGTTCTAAACTTCAAATCTGAGAGCAAACAACTGCTCAATCAAGTGTAAGGACCTGTTTTTAACCTTTCACCCATGTTAGAGGATATCAGAGCTGACACACTTCTCACCTCTCTCTGACTCTAGCTTTTAAAAGAGTTTTTCACTTAGCCAGGTCCTGTCAGTTCTGCCACCAATCTGAGGAACTGCTTGTGAGAAGGATACACAGAGGAAAGGCTTTAAATCAGAGAGCAACTGTTCTGCTGGCAGCAGTGTATGCTGCTGAACAGATTGCTACACCTTGCCCACTACTGATTGTTGCTGTATGATTACAAAACCTCCACAGTAAGCAAGCTGAACATCAGACAGCAGTACAGTCTTACAAGCTTTTCCTGATTCTGCAATGCAGTATCTGGAGCTGTGCATAAGCTTCCAAGCTTTCTTAATCAACATACATTCACATTTACAGAGGGATTCATGTGCAAATATTGGGGAACAACTACTTTTAGCCCTTCAAATGCAACATTCAGTGCTTTTCTCCATGTAGCTGGATGCTTTAATGATGGTAATCTTGGAGGAGACAAGGAACTAACCCTTGTATTATTTCTTTCTGCTTTCAGTTCAGCGATTTCTTCTTCCCTTTCAAGCAGCTGCTCCCTGCATACATTTAGCTCTTTCGTAAGTGCTGCAAATTCCTGAAATAAACCAGACAGAAATGTAAGCACATCAAATATCAGGATACAACCAGAGTAGATCCATGTGAGCCTTGACATGATTTCTCGAAATATTCATGTCAGATGTCTGAAGTCAATATAGTTGTCTTGGTCAGGCTAAGCAGGCTTAGGTTCAAACACTTAAAACCATTATGCTCTCAAGTGGAAAGATAAAAGATGTTTGACCAGTACTTTTGAGAACTCATTTGTTTCTAAAGACAATAATCCCAATTGGCACATCCCTGGTAAGCAAAGAAAAAAAACTACTCGTAATGCATTTGGTTATTGTTTCAAAAAGTTGCTGTTTGGGGTTTTTATGACTGCTGAGGGAGAGGTGAAAAAGCAGAGCACTAAGCAAAAACAGAACCCAGCAAAATGTGACAAATTTCAAGTCGGTATTTAATCACAACGCACAACCCTGGCATCTACCAGAACACACACTACTTCTTCATAGTAATAAAACATCTTTGAAGCTTCACCACTCAGCCCTTTCCAGGTATTTATCAACTTAAGCTACATACAGGAAAATTTCATTTATATTTACTTTCAAATTTCCTGGAATGGAACTGCTACAGCCCTTTCCCTGCAGTGCTCCTAGAAATCTCAGAGGATTAGAATCAGAATCAAGAGTCATGTCAAATAAAGAGCAGATTACTACACCCAAAGCAGCAATGATCAAGACAAGATGAACATGACACACAGCCAACTAAACAGAACATGGTGTGGAAACACGTTGCCTCTTTAAATATTCCAAACTCAGTGAGATACATTGCTTAAAAGACAGCAGCTGCAGATCAAGTAAAACCTTAATATGGAGCTGTTTTCTAGTAAAATCCAATGTGACAGAAAACACATGCTTAAAAATAAAAGGACACATCAACTTATTATACTAGCACATCTGCAAATTCTAACATGCAGCTAAAATAAGCATACTAAAAAGGCATTGTCTGCAAATTCCAAGGTCAATTTGGTAAACTTTATTCTAACAACATACATGTGACTGAAAAGTCAAAAAATACTGTTGTGCAACATGTATCTAGAGTGAACTCCTTTGGAATTACTAATGTAGTAGGCTTTAAAAGGTTCTATGAAAAATAGAGAAATACCATGATCACAGATGAGAATCCACCTCCATAATCCCTTTTCCTAAATAAAAACCTGCTCATTGGAAAAAAGGATTCAGTACAGTCCCCCTAGCTAATCAGCAAATGAATGCAAAGAAGCCTTAACTGCTTTTGCTTTTTCGACTGCTAAAAAAAGTAAATAATTTCTTTAACATACTTAATAATTATGCTCACATAAATCTTTCATTGCATTATTTAATTTGCATCCTTAAAGAAACAAAAAACCAACCAAACAAACAAAAAGAACCAATGCTGGCCAGTAATTTTTAAATAAAAATCCCTGGAAATATTAAAACAACCTGGTCTGTATATACTGGAACTTACAAACACACAAAACAAATGACAAAAGGTTCCCAAGTGGAAAGTAAACCAAGAACAGAAAAACCCACTTCAAGTTTCACAGGAGCTGACAGAAAAAATTACTATTATGAGCATTCCCTGCATAATGATCCTTGGTGTCTGAATTTTTCCTGTACCTTCAATGTCCCACTTGTGGGAGCTTCCAGGACTCCTAGAAAAATGGTGCCTCCCAAACACACAAGTTTAGGTAAACCAGAACAGTTTTTAAGTTGCAGTTCTTCACAGGTCTTCCCTGCTTATCATTATGTATTTCACAACTAAGTGCTACTGAAACTAATGGAAGTACTCATAAACTCAACAGTATTTGCAAAAAGAGCTTGCTAGGAACTTATTTTCTTAGTGGTGCTTTTGCCCCTTCCAAAATTATTTTAAAAACCCTGAAAACACCAACATTAAAATTTGCAAGCATTGACATGACACAAAACCAGACACCCAACTTACATGGAACATTCTACATTTTTCCAGTCTCTACTTCAAGTCTTGAGAACAGGAAAAAAAAAGCAGGAAGGATGAGAAGTCACTGTTTTGACAGCCTTTCTTAACTACAGCATTAATATACTTTTTCTTATCTATATGAGCTTCATCTTTTGAAAAACAGCTGCATATCTGAAAGGCACTCGTCTTGCATACTTCTCTGCAAATATAAATTGCAGCATAAAGATATCATAATTATGACACGAAACATCACACTGTCAGATGACCCAAAAAGAACAACACACTCTGGAATTTATATTGCTGCTGCATAAACAGTCTGACACCTATTTTCAATATTGCATAATAGCTCCATTGCTCTTTGTTTTGACAAAATGTAGTTGCTTTGAGTCCTACAAACTGCCGAGAGAAATAACACTTCAACGTCCTCAGTTTCAGCTAACACTGGCAAAAGACATGTCCTTTCTAGTTTTAATACTTACTTTGAACAGCAGACAATTAGTGATTTCCTCAAGCAGTTCAAAAGAAGAGAAACTATCTGCAACTTTATCATCTGAAAAACGTTTGTCTCGTAAGGTCTTCCTTGTCATTAGATGAATATACAGAAAGAATTAAAGGAAAAAATTCTGAGAAACTTCTCTACTTCTCCACAAAGCTGTATTACTATTCTGTAATTAAGGAGAAGATTGAGAATATCTGAACAAGATTCTGCTCTGCTTCTGGTTGCCATCAAAGTCTCAGACCCAGATCTGAGGACTGACAAGACTGGGACTCAGAACAAGCACTGCAGAGCACTTCCAGGTATCAGCTGGGAGAGTGCTAATATGCAAGATAAATATCCCCTGTTAATTAGAACATCCTGACAAACATCCAGCCTCTATATAAACTGAGATGTTTACTGAAGAAATATCTGAACCCACTGAATCCACTCCAAATATGACACTCTTACTGCCAGAAATACATACTTTCAACAAAAACCTAAACTGAGTCAGCTCATTGTTGTTCAGTAATTTAATGTATTTTTTTTTCTGGGGGGGTCATGCACAAACTCCATAGTTTTTTTTAAGCAAGAGAGTTTTCTCTACATTGACCTTCAGAACTGACCTTCAGCCTTCAGTAGTTCAGAGGCCACAACATAAACAGCCTTCCAAAAGTTGGATTAACTAGTGTCTAGCTCTCACACCCATACATTTCTATGTCTGAGCTGACAGCCACTTGGTTACTTTTGAGATCACAAGAACATCACAGCTTTCATGTTTAGCACATGCAAAATGTATAGGTTCCATAGGCAGTACATCACAAGCCATTAATTGCTACGTAACAGGGAAGACAGTATTTAAATTAAGGAAAAATTTGAAAGAAACAGAGGTAATCCCTGAAAGTCTCCCAATATAAGCTGTGTATTAGGCATACTCTAAAAACAAATTGGACATTTGCTTGGAATTTGCTCAAGCAAAAAGAAAAGAAAATTATTACATAATAAAGCACAATACCACTCAAGAATCATAGATTCATGAAATTATGCATCAAGAATTATGGATTACAATTGACAAGATGTCCACAAAGCTTCTTTAAAGGATGAAAAGACTAAAATAAGACTAAAATTCATCAAAGAAAAGAGTATTAAAAACTATTAACATGGTATATTCTAGCAATACAAGGATGAAAATGCAACTGTTGCATCTTTATAGAAATATCTCTGCCAGAAATATGTCAGTGGAATTTATCTGTTTAATCTCCAAGCAGTATTTTGTTTTACTGTTAACATTCTGTTCTGCAGCCTGCAGATCAAACAATCTGCTCAAGAACCTGAGAAGCAAAGGCCATCAGGGATGAGAAACAGGGAATCTGAGGTAAGTTTCCATCATGTTGTTCAGACTACCTATAAACCACAATTCTTCTAAATTATGCATGCATGAAAATTACAAATTAGTCTTAAAAAAAAAAAACAAAAACAAAACAATCAAAGAAAACCTAAAGACCTAAACTCAACAGGGTATTTCATAGCTACTTCATTTAAACCTAAGGGTTTTTAAGGTAGCACACAGTGACCAGTATCCCCACTATTTGGAAGATGCTAGCAAGACAATTTTTGTACCTATTTAGTCACACCAGTTTAGTTTTGGTTCTGTTCTGGTTTTGTTTTTTTAAGAGCAGAATGAGAATTATGAAGTAGTTCAAGAGTGTTTAGAGTTAAAACTGCAAATTCTTTTCATGTTTTAATCATAATCCAGCCTTCCAAGAAAACACTACTAACACACACTTTAAAAACAAACCCAGAAGAAAACACAACCAACACAAATTGTGCTCTGCCTGTTCTGTGCAATAAATCAGGTTGCTTTAAACCTTTTCATATCTTTGGCATGTGCTAATGGGAAAGAGAAAAAACAGCCTACAGTGTGTAAAGAAAAATATTTTTCTTTTCACCTAGTGAAAATGATTTCCCATAAGTATCAACCACCCTGGACTTTCTAACCTGCCAACAGAAAACTTATTTCAAGCATTCGAGGAGGTAAGTTCATATTTTCTCCTCAGAATCCCAGCAATTTAAAAGGGAATATAAGAAAATTCTGAAATATTAAAATACAGTTATGACAAACTGTAGCATTTCAGATCATTGAAACGTTTTTCATGCTCGAAACAGCTGTTTGTCCAGCTAGAGCTAAATGCCCACCAGAGTGAGAATAAATAATGAATGTATCAACCGCACTCCCTATTTCTCCTCACGCATGTTTTATAACTCCTGACTGCTACCAAAACACAGGTGCAGATTTCTTTACCAGGAAAAAAATTCTCACATTCCAACTAGTGGCACTGAGATATTTTAAGACGTCTATTGGCATCTTTGGTCCATTCTCAGAAGATTGTTTTTTTCCTTGAGTCAGAAAACATACCATTTTTTTTCTAGCAAAAACTGTGAAAACACTCAAGTGAATATTGCTGCCAGCTCACAGTGATTAATGCCAAATGTGAGTGAATTTTTACAGTTCCAGCCTTCTTTTTTAGTATAGTATTCTGCAAGTTTCTTGGGACTGACCTATCTAGGCTTTGTCATTAACTCTGCTCAATCCCAAACAGGCAATTAAGTTTGAAAGTATTTATAGTTGCATAATGTTCTGGAATGAAACTTGCTGCTTCCAGCCCACTTTGGAGCTGAAAGTAGAACCAACTGCCCAGTGTTTGACAAGCAAAGAGCAAAAGAACTCTCAACTCACGGCCAGCAGGTACACCCAAAAGCAAAATGGTAAAGCTTCTAGTAAGACCAAGTCTCCATGGTAATAGGTATCAAGTTACTGAGTTTCTTAAATTTATGTGCAGTGTTCACTGAGCCTGAACTACAAAGCACTAAAGCTGAACTTCACTGCTAGGAGCTTTCAGGAAGCACTGCATGTTGAAATGCAAGAAAACATAGAAGAAGAAGGATGGTAGTTGGCAGCTTTGCAAGAGGAATGTATAAGTAACAGGAAAAGGGAGGCAGAAAAACATCAGTTCCATGTCCCTCCTCCTGTAGCTCCCTCTCTCTAATCTGACACATTTCTGATAGACGTTTCCTATTTGGGGTGTGGGGGATAACAGCACTGGAATCCAAACAAGGCTGCATCCAGCCTCTCACTCCTTGAAGGATCAGAGGTCTTCCTTTCACCACACTAACCAGTGCTCAGACTTTATACACACCACACAACAGTTTGGAAAGAGAGAGTGAGCCTATAAACCCTCGTAACCCTGAGCAAAGCATAAATTGAAAACAGGCAAACAGAAGCCACCTACACTCAAATCATTAACTACAACCTGTACAAACCACCCAGACTGGCAAAATCATTACAGCCTATACTGCATTTCATTTTCTCTAAATCCAGCAAGACAGTGCTGTTATGTACACAAACCTAGTAGCAAAGACTCATGCAAGAATCTATCTTTGTGCATCACTGGAGGGCCAACAATCACTGACTATGTACCCTACTTTGCACTGCAGGGTACATGTGCCATCTCTGAGCATCTTCCAAGCTCCACCATTAATCAGACCTACAAACAACACAGTGAACACAAGTCAGACATACAACAAGTGGTATCTACAAGGCAGTTTGCTGGGAGTGTGCTGGAAGACAAAACTAAGCCACAGCTGCATCCTAATTTCTTCAGTGCTACACCAGTCTCTTTGTAGGTCTGAAATTAAGGAAAAAGAACACAAAGTTGATTAACTACATCAGAAAATTTAATCCAGTTACTTCTCTCTAGGTCTATCAATCTGCAGTTGGTTAAGCACAGGAAAACAGAAGCACTTTGCAGACTTGCATGAAACTCATCATCTATTCACATGCAATGGTGGCAGAAAATCTTCCATCACATGGCTAGAACCTTTTCCTTGTGGTGGTTATGCAAAGAATTCCACCTTGGCTGCCCCTGAATGGACATGAATACAGCTCCTGAAAGGGCAGATACAGCACGTAAGCATTCAAAGCCATACCAAGCTTGTTCAACTTGGAAAAGTGTATCAACTTGGAAAATTGTACAAGATCAGCTAAAATACGTATCTGGAAAACTTTAGTCATCGTTGAAAAACAGGCTTTTCAACTTGTGTCTGGCTTCTTGGTGCAGAACTGTAACTGTTGAGACAGGTCAATAACAACAGGAATCTTTTCCAATACTGTATCAGTCCAAGTACCAATGTTCCACAAGAATGCTTTTACCTTCACCCAGAAATCCAATTTACAACACTTGGGGGATGTCAGAAAAACAAATGCCTCTCAGTCACTCTCTGAATCAGTAAATTCTAAGGGTTTCACAATATGAATTACTACATTCCTGCACCCCCAGCTTAGTCTCTTTTGATTAGCACCTAATACAGTAAGCAGTAGCACAACTTCTTAGTTGTAGCTTTAGGCATCTCCATTTTTGGAGTCCATGTCAGTGAAGAAACCTACCCACACCCATCCCCACTATGGCAAAAGAATACAGTTGTACTTAATTAAAGAGGAAGAATCTAGTATTACCAGTTTGACAAGGTATGGGACAAAACCAGTCTCCATCTTTAATATGACACTGGAGAGATTTCATGGAAGTTTTTCCTCTCCACATAAAGTTGGTCAAGATTTCCTGGGATCCCAGAAGGGATTTCACAGCAATTTTCCTCAAAAATGCCAAACCATATAATAACTGAAAGATATGCTGAGAAAATGTAACAAGCTCAGTATTTTCCCTGGGATCCCCCAAAAGGAAGCTAAACAGCTCCTACACAAGTTTTTTTTTTAATAGATCTTTTAAGATCTTTTAAGAAACAGAAATTTTTCTTTGCATCCCCTCTAAACACCTGCATTCAGAAGGAACAGCACAATGCTTGCTCAGCAGATGCTTAATATTAAATTCTTACGACTTTTATGAATTAATTATTTAATCCTAAATACTGTGTTCTAGCACGTTTTAAAAAATTAATCCTCACATGACTAATACTTCACTATTTTTGAGAAACAGACACAGGACAAGATCCATCATGCATGATTATTTCAGTGACAAGCCATTTCTGCTTGCAAAAAACTGTAAGCAGCAGCTGAGGAGCTGCCCTGCCTTATTCTAATCATTTATCTTGGCCCCTAGTTGTCAGGTTTAGCTCTGTGGCTAGTGGTTGTAAAGTACATTTTTCACACTATGTTAAAAGGGAGTGCTTGAGAATGCCTGAATAAAGCTGGCCAAGCCAGCCTCATGCAACAAGCAGCAACATGTACTTCTCCCTCAGTGCTTTCTCATTATATATATATGGTTTTGGTTGGGGTTTTTTTGCCAAGTGATGAACACTTTAGTCTTATAGTTTCAAACTTGTTTAAGCAAGTAATACTCAATGAGGATATATGCCTTCAGCAGGAAATTCAACTTACAGGCACTTTACATTTTATTTTTGTAGTTCTTTGTACTCTATCACACCAGTTCACATGGTAAGTGTATTTACTGGCCTAACTGAAGCTAAATACTTCCAAATCTGGAACATTTGGAATACTTGTGACTGGACCAATCCATGGAAGAGTGGTTCATTTTTTACAAATAAAGGCAACTCTAAAGCCCAGGAATACACAGCAGAGTCTCAGGTCTTTCAACAGATAAGGCAGGTATTTAAACACAGAAAATCTTATCACAGTAACAATGATGAAGTGTCAAAAAGTTGTTTTCCTGGGGGGGGGGATTAGGCTTTTTTTTTAATGTTTCATTTTTTGTCTGCCACAAAGAAGATCCATGATCAACACTTCCAAACTCTGTAACTACCTGAACCCGGAAAGCACATTACATCACAGAAAAAAAGCTAGGGATGCTTCTAAAAGGTAGGGAAGAAAGGAAGGAAGGAGAAAGAGATGAGGACAGTCTGGTTTTATGCTGTAACCAGTAACCAAGGCTGAAGCACAAGATGGATCAATGAGGAACCTGGCCTGAGGAGCACAAGAAGCTCCTACTTGACACTGGGCTACAAAAAAAAAAGGGAAAGATGATGCCAACAGGATCCCTGGAGCCTTTTGCTCAGATGAAAGGAAAGACACACTCGGCCCATTTCTCCTCTATTACCTCTCAGGACTTCATCTTTATAACCACTGAACAAAATGCAGGAGAGTGCTATGCAGTCTCTAAAGACAACAGTTCCAGCAGGTATCAGGGTTTCACCAAGGTAAGTATTGGTATAAATAAAATTACAGCAGGGGAAAAGGACAGTTTCTTTCCTGCATGGACAAGCAGCAAGAGATAAAACCCTAAAAAAGCTTTTTACTTTCCACTTTACATGAAGTAATCCCAGATTTCTAAAAACAAAGACTCAGCTTTTGGAAAATACTGTTGTTGAACCACACCCTCAAAAGACATTCTGAAAACTTAAGCTGCATGTTCTCAAAAAAGAAAAAATTATTAGATGCACCTGCCTTGTGTTCTTCAACACAAAGGTAAAAGAATGTTATGACTTTACCAAAGTCTTTTCCCCACAAACTACAGAAAGGTGATAACTCTGCATGAAAAAACATTACTCAGGAATAAAAATCAAAAGATTTACAGTGGTATCTGAAGGCTTGCCTTGGGAAATGACCTAAACCAAACTTTCAGTCATTCACCCTGATGTAATCTAGCAAACAGAGCTTTGGAAGACATCATCTGATGTCAGAAGTTACCTAAAACACACAAAGATGCAAAAAAGATTCACCCATCCATTCAAGACAGCCCACTGTACATATGATTGGTCCCTCAGGTGCAGAGTCATCATTTACACCCCTGATTGGGTTATAAAAAGAACTTCTAGTGCTACAGGTAGACTTCTGAAAACAGGATCTCAAATCCATTTTTAAACGACCTTAGATTTGGGTCTAAAGTTGCTTTTATTTATGGCTTTCCAAATCAAAACACAAAAGTTAGGCCCTATCTTAAATTCTCACAGAAGCAAGAGATTCAAGAGCAAGAAGTCAGTCGAGACTTTAAATACAATACACAACAGAACCTTAAAGAGCTTGACATTACACCAAGTTCAGGTTCCCACTGGGGACAGTAAATCCACATAAACCAGAGTGAAAAGCCCAGTTAGTAACACAATTATTAGTCCAGAATTATTCATTCAACAAAGCTAGGAGAGACCCATGTACCCCACCATATTACAGAGCACCATTTCAGTCAGGACATTTCCTATTTATGGGCAGGGCTGCAAAGAAAAGGAAGTTTTGACCATCACACTCTATTGATAAATTATTTTTGTGACAGGCTGTTCCAAGACATTTGAGAATCCACAAGCACAACCACAAATCCACAATTTAAATCCTGACATACATCCAGAGAGAAGTCCTCTCAGATGCCTACAACAGAATTCCTATCTTATTTAAAACAATTTTGATTTACAGTGAGAAAACTTCCAGATCAAGTATTCTGTGAAGCAGATAAAAGAAACAAGGAATTCCACTTTGATATCTCTCTCCCTTTTAATTGGCTTGTTTCGTAATCAGGCCTGAAAATTCAGAAACAGTACTAAAAGAGTTTAACAAAACTGGTTCTATTTACTGGGATAACCATGGATCCAGTACCATTAAAATAACAGGAACTTACAACTCTCTTTATTAAGTGAGCCCTCTCCACATTAAAGAAAGTTTTAGCTTTTACATTAAGGAATTGGACAGGCAAAATTCCTTTTCAAGTAATTAAAAATAAACAGCATTTCTAATTACAGAAGACTGTCAATGCTGAGAAGACAGTGAGATTAACAGACTTCACTAATTGCAAGGTAGTTTCTTTCAATGGACAATCACAGTTAGATCTTCATTAAGATTTTCAGTGCCATCCTCAAAAAACACATCCTGAGTAGACACAAATGTAAAAACATGAGCAAAGATCTGTGGAATGGCTAGAACAGATAATTAAGCAGCAAAGCTTCTCCTTTTAAGATTGTTACAGCTCCAGTCACCTGTATGAACAGGTCACTGAGCTCTGTCGTGCTGATCAGAAGAAAAAGAGATGGAGATGGTTTTTAGCAGAGCTTATATGGAACCCTAGGTAAACTCTGAAACAGATAAAAGTCACAGGCAAAAACCAAGTGGACCAACTACTCACATTAATTTACAGAGAACCTAAAGGAAAACAACACATCAGAATGAAAGAGCATTAACTTTAACAAAGAGTTGTAACTATACTACTCTCCAACTCCAAATATACAAACTAGGAGAGCCATCCTCATGCTACAGATGTTTTCAGCTCCCTACACAATTATCTGGAGTTTACAAAATGCAGTATTTCTATGCTCTCCTGTGAAAAAGTCAAGTTGAAAAAAACTCACTCCAATAAAAAGCAAAATAATATTTTTTTCTTTCAGTCTGGGGAATGTGAAAACATTTTTCCTGGCAAGAACTGCCACCCATTTCCCCATTTACACTTGGAGAGTCCACAGGCAGGCTTACAAAAAAAAAACTTAGAAAGTTATGAACACACAGATTACCTGACACACACACACACAATGCAAGTTTATCCCTTCACAGTATCTGTGAGCTTGAGATCCACATGCACAAGAGATTATGACAAGTATTTTCTAATAACTGTCAGCAAATACCAGTCAGCCTTACAGCCTTAAAGTGACTTAAGCTGCCTAAATTGCTAAAAGGAGCTTACATGAAGACCTCCATCATATTCCTTCAAAGCAGGAAAAGTTTAAAAAGCTTAATTAAGCTAGTGTGTGAAGCATTTTGAGTTCTGGGATGCAGTGCTAACTAAGGAAACCAAAACCCCAAATTAGACATAGACAGCTGAAATGTTCTCTGCAAGTTCCCTGAAAACCTTGTAAACTATCAGGGATCTACACGTATCAAAATACAGAAATGCACTCTTAATGCTAAGATCAAATCCTGTCATGAGTAAAACCACCATCTACCTTTCCTGAGTAAACAACAGAAACGAGAAGCCCAAGTCACAGGCCAGTGGCTGTTAAAACACTAAGAACCTGTCAGAGGCAGAAGGGACAACAGTATTTTTATTTATCTTTAAAAAAAAACCCTAGACCTTTTTTAGATGTTTTTCAAACATCTAGATGGCAACTTTAATTTTGCAGTCTTCCTATCAAATATCTTTCAAGTAGATACTAATTATACTCTTTAAAAGAACAGAATAAAAACAGAAGGGTTTGCAGACCAAGAATTCTTGGAACACCAAAATAAAAACTACCTGTTGTAGGAAGTTCTAGTTGTCCAAAAATGCAATAGGAAGAGTCATCTTCATCTGCTGTCAGAAAGGGATGAGAGAAATGGATGCCATGTCTGCTCTGATGTGCATTTGCACATCTGAAAGCCTTTTGGATCTCCATCATCTCTGGAAATATTCCTCTCTGCTGTGCTTAATGTCTTTGATTTAGAAACCAGTGCCTACATCTTGACAGAGTAAGAAGTATGAGCTGTGTCACCTCAAGGCTGAGCAGCTGAGAACACTGCAAGTGGAGTTGCACTTAAAATGCTACAGAAATTTCAGCTGCTGCAAAGCTTGGCAAGCCCTCCACTTAATGTACTTTGTGCAACTGTCTTCCTTGTACTATGTACAATTCAAAGCCTCATTTCTACATCTATGACATCCTGTATTATTTAAAACTTCTCTGGAGGAAATCCAAATAACACCATTACTAAAATGGCAACTAAATGCTTCAGTTCATCATTATGAAACAAAACCAGGGCAGTCTTTAGACCAAATGTTTGGGTATTTCTTACATGCAAGACATCAAATCGTGTTTCTGAGATTAAGAAGGATCATTCTATAGTGACATACCTGAATTTAACTGTACAAAAATATAAACAAACACACACTGTTTTTAACTCAAGTGTGCAGTAGGTACAAAACAGAAAGGAACTAAAGATGTCCTGCTGTCTACTCATTTTAATATACAATGGGCAACCTAGAAAAGCTGAAGTCAAACCAAAATCATAGGCAGGGGTTTTTTTCCATGTTCAAATCCTCATTGCAGTGAAGTGCTCTTATTTACACACAGACACACACAGCCTCTGGCAGAAAGTTCTCATCTACACGTTGCTGAACACAGAAATTCTGAACACAACCACCAGAAATGCAGAAAAAACTTCTTTTATGTTAATTACCTTGCATAGAAACAGAAGTGCAGTGTAATGAATTTAATACTAAAAGACTACAAGTGCAGGATTAAGATGGATCTTAGTAAGTGTTGCTGTATTCCAGAAGCATAATACTTGCACTTCAGCTTATTCAATTCTTAATATATATTAAAACAACATCCTGATAAGAGCTGCTGTTTGTCAGCTTAGTTTTTACTGTGCTAGGTATCAGAGTCCCTGTAAATTAAATTCTAGTCTTCTCCACCCAAAACAAGCACATTGACTGGTAGTCACTTGGACCTCAGCTATCTTCAGTTCAAAATTTAACTTCTGTCCTGTATGGTTCACAGATTAACTTAAAAATGTTAAGTGCACAGACCTTAAATTTTGTAGAATACACTCCTGAAGGTACATAAAAGGCATAATTTAATCCACTAAGACCATAATTAGATCAGAACTGAATGTATTTACATTAAAAGCTCCCTAAATTCTCAAACTGGTTCCTTTTAATTTTTTTCTCTGAAAAACACTGTGCATAATAAAAATAATTTCAAGTTCTTCAACAGCAATTCATTTTCATCAAGTTCATCTTCCAAGGTCACAGTCTAACTAGAGTAATCTGTAACAGGAGGTAACTCCCAGAAAACAAAAAGTATTGCCAAGAATTCAGTTATTTTATCAAGACAATGTTGATGTATTTCATTTCCAGCTGTCCACATGAGAAAAACTTGCCAGTTGTACTTTGTGTAAATGTAACAGCTAAAGCACATCTATAAAACATGAGAATGCTCTTCCCTCCTTGAATTAGACACCCAAAACAAAAGTCATCACAATCTAAATAGCTGTTTGAGGTTAATCTGAGCTAGATCTGATGCCTTTTAATTACTAGCTGAGCACCACACTACATGTATACTAGAAAAGTCAACTTCTCAGACACTTCAGAGAATGTGCAGAACAAATTGCATTTTACTTTTGTAATCTACAAGATGTGCAAACACACAAGTACCAATTTGCCATTTTGTAACTATCTGCACACCACTGTGAGTCTCTTATGCACAGAAACTCAGTGAATGTAAGGAATTCAGTGATGCTGTTAGAAACTGAGTGTCTTCCTATGAAAACTCAAGTAGTTCTGGTATGGGAGCAATCAATCTGGCATTCCTTCTTGTACACAAGGAGTTTCCATCAGTCATCAGAACTGCCCAACTGGCTGATTCAGCTAAATGTATAAAGCAGGAAAAGCATGCATACAAACAATTCAATACTCCTTAAGATAAAGGACTCCAAAATTAGCTGCAAAGACATGTTATAAACTACATGCCAAGTCTGAGGGGGAACCCATATATTGGATAAACAGAGATTTAGTAATTCATGTAATTACACAAGTATTTGTACAACTAGTTAAACTGATATTCATGCTTCTTTCCACTAAACTGGAAACAACTCCTATGATAAAAAAACTTTTTAAAATGTACACTATCAAATCCTTTCTTTCCTGAAAATTATAACACAGTTGTCAGTAAATTTAAAGTTATCCTGTGCTTCCACCCCTCCTTGAAATAAACAGCTAAACAAGCCATCTGAGACAGTATTTCAAAAGAATGCTCAGCTTGAAATAATTAACAAAAGCTTGAGTAGTTTCAAAGATTACAGTCACCACAAAGTTTTCCTAGCAAACATTTACTAGAATTAAACAAAAAAAACCCCAAACAAACCATCTTTCTACTTAATCTGAAATGTGTACCTATGAACTAACTGACAAATCTTTATCATAACAACAAAAACTTGTCAAATACATGAGTTATTTCAGGTTGTTAGCAAGACAAATAAAATGTTTTTGACTTTTGAAAGCACCATCAGCTGTCACCTTCCTCAATCCCATGAGCTTATGCTCAAGCTCACCACAACAAGTATTTTTCTACAACATGAAACCATACAACGATGGCATTCTTGAAAATGGGTGTGTTGTTTTTTTTAACCTGTGTTCATCTTTTTAAATGTTTAGAACGAAATGCTTACATCTAAGTAGCTCAGTAGATTTAAGAAGGAAAGCTAAGGGGCAAGAGAAATACAGTTGAGAACTTGGGTGATTCTACTCAGCCACCAACTCAAGTGTAACAGTTTACAGATCATACAATTGGTTAATGGCATCCATTAATGTAGCAGACCTGAAACAGAGGCAATTACTGCAACAACAGGAAGAAGAAAACAAAAACCAAAAAACAAAGCATGATCTTTGCCTGCAGCGCATGATTTAGCACAGGGAGCAGCAAAGGTTGGAAAGTTTTTTTATTTCCATCATACCACTGTAACCCAACTAGATTAACATGTATGACTTTTTAGTTTCTACCCCTAAGTAATTGCCAGCACCAATTACCACACCAAGTCTCATCCAGTGATTACATTACAATGAGGACAGTAGAAATAAGAGGGTTTAAAACTACTCTTTTATAGTGTATAAAGAGTAACTACTATATTTAAGGATATGCAAATATTTTTAAAAATAATAAGTATTCCTGGAATACTGTATGCAAGTATAACACCATCATTACATACTTGGGATAACAATCAACCATGTCAAAAAGTGCAAGGCACTCAACAGTTAACTGACACCTGGAAGTGCCTTTGCCTACAACCAAATGCTTTTCAAAGCCATCAAAAGTCAGTTGTGTTCATTGTAATTAGAATGAAAACCAAGGAGTTAGGTAGACACCATCACCCTCCTTAACTGCACCCTACAGCCCTATGGAACACATTTAGCACTCCAGGCTGTATATTGGTCCACTACATTTTCCAGAATTCAATAATTACTAACACCTAGCAAAACAAAACAAAAAAGAAAAACAACAAAACACCCCCAAAACAAAACAAAAAATCCAAACTCTCCAAAAGGAACTCCATCAATGACACACTTGGACTTCTATACTGCCATGACAACTCAGCATGTATTCAAAAGGTATAGGTCTTAAAACTTGCCAAGTTTTTCTATCCAAGTCTGTAACAGTATCAGAATAGTCTGCTTACTTCTCCAGAATGGCCTGTATTTAATTCTTAAGCATGTGGATGAATTAAGCCCTTAGAAACAGCATTTTAAAAATACAACTGACAGAAGAAATTTTTGTGAAAGATGTAGGTAAGACTTCATGCTCAGGCTACGCCAAAGAAATCCCAGAAACTTGGAAGTGTACTGGGAGAAAGGGCTGATGATCCCCCTTTGCTTTGCTTTTGTATCTCTTTCTCAAAGTGAGCAATCACCAACAAATACTTCAGGAAAGAACTAAGATAGGTTGGTCTTCTCCTAACACAACCTGACTCTTTAATAAATTATATAAACAACAACAAAATAAATTAAAAAACCCCACCAAATACAAAAATTATTGAAAGATACCTTCCTTTCAAAACATCCATACCTGTGGAAGTGCAGTATTGAGCTGTCTCTGCAAGGAATCTCTCTCATGCCCAACTTCATGTAGCTTGCCCTGGGTCAGTGCTAGTGTCTCCTGAGTTTCTCGGAGTGTTTCCAGCAGGCGATCCCTTTCTTCCAGCATGGATACCATTAATTGCTCAAAATGAGAATCAGCATCTGACTGTAATGGGGAACCTGAACCATGGCCTCCATTTCCCCCAGAGGGAATCTCTGCCTCACTGATGGTTGGCATCACCTCACACATCATCTTGAAACAAAATGAGACAAAAACAAAGACCATAAATTTAAGCCAAATTTAAACAGGATAGCCAAAGGAAATCTGGACACTACCCACAGTACCAAGCTGGCTTTCCCAGTGAACAGCATCAGCAAAGGCTGCCAACACCTTAGTGTTTGCCACTATTTCATTAAGACTGTGGGAGAAAAGGTACACAATTTAATCAAGGCATCACTTCATCATAAGAATATTGTGTGACTTCTTGCAAAACCAGATTTTTACAGTTACGTTTCAAACAATGATCTCATTTAAATGGATTTTTTTCTTAGGATTAAACTGTTGCTGAGATCTTTAAAAATACCAAGCATGCAGCATGCCAGCAAAAATTATACACTTAAGCCAGGAACTCATTACACTGCATATTATGAGAATCATTACCTGCTTCTCCCAACACCTGAAATGTATAAAGATTTTATCTAAAAGAGTACTTTAAGCTTATGCTGGTTGTAGAAAGTCTATAGTAAAAAGTGATGCATGTAAATTAGTGGTAAATCCAAAAAGTCTAATTCAGGAGATACACACGTAGTGGAGGATAAAAAGCAAAATGTTCATTATGTAGCAGCTGTCACTGTGGATAACAAAAGTGAAGGTAAGCAAAAGTAATTCAAGGCAGAGCATGAACAAAATTAGCAATGCAAATGTCAATACCATACTGTTCAATTGGAAAGACTTTTAAGAGACCATACTTACAAGAGGATAAGCTACCAAGACTTTTAAAAGCACATGAAGAACCCACTAATATAATTTCTGTACATTCTCAAGTGAACCACTAAGATTTCTAACATTCTTCAGACAACCTCTCTCAACCTCACAAACCTACAAGAACATGAGGCAAACCAGAAAGAAATAGCTCTCAGGTACCATAAAGTTTGTTCTCAGCCTCAAGTTTTACACTCATATTCATGAACATTTTAAAGAAAAATTAAACTTAGTCTGATCCTTACACTGAGACCTCTCAGCCCCCTGAAAGACTTCGAACAGCATGAAGTGCTTTGTAACATTTTCATGCATGACTACCACAAAGCCCTGTATTTTCAACACCACTCACGTTATTTACCTTGCTCAATAAAATAAAAAGGCTTGGAAAACAGGCCCAGGCTTCCTGCAGTACCAGTTCTTCTCTGTTTTTAGTAGATTTCTGTTATCCCAAAAAAGCTTTCGGACTGCAAAGCATCCATTCAGCTCCAGTTCAATGTCTATTTAATTGCAACACCTCGTGCACAGAAAAACAAATAAACCTGCCGAGTAAAGAACAGATCCAGTAAAAAGCAGCAGCAGCTTCAGCTAACTGGCCAAGTCCCCAGAAGAATGCGAATATAAACTGTCTCAGCTTCCCATTCCTCTATTACTGGCCCATAGGTCCTGCAACAGATGGGATGGGGGACTCATGTGCTGAGAAGAAAAAAAAGAAAAAAAAAAAAGTAGTTTGATGCAGTGGTGCAACAAGCTTCAATAGTTCATCGTTCACAAATTCCACTCAGGTCACAATCGCATTATTAAACAGAGTACGGACAGCATGTGAAAATGGCACAAGCTTTCTCGGGAAGGATTTGGAAAAGCCTCCCTTCGTTTCTCTTCTGTTAATTCCAACGGGAGGCTCTCCTTCCAGTTTCCTGGGTCTTAGTTTAAACATTTATAATCCCAAGAGCGAGGCGCTGGTACCGCTCTGGAAGGCGAGGGGAATGCAGCCCTGCTGTTCCCTCTGCTTTAGTCTTCCACCCGTCCTCGTCCCGGCCGGTCCCACCAGTAACGCTCCGGAACCGAGATATCCAGCCGAGAGGAGTGAAAAGAAACAGGAACGGAGACAGCGCCCGGGAAGCAGAGGCAAAGGGATGAAGGCCCCGAAAATAAACCGGAGCACCGGCAACTCGCCGCTCCTCTTCGCCGCGGCAGGGCCCGACGAACAAAGATGCTGTCAGAGGAGATGGGGCTTCCCTTTTCTGCTCCCCTCTTCTTCACGGGGAGAGCCGGCCCGGGCCTCTCTCCCC